>OX101722.1:31841658-31845391 GCA_944452665.1 Stenoptilia bipunctidactyla | reverse complement strand
ACCTAACCTAACCTAACCTAACCTAACCTAACCTAACCTAACCTAACCTAACCTAACCTAACCCCTTAATCCAGTGCACTAGGTGCCTAGGGTTCGGTCACGGAAAGCGCTTCTGCAAGCACACTGTAGACCTGTGCAGTCACTGTGGTGGTCCCCATCTTCGTGGAGAATGCGCAGACTGGCTGGCGGCAGTACCTCCATCATGCCAAAATTGCAAAATGGCAAAGTGCGACCAGATAGATCACAATGCGTTCAGCCAGGCATGCCCGGTACGTAAAAGGTGGGACACACTGGCCAGATCATCGGTCGCGTATTGCTAAGGGCGCCCAGGGGAAACCGTACCAGATTCTGCAGGCAAACCTCCAGAGGAAGAAACTGGCTACGGATGAAGTAATGATGGAGGCCGGTAAACGAGGAGCTGCTCTGGCATTGCTACAGGAGCCATATATCGGAGGAGGAAAGTATATGAAGAGTTACAGGGGGGCGAGGATATTCCAGGATACGGGAGAGGGCACTACAAAGGCGGCGATAGCCGTCTTTGATGACAGAATAGAGGTTGTACAACATCCACAACTCACCACTTCAAACATCGTTGTGATTGAAGCCCGAACCAAAGACTGGAATATCACTTTCGTTTCCCTGTACTTTGAACCGGACAAACCCATCGGTCCATATCTGGCTCATTTACAAAAAATCTGTAGCACACTGGGAACCAAGTGCCTATTAATCGCCGGGGATGTAAATGCAAAATGCACTTGGTGGGGGGGAAATATAAACGACCAGAGAGGGGAGGAAGTGCTGGGCGTCCTCGATGAGCTTGGACTGCACATCCAAAATGTGGGAAGCAGGCCAACCTTTGATACCATTAGAGGCGGCGTCAGGTACTCCAGCAACGTAGATATTACGGCATGCTCGGAGGACCTGTTGGGGCGCGTGGATGACTGGCTCGTTGATGAGAATCTCACAAGTTCGGATCACAACGGTATAGTTTTCAACATTATCTTAAAAAATAGTCACGGAACACAAATTGTCAGAACAACAAGAATATTTAACACTAAAAAAGCTAATTGGTCAAAATTTCATGGAAAATTTAGCCAATTAAAACTAGAGAATAACATCACAGTACAAGAAATAGAAAATACACAGAATTCACACCAGCTGGAAGAATTAATAACTAAATTTACTAAAATCATTAATATAGCATGCAACGATTCTATACCAAAGAAGAATAATAAACAGCCACTTACCTTGCCGTGGTGGTCCGAGGAACTTCAGCAGATGAAGAGGGAAGTCTCCACGCTAAAAAATCGCATCCACCGCGCTGCTCCAGTCCGCCGAGCAAAAGTAGTTGAGGAGTACCTAAAAAGAAAAGAGGAATATGAGACAGCCGCAAAAACAGCACAAACTTCGAGCTGGAAAGATTTCTGCCAAAAACAAGACCGTGAAAGTGTCTGGGATGGCATCTACCGGGTCATAGGAAGAACTAGGAAAAGAGAGGAGGACTTACTACTTGTCAGTAACGGCAAAACCCTTGACGCAAAGGGCTCAGCGCGGATGTTGGCGGAGACCTTCTACCCGAAAGACCTACCGGAAAGTGACAATGAATACCACAAAAACATCAGAATTAGGGCAGAAGATGTCAACGCTAATAATGGGTCGGAGGAGGAGGATGATCCACCTTTTACACTTACTGAGCTACTTACAGTGACCTCCTCCTTCAACCCTAAAAAGGCGCCCGGGTCGGACGGGTTAACTGCCGACATCTGCGAACATGCCATAAATAATGATCCTCTCTTATTCCTAGGGATCTTAAATAGATGCCTCCAACTAAAATACTTTCCGAAGGCGTGGAAAGAAGCCACGGTTGTAATTCTCAAAAAACCCGGACGTACCGACTACACCGTGCCGAAATCTTACCGCCCAATAGGCCTGCTTCCCATTTTCGGCAAAATTTATGAAAAGCTGTTGGTAACCCGCATTAAATATCACTTGATCCCCAAAATGAGTTCCCGCCAATTCGGATTCATGCCACAAAGGAGCACCGAAGACTCCCTCTATGCCTTAATGAAACACATAAGAGCCAATCTTGATCTCAAGAAAATAGTCACACTGGTATCATTAGACATAGAGGGAGCCTTCGATAGCGCCTGGTGGCCAAAGATAAGGGTCCGGTTGGCGGAGGAGAAATGTCCAAGAAATTTAAGGCGGGTTATCGACAGCTACCTAAAAGACCGTTTCGTAAACGTCCGATACGCTGGCAAAGAGCACCGAACGAACACGGAGAAGGGTTGTGTACAGGGATCCATTGGAGGTCCTATACTGTGGAACCTGCTACTCGACCCACTCCTTAAAGACCTGGAAAATCAAGGAGTGTACGTCCAAGCCTTTGCCGATGACATTGTCTTGGCCTTCACCGGTAACACTGCCCTCCAAATCGAAACCCGGGCAAATCAAACCCTTAGTTTCGTTCAGGCGTGGGGAAAAGCCAATAAACTCCGCTTCGCACCTTCAAAAACCAACGCAATCGTCATAACTAAGAAACTAAAGTACGATGCCCCACGTCTGTCGATGAGTGAGATCCCTATCGCCATTAAAAGAGAAATTAAATTGCTCGGTGTCACAATAGATGACAAACTAACATTTAATAGCCACGTAAAAAATGTTTGCTTAAAGGCAGTGGCTGTATATAAACAGCTCTCGAGAGCCGCAAAAGTAAGTTGGGGCTTACACTCTGACATCATCCGCCTCATATATACAGCCACTGTCGAACCGATAATAATGTACGCGGCTAGCGTCTGGGCACCCTCAGTAACCAAGTTCTGTGTCAGAAAGCAACTTGATGCCGTCCAGAGGGGTTTTTTGCAAAAGATGGCAAAGGCATACCGCACAACGTCCCTTAACTCTACGTTGATCCTGACTGGGATTCTCCCCCTAGACCTCCGAGTCCGTGAGGCTGCTTCTCTCTACGAGGCAAAGAGGGGGGAACCTCAGTCAGAGATAGGAGACAGGGAGATTGAAAAAGTGGCTTCTGCATATGAGGGCTCTCATCCAGCCAAGCTCGTTCGTTTCAACTTCCGTACCCTGGTAGACCAAGACCAACTCGACGCTCATAGCGACTTCGACATCAGAATCTTCACAGACGGCAGTAAGATTGACGGCCGGGTCGGTGCTTCGCTATCCTTATGGAATAGAGAAACCGAAACCAGGGCCGTCAAACTTAGTCTGCCGTCTTTCTGTACGGTCTACCAGGCTGAGCTCTTGGCCTTATATGAAGCGAGCGAGGCTGTGATGCGCAGAAAGGAGCGGACGTTCGCTATATATTGTGACTCCAGAGCTGCTCTCCAAACTGTTACTGGTCCTAAATGTCTTCACCCTCTAGCTGTGAAAACCAGAGCCAACCTCGTCGCTTTAGTACAGCAAAATAAAACTGTGTCTTTATTTTGGATTAAAGCGCACGCAGGATTGGCTGGAAACGAAAGGGCAGACCAGCTGGCAAAGGAAGCAGCTCTGAAGTCCAAAAAGAGGCATAACTATGAAAAATGCCCCATTTCATTCGTCAAGCGGTGCATTCGTATGCGAACCCTTGACGAATGGAATGCACGATACAAAAGTGCCCAGACTGCGCAGGTTACCAAACTTTTTTACCCGGATGTCACGGATGCGTACAAAATCGTGCGAAAAATACCTATCACGGGAGAGACCACTCAGATTCTGACGGGGCACGGTGGGTTCT
>OX101722.1:31646658-31839158 GCA_944452665.1 Stenoptilia bipunctidactyla | reverse complement strand
CCACCCCGAGGTAATACGTCTTATATATATAGCCGTCGTGGAACCTATAATTTTGTACGCGGCTAGCGTCTGGGCTCCAGCAACCCTAAAAGTTTGCGTTCAGAAAAAATTGAGTGCTTTGCAGAGAGGATTTACACAAAAAATCTGTAAAGCCTACCGCACGGTATCCCTTAATTCGTCACTGGTCCTCACCGGGATTCTTCCGCTTGACCTCAGGGTACGCGAATGCGCTACGCTATATGAGGCTAAGAGGGGAATCTGTCGGTTGGACCTGGGGGGAAGGGAGGTCGAGCGGAGGGCATCCACCACAGAAGCTCCACACCCAGCCACTTTTAGAAACCTTGAGTTCCAATGCCTGATAAACCAGGAACAACTTGATGCGAATAGTGATTACGCTATTCGCATATTCACCGACGGCAGCAGAATTGATGGTAAGGTCGGTGCCTCGCTATCTATATGGAATAACGAGGCCGAGACCAAAGCCGTTAAGCTCTGTCTGCCGTCTTACTGCACCGTTTATCAGGCGGAGCTCCTGGCAATAAACCAGGCGAGCTTTGAAGCACTCAGGCGCAAGGAAGGAACATACGCTATCTACAGCGATTCCAGGGCTGCTCTTCAGACGGTCACTGGCCTAACCTGTCAACATCCCCTCGCAGTACAAACTAGAGCAAACATAATAACTTTATCCCAACAGAACAAAACACTGGCCCTCTATTGGATAAAAGCTCACGCAGGGTTCGCGGGAAATGAGCGGGCGGACCAGTTGGCCAAAGAGGCTGCGACAAAGTCGAAACGGAAACCAAATTATGAACTGTGCCCCGTTTCATTCGTCAAGCGAAACATAAGAATGCGTTCGCTTGACGAATGGAACGACAGATATATAAATAGCGATACAGGAAAAATAACTAAAATGTTTTTCCCCAACGTCATTGACGCATACAAGTCCATAAGGAAAATAAAACCTGCGGGGATCCTCACACAAATCATGACCGGGCATGGTGGGTTCTCTGAGTATCTGAACCGTTTCGGTTGCAAAGAGAGCCCATCATGCATATGCGAACCTAGCCAGGTAGAAACTGTACCGCACGTCTTAACCGAGTGCCCCGTGTACGCGTCAAGTAAACTAGATGTAGAACATTTATTGGGCTCCAAGGTGGAAATCGATAGTATGAGTACATTAATTATGAGTAAAAACAAAAACATTTTCATTGAATACTGTATTAAAATTGCTGAAAAAGTTATAAAAAGAAATAAAAAGTGAAAGAAAAATATGTTTCTAAAATATTGATATATTGTAGATAACATATAAAAACAAAGTATAATAAAAATGTGTATGATAGATGTAAGAAAATGTTAAGATGATATAAAGATAATATAAAGTAGTTATTTAGACATAATTAATTAAACCTTAATTATAGTACAAATAACGAATGTTAAACATAGTATTAAAAGTGTAGAAAAATAAAGTAAAGAAATAATGTACAGTTTTATAAGATTGTAAGAATGTAAAGTACTAATAAGTCGTCATAAGAGAACTTTGTTGAAAAACAAAAAACTGAAAGGTTAAATGAACCTATTTCCGATATTAATTAAGTTATAAAGAAGTAGAATTAAGAAATTGCCTGTAAACTGTAACCTGATAGTTGAAATGTACAAAGTAGCCTGAAATAATAATATATGTATTAGTGTTAAGAAATTTAAAATTGTAAAATGAAAAATCATCGTCACAAGAAAGTTATTGAACTACCCTCCCTCCATGAACAATAAATAAAGAAAAACTATGTAAAGTAGGTGACAGAGTAGACGGGAAATCACACCCGTATAATGATATGAATGAGTGAGAGTGCTAGAAAGAAAGAAGTATGTAGAATGCAAGTATGAGAAGAATAATAGAGAGAACTGGAATGAAACATTTTAAGATAGCTAAAGACTGCGGCCCAGTGTCGGAGGTATAAGAGAAAAAAAAAAAAAAAAAAAAAAAAAAAAAAAAAAAAAAAAAAAAAAAAAACCTAACCTAACCTAACCTAACCTAACCTAACCTAACCTAACCTAACCTAACCTAACCTAACCTAACCTAACCTAACCTAACCTAACCTAACCTAACCTAACCTAACCTAACCTAACCTAACCTAACCTAACCTAACCTAACCTAACCTAACCTAACCTAACCTAACCTAACCTAACCTAACCTAACCTAACCTAACCTAACCTAACCTAACCTTTTTTTTTTTTTTTTTTTTACTTGAGGAAAACGTGCTATCACGTCCCCGACCGCCCAAGGGGGAGCGACGGGGTATGTGGGGATGATCCGGCAGAAGGCCAGACCTACCCACTAAAAACCTCAAGGTGTACCTCATCTGCCATAGACGGAGCTCACGGTACCGCCATTAGCATTACCCGCGAGCCCCGGCAGATTGCGCTCAGCCTTAGCCGAGCGCCCCCCACGTGGGAAATGGTCCAGCACACGAGACCATTTCCCCACACATAGCCCTAATAGTCGCAGCAGGTCCCCTCACCCGCTACGGCTGGCTATCGGGAGGGAGAAGGTGAGCGTATCTCCTTCTCCGTCCCCCCCTCCGCCTACGGCGGATCGGTGCCGAAGAGGCGTCATCCTCCCGGCACCGCTCCGCCGCCTCCTTCTGCGACATTACGTCCTCGCAGAAGGAGGTCATGGCCGCCCAAGCCTCTCGACTCCCTAGCATGGCTTTTACCACGCTAGCGAGTGAGAGGTCCTCTCCGACGACAGACGTCAACTCGTGCCGCAGCCGACCCCACGCCGGACATACCACTAAGGTGTGTTCCGCCGTGTCGTCGGCCGCCCCACAATGGTGACACTCTGTCGTCACCTCCCTCCGGGCGACCCTGTGCAGGTAGTGACCGAAACAACCATGTCCGGTCAATACCTGCACAAGGCGGAAGGTCAGAGTCCCCCACCTTCGCTGCACCCACTCAACGAGGACCGGACGAATCGCATCGATCGTCCAGGCCCCGTAAGCGGGCGCAACGAGGGACTCTTCCCATCCCCTAAGGAGTGCCCTCCTGGCACTCCTGCGGACGCGTGCCACCTCCTCGGGACAGGGGCGCTCGCCCGCATCCCTCCTCTCGGCTCGGTACCGGTAAACGGCACCGAGCACTACCGCCTCGAGTTCCCACGGGGGGGCGCTTGCCAGGACGCAGGCAGCCCCATGGGAAATCGAGCGATACCCTCGCGATGCCCTCACCGCCATGACCCTCTGCGGCTTCCGCAGCAGGGCCCTATTTTGGCGGTTGAGGGCATCCTCCCAGATGGGCGCTCCGTAGAGGGCCATGCTTCCCACAATACCGAGGTAGAGCCTACGGCATGGGGAACCAGGCCCCCCCACGTTCGGCAGCAGCCGCCCCAGTGCAGCCACCGCCTTGATGAGCCGTTCGGCCAGCACCTTAAAATGCTGACCGAAGGCCCAGCGCCCATCTAAGATGAGGCCCAGATACCGCATTTCCCTCTTCAGGGGTATCCGGGTCCCATCCACCATCAGCGTCGCACCTGGAGGGGGACCCTGCCGAGGCCCGTGAAACAAAAGGGCCTCGGTCTTCTCCAGCGCGACCCTGAGGCCCAACCTCCTTATGCGGCCCACCACTAGGGCCGCACCCTCCTCCATCCGAGTCACTGACTCGGCGAGCGTCCTCCCCTGGGCCACTATGAGGGTATCGTCAGCATAGCAGAATACGCTGACGTGGGGCGGCAGAACGCCCCTCAACACCCCGTCGTAGCCCAAGTTCCACAAGAGCGGACCGAGCACCGACCCTTGCGGAACCCCACACCTCATGGTTCGCCGCGTCAGTGACCCCCTCCCGTCGACGTAGATGACGTCCCTGTCCCGGAGGTAGTCCTCCAACAGCCGCCGCAGGTACAGAGGCACCCCGTGAAATCGGAGAGCCTCGAGTATTGCACCGAACGGCAGGCTGTTGAAGGCGTTGGCAATGTCCAAAGACACTGCCAACGACCTCTCCCCCCTCGCGGCACCTTCCGCGGTGAGGGCCTTCAGGGCAGAGACGGCGTCCAAGGTCGACCGCCCCCGTCGGAACCCGAACTGTGCCTCGGACAGGTCAGGCCCTACCCCCTCGAGGTGCTGGACAAGCCGGGATGCCAGAATAAATTCAAGCATCTTGGCCGTCTCATCCAGCAGGACCAAAGGCCGGAACGCCGACGGACTGTCCGGCGACCGGCCCTCTTTCCCGAGGAGGCAGAGCCTCCCGTCCTTCCAGAGCTTCGGAAACCGTCCGGTTCTCAGAGAGAGGTCGAACACTTTCCGAAGCTCGGATCCCAGGGTTTCCACCGCTACCTCTAGGATCCGTCCGGGCACTCCATCCGGTCCGGGGGCCGTCCTCTTCCTCCCCAAGCGGGAGATGGCATTCTCCATCTCGGCGTCCGAGATGGGGGGAACCTCAATCTCCCATGCCACTCCCACTGGGGGAGGCAAGGAGTGGTCGGGGCTGTTAGGAAACAGCTCTCCCACGACCACCCTCAGGAACTCAGGCTGGAGAGTCTCAGTGAGGGGCCGTCCCATGGACCGGAGTTTGTTCCGAGCCATCTTATAGGGACGCCCCCACGGGTCCCTGTTGAGACCCTCCAGGAGTTCCTCCCTGGCCCGCTCCTTAGCGGCGCAGATCGCCGCTTGCAATGCCTTCTTGGTGGCCTTGCAAGCGGCCACCCGCCGCGCCTCCTCCGCTTCGTCGCGGTGGCGCCGCCGGCGGTAGTGCGAACACTCCCGCCAAGCCCGACCGTGGGCGTCCCGGAGTTCAGCAATCTCCGGAGACCACCAGTACACGGCCTTGCGACCGCAGTGGACCCTCGCCCTGGGCATTGCCGCATCACACACCGCAGTCAAAGCGGCGCGGAAGCGGCCTGCGCCCTCGTCCACCGAGGCCGGGGCAGTGCGCGGCGCACACCACGCCTGGACGACGGCCGCCTCAGCCGCTTTTTCGCGGTCGAGCCGGGCGATCGCCCAGCGCGGGAAGGCAGGGGGATGCCGTGGAGACTCCGCTAGGTGCTGTTGGACGGCGACTTCGAACCGGATGTACCGATGGTCCGATAGGGTCACCGGGTCCACCAGCACCCGCCAATTGCACATCCTGTGTGCGATCGCAGGAGAGCAGAACGTAACGTCCACCCTGGACGATCCCTGCGGTCGCACACAAGTCGGCACTGTCCCTGTATTCAAGAGGGACAGTCCAGCCTCCACAGCCCATTCCCCCAGGGCCACGCCGAAAGAGTTGGTGATGGTGTCACCCCACTGAGGCGACCTCGCATTAAGGTCGCCCATCAGAAGCAGTTGGTCGGGCCCCATACGCCCGACCAATGCGTGGAGGGAGTCCAAGTACTGCTCGTACTCACGTAGCGGCCTATTAGGGGAAAAGTAAACACCAATAATGGTGTACTCCCCCCACCTGACCGCCACGTATCCTGGACCCCTCTCCCTGACAATCAGTGCGTGACACCCCCCCAACCGCACGACGATGGCCACCGTGCCGTCTAAAGAGCAGGCCCAATGCGGTCGTGGAGCCACATAATAAGGCTCCGCCACGACCGCCACTTCGATTTCCCACTGTGCCATAGCCTGCAGGAATAAATCCTGAGCAGCGGCGCAGTGGTTGAGGTTCCCCTGGAGGAAATTGAAGGACCTACTACCCATTACTCGGCCATTTCAATTTCCTCAGCCGCCTGTTGGGGCACCGCCGTTTTAGGAAGCCCGACACCGCGGACACCTCTCTTTTTGACGGGGGGAGGGTTGCAACTCCTCCTCCCCATCACGTGTGCCGACGGGCACCCAACGTCAGCACATACCGCACATCGTGTGGCGGCAGTGCAGGCGGCGGCCATGTGTCCCGGCTGTCCACACCGGTGACACAGGTCTGATCGGTCGACCGCTGACGGGCACGTGACTCGGACGTGCCCGATCCCCATGCACCTGTAACAGCGCATGGGGCGCGCCTCGAGTGCCGTCACGGAGGCGGAACTCCAGCCGACAAGCAGGCGGGCTCCCACTATCTTTTTTGCCGCAGTGACAGGGCACCGGACAAAAATCGCGGCCATCCCGCGGACCGACGCCAGAAGTGCACCCGCCTTGACTTGCTCGGGTGCACATTCTCCCCTAGACGCAACTGCCGCCACCACATCCTCAGCGGTGACGGAGTCGTCCAGCCCCCCAATCCGCAGCTCGGCCAGCTTCTCCGGCCGGTCCACCCTTGCGACCTCAGCAAGAACAGCTCGCAGTTTGTCCGCAAGCTGATCCGCCTTGTCCCCACTTTGGGTGCCCGGGACCTCCAGCATGCGGGCTCCCGTTGCCGACTCCCGGATCTTCACAGTGGCAATCCCCAGATCAGCCAGCTTGATACTCTGACGCGCAGTCAGGATTGCGTCTTTGTAGCTCACCCCTCTTTGGATGGCCTCTGGAAGCAGTGTGATTACCACTGCAGAGGACCTTGGAGGGGTGAGCTTCGGCTTAGCTGCCGGTGGGGCAGGACGTGGGGATGCCACAGCTGCCAACAGCCGCTGGGACTGCGTTGCCGGCTTGCCTGGGGCAGGAGCTGCCACCGTCGGTACCGCCGGGGCAGAGGCCTTCTTTTTTTTCTTCCTCCTGGCCACCGTGGCCCAGGACGCCACAGGTTGCTCTGCCGAGGAGGGCGCACCACTTTGCACCGGCGCATTAGTTTGCACCGGTGCACTGACTGTGGACAATACCTCGCGGGATTCATGCGCCAGAGGGGGGCGCAATTTTTTGGCCGGGAGCAATGATCGGATGTCCGAGAGTTTGGCGTCCATCATTGATCCCACCGACGCCATAAAATCTGGCAAAAGAGCGGCCTTGAGGTCTGCAACCAGATTGGTTGAGACCGGTTCGGCAGGCTGGGAACTGTGGCGCTCCCGTCCCTCCTGGAACTCCCGTCTCAGGGCATAGATCTCGGACTTAAGATCCTCCACATGCCTCCTGAGACGGATATTATCCCGACGGAGGTTACGAATTTCATCCCCCTCGGTTCTCCTCGAGAGACATTCGATAATGTCGCTCAGGTCTCCGGCACTGTCTTTTAATTCTCTCACGTAGGTACCCTTCAAATTATTTGAAGTTGTAGCCAGCGAGAGAATTCTAGCCACCTTCACACCTGCCCTCTCTCTTATCTGGTCTGTTGCCAGCCTCTCAATGTCCAACTCTTCCATAACGGGAAGAGTTGGACTTTCCTTGCGGAAGGTAACTTTTAATCCCTCACCGCTTTCTCCCGTCTCCTTGGGTTTACTACCTTTCCCCTTTTTAGGGGAACCCTTCTTCCCTTTTTTGGTAGGGATAATTGCCCTCGCGTTTGCGTCTGCGTCCGTCTCCAGGCCCGAAAGCTCCGTGTCAGAAAGGATTCCGCCAAACTCCGAACTCCTCTTCTGACGAGCACAGGAGCTTCCGAGCTCCGATCCGCTACTATCGCCGACCTCCATCGACAATCCACTCAAGATGGAGGAGGACCTCCTCTGCGACCGGGTACAGACTCCCGCACCGCCCGCACTTCTCCCTTCTCCGACATTGCGGCTTCTGCCGCGGCTTTTGCCCTTGCCAGGCAAAACAAAACCTCTGCCTTCACGGCCGCTCTCTTCTGCGCTGTCACAGCGTCCCACAACAAATAATTTGCCTTCACAGGCATCTCCACCGACTCCACCCTTCTCGGGCACAACACAAACTCCACCCTTCACAGGCCCACCGTCAACTCCGCCCTTCACAGGCCCATCGTCAACTCCGCCCGTCTCAGGCTCAACGTCTTTTGAAAGTTTAGCATCCATAACAAAACCCACGAGTACCGCGTTCGTGATATTGACTTAGTCGAGGCAGTGACGCGGTGCCAAGGTCAACCCTACTTACGCCTGGGGGTCGGGAGATACCCAGGGTTGGTCGCTAATTGGCAGAATTATCCCACTCTGCCACCTCCGAAGAGGCAACCGATCGCCGCGTTTCCCAGCGATCGGTCTTTCGGGGTTTTTTATAGAGGATGTCTCCTCACGGTCCGGGCGGTTAAGCCAAGACCCCCGTTCCATCAAAGCCGCGAGACATGTTCCACGACACTTCGACGGGTTACGGTTTTGGTGGCAGTGACAATTTAATGACTACGCGACGGCAGTGTTAGTGCTCGCCACGCCTACCACCCCCTCACCCCGATACCACTGCCGCCCGCTACGGGTCAGACGCAAGGTACCGGAGGGGCACACTGCCGCCCGATACGGCACACGCATTGAGGTGCTCCTTCTGACACCTCAATCAGCTACCTGCTTAGCAAAATTATATCGTTTTTGGTGCATCCAAATCGTATATTGCTAATTTTCCTATAGAAAACTTGGTTTTTGGTCGAAAACTTCAAAATTTTGTATTGTCACTCACCTTTTTTATTGTTTATTCTCGTAGATCTCGTCGATTCCTTCCTTCAGAGGGGTCGAACTCCGCAATCGGCCTGAAAATAAAAAATTTATTAGCAGAAATTCGAACCTCAAAGTTTACCTAACCGGCAGTCTCCATACATTAGCTATATACATCGGTTTCCGAAAAATATTGACTGACTGCTTTCCAAAGCAATTTTTTCTGTTTAATATCGCTGTATTAGGTTAATTTAATCGTTGCAGGACATTTTCAGGCGTAGTTTCTGAAAAATTTTACAAAAATCTTATCTCGATCCTATAGAAATTTAATAGTTTATTTATAAAATTTAACACACGTAGTTTACTTAGTCATTTTGTAAGTCTTATAGTTTTAATTGTTTTTATTTTGTCACACGCATTGAGGTGCTCCTTCTGACACCTCAATCAGCTACCTGCTTAGCAAAATTATATCGTTTTTGGTGCATCCAAATCGTATATTGCTAATTTTCCTATAGAAAACTTGGTTTTTGGTCGAAAACTTCAAAATTTTGTATTGTCACTCACCTTTTTTATTGTTTATTCTCGTAGATCTCGTCGATTCCTTCCTTCAGAGGGGTCGAACTCCGCAATCGGCCTGAAAATAAAAAATTTATTAGCAGAAATTCGAACCTCAAAGTTTACCTAACCGGCAGTCTCCATACATTAGCTATATACATCGGTTTCCGAAAAATATTGACTGACTGCTTTCCAAAGCAATTTTTTCTGTTTAATATCGCTGTATTAGGTTAATTTAATCGTTGCAGGACATTTTCAGGCGTAGTTTCTGAAAAATTTTACAAAAATCTTATCTCGATCCTATAGAAATTTAATAGTTTATTTATAAAATTTAACACACGTAGTTTACTTAGTCATTTTGTAAGTCTTATAGTTTTAATTGTTTTTATTTTGTCACACGCATTGAGGTGCTCCTTCTGACACCTCAATCAGCTACCTGCTTAGCAAAATTATATCGTTTTTGGTGCATCCAAATCGTATATTGCTAATTTTCCTATAGAAAACTTGGTTTTTGGTCGAAAACTTCAAAATTTTGTATTGTCACTCACCTTTTTTATTGTTTATTCTCGTAGATCTCGTCGATTCCTTCCTTCAGAGGGGTCGAACTCCGCAATCGGCCTGAAAATAAAAAATTTATTAGCAGAAATTCGAACCTCAAAGTTTACCTAACCGGCAGTCTCCATACATTAGCTATATACATCGGTTTCCGAAAAATATTGACTGACTGCTTTCCAAAGCAATTTTTTCTGTTTAATATCGCTGTATTAGGTTAATTTAATCGTTGCAGGACATTTTCAGGCGTAGTTTCTGAAAAATTTTACAAAAATCTTATCTCGATCCTATAGAAATTTAATAGTTTATTTATAAAATTTAACACACGTAGTTTACTTAGTCATTTTGTAAGTCTTATAGTTTTAATTGTTTTTATTTTGTCACACGCATTGAGGTGCTCCTTCTGACACCTCAATCAGCTACCTGCTTAGCAAAATTATATCGTTTTTGGTGCATCCAAATCGTATATTGCTAATTTTCCTATAGAAAACTTGGTTTTTGGTCGAAAACTTCAAAATTTTGTATTGTCACTCACCTTTTTTATTGTTTATTCTCGTAGATCTCGTCGATTCCTTCCTTCAGAGGGGTCGAACTCCGCAATCGGCCTGAAAATAAAAAATTTATTAGCAGAAATTCGAACCTCAAAGTTTACCTAACCGGCAGTCTCCATACATTAGCTATATACATCGGTTTCCGAAAAATATTGACTGACTGCTTTCCAAAGCAATTTTTTCTGTTTAATATCGCTGTATTAGGTTAATTTAATCGTTGCAGGACATTTTCAGGCGTAGTTTCTGAAAAATTTTACAAAAATCTTATCTCGATCCTATAGAAATTTAATAGTTTATTTATAAAATTTAACACACGTAGTTTACTTAGTCATTTTGTAAGTCTTATAGTTTTAATTGTTTTTATTTTGTCACACGCATTGAGGTGCTCCTTCTGACACCTCAATCAGCTACCTGCTTAGCAAAATTATATCGTTTTTGGTGCATCCAAATCGTATATTGCTAATTTTCCTATAGAAAACTTGGTTTTTGGTCGAAAACTTCAAAATTTTGTATTGTCACTCACCTTTTTTATTGTTTATTCTCGTAGATCTCGTCGATTCCTTCCTTCAGAGGGGTCGAACTCCGCAATCGGCCTGAAAATAAAAAATTTATTAGCAGAAATTCGAACCTCAAAGTTTACCTAACCGGCAGTCTCCATACATTAGCTATATACATCGGTTTCCGAAAAATATTGACTGACTGCTTTCCAAAGCAATTTTTTCTGTTTAATATCGCTGTATTAGGTTAATTTAATCGTTGCAGGACATTTTCAGGCGTAGTTTCTGAAAAATTTTACAAAAATCTTATCTCGATCCTATAGAAATTTAATAGTTTATTTATAAAATTTAACACACGTAGTTTACTTAGTCATTTTGTAAGTCTTATAGTTTTAATTGTTTTTATTTTGTCACACGCATTGAGGTGCTCCTTCTGACACCTCAATCAGCTACCTGCTTAGCAAAATTATATCGTTTTTGGTGCATCCAAATCGTATATTGCTAATTTTCCTATAGAAAACTTGGTTTTTGGTCGAAAACTTCAAAATTTTGTATTGTCACTCACCTTTTTTATTGTTTATTCTCGTAGATCTCGTCGATTCCTTCCTTCAGAGGGGTCGAACTCCGCAATCGGCCTGAAAATAAAAAATTTATTAGCAGAAATTCGAACCTCAAAGTTTACCTAACCGGCAGTCTCCATACATTAGCTATATACATCGGTTTCCGAAAAATATTGACTGACTGCTTTCCAAAGCAATTTTTTCTGTTTAATATCGCTGTATTAGGTTAATTTAATCGTTGCAGGACATTTTCAGGCGTAGTTTCTGAAAAATTTTACAAAAATCTTATCTCGATCCTATAGAAATTTAATAGTTTATTTATAAAATTTAACACACGTAGTTTACTTAGTCATTTTGTAAGTCTTATAGTTTTAATTGTTTTTATTTTGTCACACGCATTGAGGTGCTCCTTCTGACACCTCAATCAGCTACCTGCTTAGCAAAATTATATCGTTTTTGGTGCATCCAAATCGTATATTGCTAATTTTCCTATAGAAAACTTGGTTTTTGGTCGAAAACTTCAAAATTTTGTATTGTCACTCACCTTTTTTATTGTTTATTCTCGTAGATCTCGTCGATTCCTTCCTTCAGAGGGGTCGAACTCCGCAATCGGCCTGAAAATAAAAAATTTATTAGCAGAAATTCGAACCTCAAAGTTTACCTAACCGGCAGTCTCCATACATTAGCTATATACATCGGTTTCCGAAAAATATTGACTGACTGCTTTCCAAAGCAATTTTTTCTGTTTAATATCGCTGTATTAGGTTAATTTAATCGTTGCAGGACATTTTCAGGCGTAGTTTCTGAAAAATTTTACAAAAATCTTATCTCGATCCTATAGAAATTTAATAGTTTATTTATAAAATTTAACACACGTAGTTTACTTAGTCATTTTGTAAGTCTTATAGTTTTAATTGTTTTTATTTTGTCACACGCATTGAGGTGCTCCTTCTGACACCTCAATCAGCTACCTGCTTAGCAAAATTATATCGTTTTTGGTGCATCCAAATCGTATATTGCTAATTTTCCTATAGAAAACTTGGTTTTTGGTCGAAAACTTCAAAATTTTGTATTGTCACTCACCTTTTTTATTGTTTATTCTCGTAGATCTCGTCGATTCCTTCCTTCAGAGGGGTCGAACTCCGCAATCGGCCTGAAAATAAAAAATTTATTAGCAGAAATTCGAACCTCAAAGTTTACCTAACCGGTAGTCTCCATACATTAGCTATATACATCGGTTTCCGAAAAATATTGACTGACTGCTTTCCAAAGCAATTTTTTCTGTTTAATATCGCTGTATTAGGTTAATTTAATCGTTGCAGGACATTTTCAGGCGTAGTTTCTGAAAAATTTTACAAAAATCTTATCTCGATCCTATAGAAATTTAATAGTTTATTTATAAAATTTAACACACGTAGTTTACTTAGTCATTTTGTAAGTCTTATAGTTTTAATTGTTTTTATTTTGTCACACGCATTGAGGTGCTCCTTCTGACACCTCAATCAGCTACCTGCTTAGCAAAATTATATCGTTTTTGGTGCATCCAAATCGTATATTGCTAATTTTCCTATAGAAAACTTGGTTTTTGGTCGAAAACTTCAAAATTTTGTATTGTCACTCACCTTTTTTTATTGTTTATTCTCGTAGATCTCGTCGATTCCTTCCTTCAGAGGGGTCGAACTCCGCAATCGGCCTGAAAATAAAAAATTTATTAGCAGAAATTCGAACCTCAAAGTTTACCTAACCGGCAGTCTCCATACATTAGCTATATACATCGGTTTCCGAAAAATATTGACTGACTGCTTTCCAAAGCAATTTTTTCTGTTTAATATCGCTGTATTAGGTTAATTTAATCGTTGCAGGACATTTTCAGGCGTAGTTTCTGAAAAATTTTACAAAAATCTTATCTCGATCCTATAGAAATTTAATAGTTTATTTATAAAATTTAACACACGTAGTTTACTTAGTCATTTTGTAAGTCTTATAGTTTTAATTGTTTTTATTTTGTCACACGCATTGAGGTGCTCCTTCTGACACCTCAATCAGCTACCTGCTTAGCAAAATTATATCGTTTTTGGTGCATCCAAATCGTATATTGCTAATTTTCCTATAGAAAACTTGGTTTTTGGTCGAAAACTTCAAAATTTTGTATTGTCACTCACCTTTTTTATTGTTTATTCTCGTAGATCTCGTCGATTCCTTCCTTCAGAGGGGTCGAACTCCGCAATCGGCCTGAAAATAAAAAATTTATTAGCAGAAATTCGAACCTCAAAGTTTACCTAACCGGCAGTCTCCATACATTAGCTATATACATCGGTTTCCGAAAAATATTGACTGACTGCTTTCCAAAGCAATTTTTTCTGTTTAATATCGCTGTATTAGGTTAATTTAATCGTTGCAGGACATTTTCAGGCGTAGTTTCTGAAAAATTTTACAAAAATCTTATCTCGATCCTATAGAAATTTAATAGTTTATTTATAAAATTTAACACACGTAGTTTACTTAGTCATTTTGTAAGTCTTATAGTTTTAATTGTTTTTATTTTGTCACACGCATTGAGGTGCTCCTTCTGACACCTCAATCAGCTACCTGCTTAGCAAAATTATATCGTTTTTGGTGCATCCAAATCGTATATTGCTAATTTTCCTATAGAAAACTTGGTTTTTGGTCGAAAACTTCAAAATTTTGTATTGTCACTCACCTTTTTTATTGTTTATTCTCGTAGATCTCGTCGATTCCTTCCTTCAGAGGGGTCGAACTCCGCAATCGGCCTGAAAATAAAAAATTTATTAGCAGAAATTCGAACCTCAAAGTTTACCT
Organism: Stenoptilia bipunctidactyla; assembly: GCA_944452665.1. NCBI lineage: Eukaryota > Metazoa > Arthropoda > Insecta > Lepidoptera > Pterophoridae > Stenoptilia > Stenoptilia bipunctidactyla. The sequence goes on along the minus strand of OX101722.1, from coordinate 31,825,252 downwards.
AACCGGCAGTCTCCATACATTAGCTATATACATCGGTTTCCGAAAAATATTGACTGACTGCTTTCCAAAGCAATTTTTTCTGTTTAATATCGCTGTATTAGGTTAATTTAATCGTTGCAGGACATTTTCAGGCGTAGTTTCTGAAAAATTTTACAAAAATCTTATCTCGATCCTATAGAAATTTAATAGTTTATTTATAAAATTTAACACACGTAGTTTACTTAGTCATTTTGTAAGTCTTATAGTTTTAATTGTTTTTATTTTGTCACACGCATTGAGGTGCTCCTTCTGACACCTCAATCAGCTACCTGCTTAGCAAAATTATATCGTTTTTGGTGCATCCAAATCGTATATTGCTAATTTTCCTATAGAAAACTTGGTTTTTGGTCGAAAACTTCAAAATTTTGTATTGTCACTCACCTTTTTTATTGTTTATTCTCGTAGATCTCGTCGATTCCTTCCTTCAGAGGGGTCGAACTCCGCAATCGGCCTGAAAATAAAAAATTTATTAGCAGAAATTCGAACCTCAAAGTTTACCTAACCGGCAGTCTCCATACATTAGCTATATACATCGGTTTCCGAAAAATATTGACTGACTGCTTTCCAAAGCAATTTTTTCTGTTTAATATCGCTGTATTAGGTTAATTTAATCGTTGCAGGACATTTTCAGGCGTAGTTTCTGAAAAATTTTACAAAAATCTTATCTCGATCCTATAGAAATTTAATAGTTTATTTATAAAATTTAACACACGTAGTTTACTTAGTCATTTTGTAAGTCTTATAGTTTTAATTGTTTTTATTTTGTCACACGCATTGAGGTGCTCCTTCTGACACCTCAATCAGCTACCTGCTTAGCAAAATTATATCGTTTTTGGTGCATCCAAATCGTATATTGCTAATTTTCCTATAGAAAACTTGGTTTTTGGTCGAAAACTTCAAAATTTTGTATTGTCACTCACCTTTTTTATTGTTTATTCTCGTAGATCTCGTCGATTCCTTCCTTCAGAGGGGTCGAACTCCGCAATCGGCCTGAAAATAAAAAATTTATTAGCAGAAATTCGAACCTCAAAGTTTACCTAACCGGCAGTCTCCATACATTAGCTATATACATCGGTTTCCGAAAAATATTGACTGACTGCTTTCCAAAGCAATTTTTTCTGTTTAATATCGCTGTATTAGGTTAATTTAATCGTTGCAGGACATTTTCAGGCGTAGTTTCTGAAAAATTTTACAAAAATCTTATCTCGATCCTATAGAAATTTAATAGTTTATTTATAAAATTTAACACACGTAGTTTACTTAGTCATTTTGTAAGTCTTATAGTTTTAATTGTTTTTATTTTGTCACACGCATTGAGGTGCTCCTTCTGACACCTCAATCAGCTACCTGCTTAGCAAAATTATATCGTTTTTGGTGCATCCAAATCGTATATTGCTAATTTTCCTATAGAAAACTTGGTTTTTGGTCGAAAACTTCAAAATTTTGTATTGTCACTCACCTTTTTTATTGTTTATTCTCGTAGATCTCGTCGATTCCTTCCTTCAGAGGGGTCGAACTCCGCAATCGGCCTGAAAATAAAAAATTTATTAGCAGAAATTCGAACCTCAAAGTTTACCTAACCGGTAGTCTCCATACATTAGCTATATACATCGGTTTCCGAAAAATATTGACTGACTGCTTTCCAAAGCAATTTTTTCTGTTTAATATCGCTGTATTAGGTTAATTTAATCGTTGCAGGACATTTTCAGGCGTAGTTTCTGAAAAATTTTACAAAAATCTTATCTCGATCCTATAGAAATTTAATAGTTTATTTATAAAATTTAACACACGTAGTTTACTTAGTCATTTTGTAAGTCTTATAGTTTTAATTGTTTTTATTTTGTCACACGCATTGAGGTGCTCCTTCTGACACCTCAATCAGCTACCTGCTTAGCAAAATTATATCGTTTTTGGTGCATCCAAATCGTATATTGCTAATTTTCCTATAGAAAACTTGGTTTTTGGTCGAAAACTTCAAAATTTTGTATTGTCACTCACCTTTTTTTATTGTTTATTCTCGTAGATCTCGTCGATTCCTTCCTTCAGAGGGGTCGAACTCCGCAATCGGCCTGAAAATAAAAAATTTATTAGCAGAAATTCGAACCTCAAAGTTTACCTAACCGGCAGTCTCCATACATTAGCTATATACATCGGTTTCCGAAAAATATTGACTGACTGCTTTCCAAAGCAATTTTTTCTGTTTAATATCGCTGTATTAGGTTAATTTAATCGTTGCAGGACATTTTCAGGCGTAGTTTCTGAAAAATTTTACAAAAATCTTATCTCGATCCTATAGAAATTTAATAGTTTATTTATAAAATTTAACACACGTAGTTTACTTAGTCATTTTGTAAGTCTTATAGTTTTAATTGTTTTTATTTTGTCACACGCATTGAGGTGCTCCTTCTGACACCTCAATCAGCTACCTGCTTAGCAAAATTATATCGTTTTTGGTGCATCCAAATCGTATATTGCTAATTTTCCTATAGAAAACTTGGTTTTTGGTCGAAAACTTCAAAATTTTGTATTGTCACTCACCTTTTTTATTGTTTATTCTCGTAGATCTCGTCGATTCCTTCCTTCAGAGGGGTCGAACTCCGCAATCGGCCTGAAAATAAAAAATTAGCAGAAATTCGAACCTCAAAGTTTACCTAACCGGCAGTCTCCATACATTAGCTATATACATCGGTTTCCGAAAAATATTGACTGACTGCTTTCCAAAGCAATTTTTTCTGTTTAATATCGCTGTATTAGGTTAATTTAATCGTTGCAGGACATTTTCAGGCGTAGTTTCTGAAAAATTTTACAAAAATCTTATCTCGATCCTATAGAAATTTAATAGTTTATTTATAAAATTTAACACACGTAGTTTACTTAGTCATTTTGTAAGTCTTATAGTTTTAATTGTTTTTATTTTGTCACACGCATTGAGGTGCTCCTTCTGACACCTCAATCAGCTACCTGCTTAGCAAAATTATATCGTTTTTGGTGCATCCAAATCGTATATTGCTAATTTTCCTATAGAAAACTTGGTTTTTGGTCGAAAACTTCAAAATTTTGTATTGTCACTCACCTTTTTTATTGTTTATTCTCGTAGATCTCGTCGATTCCTTCCTTCAGAGGGGTCGAACTCCGCATCGCATCGCCTGAAAATAAAAAATGTTAGTTAGCAGAAATTCGAACCTCAAAGTTTACCTAACCGCAGTCTCCATACATTAGCTATATACATCGGTTTCCGAAAAATATTGACTGACTGCTTTCCAAAGCAATTTTTTCTGTTTAATATCGCTGTATTAGGTTAATTTAATCGTTGCAGGACATTTTCAGGCGTAGTTTCTGAAAAATTTTACAAAAATCTTATCTCGATCCTATAGAAATTTAATAGTTTATTTATAAAATTTAACACACGTAGTTTACTTAGTCATTTTGTAAGTCTTATAGTTTTAATTGTTTTTATTTTGTCACACGCATTGAGGTGCTCCTTCTGACACCTCAATCAGCTACCTGCTTAGCAAAATTATATCGTTTTTGGTGCATCCAAATCGTATATTGCTAATTTTCCTATAGAAAACTTGGTTTTTGGTCGAAAACTTCAAAATTTTGTATTGTCACTCACCTTTTTTATTGTTTATTCTCGTAGATCTCGTCGATTCCTTCCTTCAGAGGGGTCGAACTCCGCAATCGGCCTGAAAATAAAAAAATTATTAGCAGAAATTCGAACCTCAAAGTTTACCTAACCGGCAGTCTCCATACATTAGCTATATACATCGGTTTCCGAAAAATATTGACTGACTGCTTTCCAAAGCAATTTTTTCTGTTTAATATCGCTGTATTAGGTTAATTTAATCGTTGCAGGACATTTTCAGGCGTAGTTTCTGAAAAATTTTACAAAAATCTTATCTCGATCCTATAGAAATTTAATAGTTTATTTATAAAATTTAACACACGTAGTTTACTTAGTCATTTTGTAAGTCTTATAGTTTTAATTGTTTTTATTTTGTCACACGCATTGAGGTGCTCCTTCTGACACCTCAATCAGCTACCTGCTTAGCAAAATTATATCGTTTTTGGTGCATCCAAATCGTATATTGCTAATTTTCCTATAGAAAACTTGGTTTTTGGTCGAAAACTTCAAAATTTTGTATTGTCACTCACCTTTTTTATTGTTTATTCTCGTAGATCTCGTCGATTCCTTCCTTCAGAGGGGTCGAACTCCGCAATCGGCCTGAAAATAAAAAATTTATTAGCAGAAATTCGAACCTCAAAGTTTACCTAACCGGCAGTCTCCATACATTAGCTATATACATCGGTTTCCGAAAAATATTGACTGACTGCTTTCCAAAGCAATTTTTTCTGTTTAATATCGCTGTATTAGGTTAATTTAATCGTTGCAGGACATTTTCAGGCGTAGTTTCTGAAAAATTTTACAAAAATCTTATCTCGATCCTATAGAAATTTAATAGTTTATTTATAAAATTTAACACACGTAGTTTACTTAGTCATTTTGTAAGTCTTATAGTTTTAATTGTTTTTATTTTGTCACACGCATTGAGGTGCTCCTTCTGACACCTCAATCAGCTACCTGCTTAGCAAAATTATATCGTTTTTGGTGCATCCAAATCGTATATTGCTAATTTTCCTATAGAAAACTTGGTTTTTGGTCGAAAACTTCAAAATTTTGTATTGTCACTCACCTTTTTTATTGTTTATTCTCGTAGATCTCGTCGATTCCTTCCTTCAGAGGGGTCGAACTCCGCAATCGGCCTGAAAATAAAAAATTTATTAGCAGAAATTCGAACCTCAAAGTTTACCTAACCGGCAGTCTCCATACATTAGCTATATACATCGGTTTCCGAAAAATATTGACTGACTGCTTTCCAAAGCAATTTTTTCTGTTTAATATCGCTGTATTAGGTTAATTTAATCGTTGCAGGACATTTTCAGGCGTAGTTTCTGAAAAATTTTACAAAAATCTTATCTCGATCCTATAGAAATTTAATAGTTTATTTATAAAATTTAACACACGTAGTTTACTTAGTCATTTTGTAAGTCTTATAGTTTTAATTGTTTTTATTTTGTCACACGCATTGAGGTGCTCCTTCTGACACCTCAATCAGCTACCTGCTTAGCAAAATTATATCGTTTTTGGTGCATCCAAATCGTATATTGCTAATTTTCCTATAGAAAACTTGGTTTTTGGTCGAAAACTTCAAAATTTTGTATTGTCACTCACCTTTTTTATTGTTTATTCTCGTAGATCTCGTCGATTCCTTCCTTCAGAGGGGTCGAACTCCGCAATCGGCCTGAAAATAAAAAAATTATTAGCAGAAATTCGAACCTCAAAGTTTACCTAACCGGCAGTCTCCATACATTAGCTATATACATCGGTTTCCGAAAAATATTGACTGACTGCTTTCCAAAGCAATTTTTTCTGTTTAATATCGCTGTATTAGGTTAATTTAATCGTTGCAGGACATTTTCAGGCGTAGTTTCTGAAAAATTTTACAAAAATCTTATCTCGATCCTATAGAAATTTAATAGTTTATTTATAAAATTTAACACACGTAGTTTACTTAGTCATTTTGTAAGTCTTATAGTTTTAATTGTTTTTATTTTGTCACACGCATTGAGGTGCTCCTTCTGACACCTCAATCAGCTACCTGCTTAGCAAAATTATATCGTTTTTGGTGCATCCAAATCGTATATTGCTAATTTTCCTATAGAAAACTTGGTTTTTGGTCGAAAACTTCAAAATTTTGTATTGTCACTCACCTTTTTTATTGTTTATTCTCGTAGATCTCGTCGATTCCTTCCTTCAGAGGGGTCGAACTCCGCAATCGGCCTGAAAATAAAAAATTTATTAGCAGAAATTCGAACCTCAAAGTTTACCTAACCGGCAGTCTCCATACATTAGCTATATACATCGGTTTCCGAAAAATATTGACTGACTGCTTTCCAAAGCAATTTTTTCTGTTTAATATCGCTGTATTAGGTTAATTTAATCGTTGCAGGACATTTTCAGGCGTAGTTTCTGAAAAATTTTACAAAAATCTTATCTCGATCCTATAGAAATTTAATAGTTTATTTATAAAATTTAACACACGTAGTTTACTTAGTCATTTTGTAAGTCTTATAGTTTTAATTGTTTTTATTTTGTCACACGCATTGAGGTGCTCCTTCTGACACCTCAATCAGCTACCTGCTTAGCAAAATTATATCGTTTTTGGTGCATCCAAATCGTATATTGCTAATTTTCCTATAGAAAACTTGGTTTTTGGTCGAAAACTTCAAAATTTTGTATTGTCACTCACCTTTTTTATTGTTTATTCTCGTAGATCTCGTCGATTCCTTCCTTCAGAGGGGTCGAACTCCGCAATCGGCCTGAAAATAAAAAATTTATTAGCAGAAATTCGAACCTCAAAGTTTACCTAACCGGCAGTCTCCATACATTAGCTATATACATCGGTTTCCGAAAAATATTGACTGACTGCTTTCCAAAGCAATTTTTTCTGTTTAATATCGCTGTATTAGGTTAATTTAATCGTTGCAGGACATTTTCAGGCGTAGTTTCTGAAAAATTTTACAAAAATCTTATCTCGATCCTATAGAAATTTAATAGTTTATTTATAAAATTTAACACACGTAGTTTACTTAGTCATTTTGTAAGTCTTATAGTTTTAATTGTTTTTATTTTGTCACACGCATTGAGGTGCTCCTTCTGACACCTCAATCAGCTACCTGCTTAGCAAAATTATATCGTTTTTGGTGCATCCAAATCGTATATTGCTAATTTTCCTATAGAAAACTTGGTTTTTGGTCGAAAACTTCAAAATTTTGTATTGTCACTCACCTTTTTTATTGTTTATTCTCGTAGATCTCGTCGATTCCTTCCTTCAGAGGGGTCGAACTCCGCAATCGGCCTGAAAATAAAAAATTTATTAGCAGAAATTCGAACCTCAAAGTTTACCTAACCGGTAGTCTCCATACATTAGCTATATACATCGGTTTCCGAAAAATATTGACTGACTGCTTTCCAAAGCAATTTTTTCTGTTTAATATCGCTGTATTAGGTTAATTTAATCGTTGCAGGACATTTTCAGGCGTAGTTTCTGAAAAATTTTACAAAAATCTTATCTCGATCCTATAGAAATTTAATAGTTTATTTATAAAATTTAACACACGTAGTTTACTTAGTCATTTTGTAAGTCTTATAGTTTTAATTGTTTTTATTTTGTCACACGCATTGAGGTGCTCCTTCTGACACCTCAATCAGCTACCTGCTTAGCAAAATTATATCGTTTTTGGTGCATCCAAATCGTATATTGCTAATTTTCCTATAGAAAACTTGGTTTTTGGTCGAAAACTTCAAAATTTTGTATTGTCACTCACCTTTTTTATTGTTTATTCTCGTAGATCTCGTCGATTCCTTCCTTCAGAGGGGTCGAACTCCGCAATCGGCCTGAAAATAAAAAATTTATTAGCAGAAATTCGAACCTCAAAGTTTACCTAACCGGCAGTCTCCATACATTAGCTATATACATCGGTTTCCGAAAAATATTGACTGACTGCTTTCCAAAGCAATTTTTTCTGTTTAATATCGCTGTATTAGGTTAATTTAATCGTTGCAGGACATTTTCAGGCGTAGTTTCTGAAAAATTTTACAAAAATCTTATCTCGATCCTATAGAAATTTAATAGTTTATTTATAAAATTTAACACACGTAGTTTACTTAGTCATTTTGTAAGTCTTATAGTTTTAATTGTTTTTATTTTGTCACACGCATTGAGGTGCTCCTTCTGACACCTCAATCAGCTACCTGCTTAGCAAAATTATATCGTTTTTGGTGCATCCAAATCGTATATTGCTAATTTTCCTATAGAAAACTTGGTTTTTGGTCGAAAACTTCAAAATTTTGTATTGTCACTCACCTTTTTTATTGTTTATTCTCGTAGATCTCGTCGATTCCTTCCTTCAGAGGGGTCGAACTCCGCAATCGGCCTGAAAATAAAAAATTTATTAGCAGAAATTCGAACCTCAAAGTTTACCTAACCGGCAGTCTCCATACATTAGCTATATACATCGGTTTCCGAAAAATATTGACTGACTGCTTTCCAAAGCAATTTTTTCTGTTTAATATCGCTGTATTAGGTTAATTTAATCGTTGCAGGACATTTTCAGGCGTAGTTTCTGAAAAATTTTACAAAAATCTTATCTCGATCCTATAGAAATTTAATAGTTTATTTATAAAATTTAACACACGTAGTTTACTTAGTCATTTTGTAAGTCTTATAGTTTTAATTGTTTTTATTTTGTCACACGCATTGAGGTGCTCCTTCTGACACCTCAATCAGCTACCTGCTTAGCAAAATTATATCGTTTTTGGTGCATCCAAATCGTATATTGCTAATTTTCCTATAGAAAACTTGGTTTTTGGTCGAAAACTTCAAAATTTTGTATTGTCACTCACCTTTTTTTATTGTTTATTCTCGTAGATCTCGTCGATTCCTTCCTTCAGAGGGGTCGAACTCCGCAATCGGCCTGAAAATAAAAAATTTATTAGCAGAAATTCGAACCTCAAAGTTTACCTAACCGGCAGTCTCCATACATTAGCTATATACATCGGTTTCCGAAAAATATTGACTGACTGCTTTCCAAAGCAATTTTTTCTGTTTAATATCGCTGTATTAGGTTAATTTAATCGTTGCAGGACATTTTCAGGCGTAGTTTCTGAAAAATTTTACAAAAATCTTATCTCGATCCTATAGAAATTTAATAGTTTATTTATAAAATTTAACACACGTAGTTTACTTAGTCATTTTGTAAGTCTTATAGTTTTAATTGTTTTTATTTTGTCACACGCATTGAGGTGCTCCTTCTGACACCTCAATCAGCTACCTGCTTAGCAAAATTATATCGTTTTTGGTGCATCCAAATCGTATATTGCTAATTTTCCTATAGAAAACTTGGTTTTTGGTCGAAAACTTCAAAATTTTGTATTGTCACTCACCTTTTTTTATTGTTTATTCTCGTAGATCTCGTCGATTCCTTCCTTCAGAGGGGTCGAACTCCGCAATCGGCCTGAAAATAAAAAATTTATTAGCAGAAATTCGAACCTCAAAGTTTACCTAACCGGCAGTCTCCATACATTAGCTATATACATCGGTTTCCGAAAAATATTGACTGACTGCTTTCCAAAGCAATTTTTTCTGTTTAATATCGCTGTATTAGGTTAATTTAATCGTTGCAGGACATTTTCAGGCGTAGTTTCTGAAAAATTTTACAAAAATCTTATCTCGATCCTATAGAAATTTAATAGTTTATTTATAAAATTTAACACACGTAGTTTACTTAGTCATTTTGTAAGTCTTATAGTTTTAATTGTTTTTATTTTGTCACACGCATTGAGGTGCTCCTTCTGACACCTCAATCAGCTACCTGCTTAGCAAAATTATATCGTTTTTGGTGCATCCAAATCGTATATTGCTAATTTTCCTATAGAAAACTTGGTTTTTGGTCGAAAACTTCAAAATTTTGTATTGTCACTCACCTTTTTTATTGTTTATTCTCGTAGATCTCGTCGATTCCTTCCTTCAGAGGGGTCGAACTCCGCAATCGGCCTGAAAATAAAAAATTTATTAGCAGAAATTCGAACCTCAAAGTTTACCTAACCGGCAGTCTCCATACATTAGCTATATACATCGGTTTCCGAAAAATATTGACTGACTGCTTTCCAAAGCAATTTTTTCTGTTTAATATCGCTGTATTAGGTTAATTTAATCGTTGCAGGACATTTTCAGGCGTAGTTTCTGAAAAATTTTACAAAAATCTTATCTCGATCCTATAGAAATTTAATAGTTTATTTATAAAATTTAACACACGTAGTTTACTTAGTCATTTTGTAAGTCTTATAGTTTTAATTGTTTTTATTTTGTCACACGCATTGAGGTGCTCCTTCTGACACCTCAATCAGCTACCTGCTTAGCAAAATTATATCGTTTTTGGTGCATCCAAATCGTATATTGCTAATTTTCCTATAGAAAACTTGGTTTTTGGTCGAAAACTTCAAAATTTTGTATTGTCACTCACCTTTTTTATTGTTTATTCTCGTAGATCTCGTCGATTCCTTCCTTCAGAGGGGTCGAACTCCGCAATCGGCCTGAAAATAAAAAATTTATTAGCAGAAATTCGAACCTCAAAGTTTACCTAACCGGTAGTCTCCATACATTAGCTATATACATCGGTTTCCGAAAAATATTGACTGACTGCTTTCCAAAGCAATTTTTTCTGTTTAATATCGCTGTATTAGGTTAATTTAATCGTTGCAGGACATTTTCAGGCGTAGTTTCTGAAAAATTTTACAAAAATCTTATCTCGATCCTATAGAAATTTAATAGTTTATTTATAAAATTTAACACACGTAGTTTACTTAGTCATTTTGTAAGTCTTATAGTTTTAATTGTTTTTATTTTGTCACACGCATTGAGGTGCTCCTTCTGACACCTCAATCAGCTACCTGCTTAGCAAAATTATATCGTTTTTGGTGCATCCAAATCGTATATTGCTAATTTTCCTATAGAAAACTTGGTTTTTGGTCGAAAACTTCAAAATTTTGTATTGTCACTCACCTTTTTTATTGTTTATTCTCGTAGATCTCGTCGATTCCTTCCTTCAGAGGGGTCGAACTCCGCAATCGGCCTGAAAATAAAAAATTTATTAGCAGAAATTCGAACCTCAAAGTTTACCTAACCGGCAGTCTCCATACATTAGCTATATACATCGGTTTCCGAAAAATATTGACTGACTGCTTTCCAAAGCAATTTTTTCTGTTTAATATCGCTGTATTAGGTTAATTTAATCGTTGCAGGACATTTTCAGGCGTAGTTTCTGAAAAATTTTACAAAAATCTTATCTCGATCCTATAGAAATTTAATAGTTTATTTATAAAATTTAACACACGTAGTTTACTTAGTCATTTTGTAAGTCTTATAGTTTTAATTGTTTTTATTTTGTCACACGCATTGAGGTGCTCCTTCTGACACCTCAATCAGCTACCTGCTTAGCAAAATTATATCGTTTTTGGTGCATCCAAATCGTATATTGCTAATTTTCCTATAGAAAACTTGGTTTTTGGTCGAAAACTTCAAAATTTTGTATTGTCACTCACCTTTTTTTATTGTTTATTCTCGTAGATCTCGTCGATTCCTTCCTTCAGAGGGGTCGAACTCCGCAATCGGCCTGAAAATAAAAAATTTATTAGCAGAAATTCGAACCTCAAAGTTTACCTAACCGGCAGTCTCCATACATTAGCTATATACATCGGTTTCCGAAAAATATTGACTGACTGCTTTCCAAAGCAATTTTTTCTGTTTAATATCGCTGTATTAGGTTAATTTAATCGTTGCAGGACATTTTCAGGCGTAGTTTCTGAAAAATTTTACAAAAATCTTATCTCGATCCTATAGAAATTTAATAGTTTATTTATAAAATTTAACACACGTAGTTTACTTAGTCATTTTGTAAGTCTTATAGTTTTAATTGTTTTTATTTTGTCACACGCATTGAGGTGCTCCTTCTGACACCTCAATCAGCTACCTGCTTAGCAAAATTATATCGTTTTTGGTGCATCCAAATCGTATATTGCTAATTTTCCTATAGAAAACTTGGTTTTTGGTCGAAAACTTCAAAATTTTGTATTGTCACTCACCTTTTTTTATTGTTTATTCTCGTAGATCTCGTCGATTCCTTCCTTCAGAGGGGTCGAACTCCGCAATCGGCCTGAAAATAAAAAATTTATTAGCAGAAATTCGAACCTCAAAGTTTACCTAACCGGCAGTCTCCATACATTAGCTATATACATCGGTTTCCGAAAAATATTGACTGACTGCTTTCCAAAGCAATTTTTTCTGTTTAATATCGCTGTATTAGGTTAATTTAATCGTTGCAGGACATTTTCAGGCGTAGTTTCTGAAAAATTTTACAAAAATCTTATCTCGATCCTATAGAAATTTAATAGTTTATTTATAAAATTTAACACACGTAGTTTACTTAGTCATTTTGTAAGTCTTATAGTTTTAATTGTTTTTATTTTGTCACACGCATTGAGGTGCTCCTTCTGACACCTCAATCAGCTACCTGCTTAGCAAAATTATATCGTTTTTGGTGCATCCAAATCGTATATTGCTAATTTTCCTATAGAAAACTTGGTTTTTGGTCGAAAACTTCAAAATTTTGTATTGTCACTCACCTTTTTTATTGTTTATTCTCGTAGATCTCGTCGATTCCTTCCTTCAGAGGGGTCGAACTCCGCAATCGGCCTGAAAATAAAAAATTTATTAGCAGAAATTCGAACCTCAAAGTTTACCTAACCGGCAGTCTCCATACATTAGCTATATACATCGGTTTCCGAAAAATATTGACTGACTGCTTTCCAAAGCAATTTTTTCTGTTTAATATCGCTGTATTAGGTTAATTTAATCGTTGCAGGACATTTTCAGGCGTAGTTTCTGAAAAATTTTACAAAAATCTTATCTCGATCCTATAGAAATTTAATAGTTTATTTATAAAATTTAACACACGTAGTTTACTTAGTCATTTTGTAAGTCTTATAGTTTTAATTGTTTTTATTTTGTCACACGCATTGAGGTGCTCCTTCTGACACCTCAATCAGCTACCTGCTTAGCAAAATTATATCGTTTTTGGTGCATCCAAATCGTATATTGCTAATTTTCCTATAGAAAACTTGGTTTTTGGTCGAAAACTTCAAAATTTTGTATTGTCACTCACCTTTTTTATTGTTTATTCTCGTAGATCTCGTCGATTCCTTCCTTCAGAGGGGTCGAACTCCGCAATCGGCCTGAAAATAAAAAATTTATTAGCAGAAATTCGAACCTCAAAGTTTACCTAACCGGTAGTCTCCATACATTAGCTATATACATCGGTTTCCGAAAAATATTGACTGACTGCTTTCCAAAGCAATTTTTTCTGTTTAATATCGCTGTATTAGGTTAATTTAATCGTTGCAGGACATTTTCAGGCGTAGTTTCTGAAAAATTTTACAAAAATCTTATCTCGATCCTATAGAAATTTAATAGTTTATTTATAAAATTTAACACACGTAGTTTACTTAGTCATTTTGTAAGTCTTATAGTTTTAATTGTTTTTATTTTGTCACACGCATTGAGGTGCTCCTTCTGACACCTCAATCAGCTACCTGCTTAGCAAAATTATATCGTTTTTGGTGCATCCAAATCGTATATTGCTAATTTTCCTATAGAAAACTTGGTTTTTGGTCGAAAACTTCAAAATTTTGTATTGTCACTCACCTTTTTTATTGTTTATTCTCGTAGATCTCGTCGATTCCTTCCTTCAGAGGGGTCGAACTCCGCAATCGGCCTGAAAATAAAAAATTTATTAGCAGAAATTCGAAAAAATTTGCCCGCCCACCCACCCTTTGTTCCACTGGGTATATCAACTCGGTCTCATACGAAAAAATTCGAAAAATATTTTTATTTTTTATTTCTCTCAAAATTGATAGTATTCATTGAGATTGAGTTGATTAGGCTAGGAAAGTGGTTTTTAGTAGTAAGAAAAATTCATTTATACTACTTTGTAGCCTTTTATATGCGACTTCTTTAATCTATCTTTGTTTCATTTAAACATCTAAATTAATCTTTAATTATAATTTAATTTGGACCACACGAACTCTATTGCTCGTGTTGACACTTTCGGCGCTATATTGACTTAAATTAAGGTACTCTATCATAGAGATATCCTAATTTGATTTGCTTTATTTCATTTTTCATTTTCTTTTTTCCCCCTTTCGTGTATGGTTTATTGACCTACCGAAATACTTATTTAATACACACAAATATAAAACTTTTACAAATTTATTTTATATTTAATTGACGCATACCTCCATTATGTTTCACACGCCAAAATCGCAGAACGAGGCCGATAAACAACGGTCGAAATCATCCCCAGGTACAATAACCATTGCCTCCAAAGTAAGACAGAGTATTGGGGAGTGGGAAGCGGGGATCGTAGAACCCCCACTCTCCACTTCCCCAACGACCAGCAAAACGACACAGGCAGGACCTGCAAAACTTAGGACCCGAAAGGCTCTGTCGCAAGAGAGTGAGGCAAGTAAAAGCTCTCCCACACATCCTCACAAATCACCTAAAACGTATCCGAACAGAACCGCTGAGGCACGAGCCTGCGTAATAAGGGCTAAACAAAAGCTGAGAGATTCTAGAAACCTACGAACGGATATTAAAATGGATCTCATTGAAACAATAGATCGAATGTACCAGATCATAAAGGAGTTAGAATCCAATCTAAAAAGGGACACGGAAAGGGACAACATCCAGGTAGAGCAGGACCAGGAAAACACCAATACAAATGACCATCAAAACTCTGCTCTACTGAAACAACTCCAGGAAACCACAGCGGAGGTTAGGGAAAACAACACCAAGATGCAGGAGCTAAGGGAGGAGATGGAGAAGCAGAGGGAACTTCTCAAAACGACTGCTCATAGCTCATACGCCAACGCTGTATCATCCCAAATGGGTAAAGGGAGGGTCGAAAGAGTCGCCCTTCACTCAGTAGTGGTAACCTCGGAGGATAGCGAAGAGAATAGTGAGGAAGTTTTAAATAAGGTAAGGACAGCAATAGATGCAAAAGAGGGATGGATTACTGTAGAAAGAGTGCGAAAAGCGAAAGACAGAAAGATAATTATGAGCTGCAGAACAGACAGTGATAGAAAGAAAATCAAAGAAAGACTGGAAAACTCTGGAAATCGTCTGAAATGTGAAGAGGTCACTAACAAGGACCCACTACTCATCCTGAAAGAGGTTCTCGCAATTCATAGCGACGAGGACATAATGAAAGCTGTGAGAAATCAGAACCCGGGTATATTCAGCGGCCTAGACTCGGAAAATAATCGTCTCACCATAAAATATAGAAGGAGAGCGAGGAACCAGCTAACGAACCATGTCATAGTCAGCACATCACCAGCCATCTGGAAAAGGGTGACTGAAGCGGGAACCCTGCATATAGACCTGCAGAGAATACGCGTGGAAGATCAGTCGCCTCTAGTACAGTGTACGAAATGCCTAGCGTACGGACATGGGAAGCGATTCTGCAAAGAGCCTGCTGATCTATGCTCTCATTGCGGAGGGCCACACCACAGAAGAGACTGCGCTGATTGGATGGCGGGTACATCCCCATCATGTAAAAACTGCCAAGCAGCAAAACATGATCAGATCGACCATAACGCCTTCAGCCAGACATGTCCAGTAAGAAGGAAGTGGGATGTCTTAGCGAGAACGTCGGTAGCGTATTGCTGAGGGCGCTGTGGATGGTCAATCTCCCTATCATTTCCTACAAGCAAACTTACAGAGGAAACAACTAGCAACGGAAGAACTAATTCTGGAAGCTGGAAAACGAAGAGTAGCCATAGCGCTCCTCCAAGAACCATACGTAGGAGGGGGGAGAAGTATGAAAAATTACCGAGGTACGAGGGTTTTCCAGAGCAGCGGAAACGATGTGGTCAAAGCAGCAATAGCTGTTTTTGACCCAAGCATTGACATAACGCAATATCCGAAGCTTACAACACCTAACATTGTGGTTTTGGGAGCAAAAACTGCAGCCTGGAATATAACCCTCGTATCATATTACTTCGAACCAGATAAGCCTATCGACCCTTATCTTGAACATCTTAAGAAGATAGCAGACACAGTTGGCACGAAATGGTTGGTTGTTGGAGGAGATGCTAACGCAAAAAACACGTGGTGGGGAGGCTGCAAAGTGGACAGAAGAGGGGAGCAAATGCTGGGTGCTCTCGACGAGATAGGGCTTTACGTATTAAATACAGGAGACAAGCCCACATTTAATACAATACGAGGCGGAAAATGTTATCAGAGTAACGTCGATGTAACAGCCTGTACAACCGACCTGCTGAATAGGGTGGAAAACTGGAAAGTGGATGAGGGCTTGATCAATTCAGACCATAATGGCATCACATTTGACATAACACTTAACAAATCAAAAGGTACACACATCTCAAGAACAACACGACTCTACAACACGAAAAAAGCGAATTGGGCAAGTTTTAATGAAAAATTGGGCCAATTCCTTACTAAAAACAACATTACACTGGACACAATAACACACATAACACACACAACACAGTTAGAAAAATTAGTTAAAGACTACACAAATAGCATCACACTTGCATGCAAAAACACAATACCTCATAAAACTAACAAAGACACAATCACACTGCCATGGTGGTCTGAGGATCTGGAACGCCTAAAAAAGGAAGTTTCCACCCTAAAAAACCGCATACCTCGAGCGTCACAAACCCGTCGTGCAAAAGTGGTGCAAGACTACCTCCAAAAGAAAGAGGAATACGAAGTGGAAGCAAAGAGAGCTCAAATAGAGAGCTGGAAGAACTTTTGCGGGAAACAAAATAAAGAAAGCGTATGGGATGGGATATATCGAGTGATAGGAAGGACAAGGAAGCGAGAAGAAGATATCCCTCTGGAGAAAGATGGACACACCCTTGATGCGAAAGCTTCAGTCCGAATGCTTGCAGAAACCTTCTTCCCAGAAGATGGAAAAGAAGGAGATAGTGATGAGCAAAGCCGAATTAGAGTGCAAGCTGAGCTGGTGAACGCAGGAGAAGACACAGAAAGCGTTAAAGACCCACCATTTACGAT
The DNA here is from genome assembly GCA_944452665.1 of Stenoptilia bipunctidactyla. Classification (NCBI taxonomy): domain Eukaryota; kingdom Metazoa; phylum Arthropoda; class Insecta; order Lepidoptera; family Pterophoridae; genus Stenoptilia; species Stenoptilia bipunctidactyla. The sequence goes on along the minus strand of OX101722.1, from coordinate 31,808,495 downwards.
GACGGAACTTTATATGACCCTGCAAACTTTTAATCCGAAAAAGGCTCCTGGATCGGATGGGCTCACGGCCGACATATGCACATACGCCATAAATTTAAATCCTAGCCTTTTTCTGGCTATCGTAAATAAATGTCTGGAGCTGTCCTATTTTCCAAAAATCTGGAAACGAGCAACTGTGGTAGTCCTTCGGAAGCCTGGAAGGGATAACTACGAAAACCCGAAGTCGTACAGACCCATTGGCCTCCTCCCTGTACTGGGAAAGATCCTGGAGAAGCTGCTCATGACCCGTGTAAAACATCAAATTCTACCTCGGTTAAGTACTCGCCAATTCGGATTTATGCCCCAAAGAAGCACCGAAGACGCCCTCTATGCCCTGATAAAATTTATAAGATCTAAATTACAGCAAAAACAAATAGTCACACTTGTATCACTGGACATAGAGGGGGCCTTCGATAGCGCTTGGTGGCCACAAATAAAAATCCGATTGGCGGAGGAAAAGTGTCCGATAAATCTCAGAAGGGTCATAGACAGCTATCTCAGGGATAGAGAGGTAAATGTAAGATATGCTGGTCAAGAATACAGTAAAAGCACAGAAAAGGGATGCGTCCAGGGCTCAATAGGTGGACCAATCCTTTGGAACCTGCTGATCGATCCACTTTTAGGAATACTCGAAGGAATGGGTGTGTACGCTCAGGCCTTCGCTGATGATATTGTGTTGGCGTTCGTTGGGGACACAGCTGGCGTAATACAAAGGCAAGCCAACGCCACCCTAGAATGTGTTAGGTCGTGGGGTGTTGTAAATAAGTTGAGTTTCGCACCACACAAGACCCACGCGATGGTAATGACGAGGAAACTGAAATACGACACCCCACGGCTTAACATGGGGGGAATAGCCATAGAAACAGCGAACGAAATTAAGTTGTTGGGGGTCATCATCGACAAAAACTTAACTTTTAACTCGCACGTAACAGCAGTGTGCAAAAAAGCAATAGCCGTGTATAAACAGCTATCTAGGGCCGCACGAAATAGCTGGGGGCTCCACCCTGAAATTATCAAACTGATATATACGGCAACAGTTGAGCCGATAATCCTCTACGCGGCTAGTGTCTGGGCACCTGCCGCCAGGAAAGTATGCATCAGATCAAAATTAAACGCAATCCAGCGAGGTTTTGCACAAAAAATTTGTAGGGCATACCGAACGGTGTCCTTACACTCAGCGTTGGTGTTGGCAGGGATGATTCCACTTGACATGCGGGTAGCGGAATGTGCGGCACTCTATGAAGCTAAAAAGGGTGTGCCCAGGCCAGAACTGGCAGGAAGAGAGGTGGAGAGACCGGCTCCAGCAATGGAGGCTCCTCATCCCGCGGATCTTGTCAGTCTCAGATTCAATACCTTGGTAGACCAACAACAACTTGACGCTAATAGCGACTTTGAAATTCGCATCTTCACCGACGGCAGTAAGATTGGCGGTAAGGTTGGGGCTTCGCTATCCCTGTGGAATGGCGAGTCCGAAATCAAAGCCGTCAAACTTAGTCTGCCGTCGTATTGCTCGGTCTACCAGGCTGAACTTCTTGCGATATCTGAGGCTGTCGAGCAAATTTCCACGAGGAAGGAAATGAAATTCGCCGTATACAGCGATTCAATGGCAGCCCTTCAAACCATAACAGGGCTCTCCCGTTTTCATCCGCTCGCTGTGAAAACCCGTCTTAAGATAGCGACTTTATCTCAGCAGAATAAAACTGTGTCCTTATTCTGGATAAAGGCCCACACAGGACTAGCAGGTAACGAGCGAGCGGATGAATTGGCAAAAGAGGCAGCCTTGAATTCGAAAAGGAAACCGAGCTACGACATGTGCCCGGTATCATATGTCAAGCGGAGCATAAGATCCGGCTCACTTGAGGAGTGGAACAGTAGATACCAGAGCGGAGACACGGCGAGGGTGACCAAAATCTTCTTTCCTGAAATCATAGGGGCTTACAGTGTAATAAGAAGCGTACAGCCAACCGGGGTTCTCACACAGGAGATGACGGGACATGGTGGGTTCTCCGAGTACCTGACACGCTTCCGGTGCAAGGAGAACTCATCATGTAGGTGCGAACCTGGTGTAGCCGAAAGTATACCTCATTTAATTGTAGAGTGCCCGGTTTATGCACGGTATAGGCATGATTTAGAGTTTGAGATAGATGAAAAAATAACGCTAAACAATATAGGACAAATCATAGCCAACAAAAAGAAGAGAACCGCTTTTATGGAGTACTGTACAAAAATTGCAAAGAAAGTAATTGCTCAAAATAAAACTGTATAAGAAAGCATATGTTCCAAAATATTATAAATATTTGTGTGCAACATATAATTTATAAAATGTGTATAAATTAAAGTAAGTTGGAAGAAAATGTACTCTGTAAATTTAGAATAGTCATAACAATGTGTAGAACAGTAATTAGATATTAGGGGTAAAAAATGAAGTAGAGTAAAAGAAGTATTATTATCGACAAGCGGGCATTTCCGACCGCAGAAACGCCACAAAAAGTAAATAAAAGTAGAAAGTTACTGTATATAGAGAACGGGAAATCCCTCCCGAATAGAAGACGATAAATGGAATGAAAGCGAGAAGTAGTATGAAAGATGAGTAGATAGAAAAAGACTGCGGCATTGCTGCCGGAGGTAGAAGATTGAACAAAAAAAAAAAAAAAAAAAAAAAAAAAAAAAAAAAAAAAAAAAAAACCTAACCTAACCTACCTAACCTAACCTAACCTAACCTAACCTAACCTAACCTAACCTAACCTAACCTAACCTAACCTAACCTAACCTAACCTAACCTAACCTAACCTAACCTAACCTAACCTTTTTTTTTTTTTTTTTTTTTTTTTTACTTGAGGAAAACGTGCAATCACGTCCCCACCGCCCAAGGGGGAGCGACGGGGTATGTGGGGATGATCCGGCAGAAGGCCAGACCTACCCACTAAAACCTCAAGGTGTACCTCATCTGCCATAGATGGAGCCCACGGTACCGCCATTGGCATTACCCGCGAGCCCCGGCAGATTGCGCTCAGCCTTAGCCGAGCGCCCCCCACGTGGGAAATGGTCCAGCACACGAGACCATTTCCCCACACATAGCCCTAGTAGCCGCAGCAGGTCCCCTCACCCCGCTACGGCTGACTATCGGGAGGGAGAAGGTGAGCGTATCTCCTTCTCCGTCCCCCCCTCCGCCTACGGCGGATCGGTGCCGAAGAGGCGTCATCCTCCCGGCACCGCTCGCCGCCTCCTTCTGCGACATTACGTTCTCGCAGAAGGAGGTCATGGCCGCCCAAGCCTCTCGACTCCCTAGCATGGCTTTAACCACGCTAGCGAGCGAGAGGTCCTCTCCGACGACAGACGTCAACTCGTGCCGCAGCCCGACCCCACGCCGGACACACCACTAAGGTGTGCTCCGCCGTGTCGTCGGCCGCCCCACAATGGTGACAATCTGTCGTCACCTCCCTCCGGGCGACCCTGTGCAGGTAGTGACCGAAACAACCATGTCCGGTCAATACCTCCACAAGGCGGAAGGTCAGAGTCCCCCACCTTCGCTGCACCCACTCAACGAGGACCGGACGAATCGCATCGATCGTCCAGGCCCCGTAAGCGGGCGCGACGAGGGACTCTTCCCACCCCCTAAGGAGTGCCCTCCTGGCACTCCTGCGGACGCGTGCCACCTCCTCGGGACAGGGGCGCTCGCCCGCATCCCTCCTCTCGGCTCGGTACCGGTAAACGGCACCGAGCACTACCGCCTCGAGTTCCCACGGGGGGGCGCTTGCCAGGACGCAGGCAGCCCCATGGGAAATCGAGCGGTACCCTCGCGATGCCCTCACCGCCATGACCCTCTGTGGCTTCCGCAGCAGGGCCCTATTTTGGCGGTTGAGGGCATCCTCCCAGATGGGCGCTCCGTAGAGGGCCATGCTTCCCACAATACCGAGGTAGAGCCTACGGCATGGGGAACCAGGCCCCCCCACGTTTGGCAGCAGCCGCCCCAGTGCAGCCACCGCCTTGATGAGCCGTTCAGCCAGCACCTTAAAATGCTGACCAAAGGCCCAGCGCCCATCTAGGATGAGGCCCAGATACCGCATTTCCCTCTTCAGAGGTATCCGGGTCCCATCCACCATCAGCGTCGCACCTGGAGGGGGACCTTGCCGAGGCCCGTGAAACAAAAGGGCCTCGGTCTTCTCCAGCGCGACCCTGAGGCCCAACCTCCTTATGCGGCCCACCACTAGGGCCGCACCCTCCTCCATCCGAGTCACTGACTCGGCGAATGTCCTCCCTTGGGCCACTATGAGGGTATCGTCAGCGTAGCAGAATACGCTGACGTGGGGCGGCAGAACACCCCTCAACACCCTGTCGTAGCCCAAGTTCCACAAGAGCGGACCGAGCACCGACCCTTGCGGAACCCCACACCTCATGGTTCGCCGCGTCAGTGACCCCCTTCCGTCGACGTAGATGACGTCCCTGTCCCGGAGGTAGTCCTCCAACAGCCGCCGCAGGTACAGAGGCACCCCGTGAAATCGGAGAGCCTCGAGTATTGCACCGAACGGCAGGCTGTTGAAGGCGTTGGCAATGTCCAAAGACACTGCCAACGACCTCTCCCCCCTCGCGGCACCTTCCGCGGTGAGGGTTGTCAGGGCAGAGACGGCGTCCAACGTCGACCGCCCCCGTCGGAACCCGAACTGCGCCTCGGACAGGTCAGGCCCCACCCCCCCGAGGTGCTGGACAAGCCGGGATGCCAGAATAAATTCCAGCATCTTGGCCGTCTCATCCAGCAGGACCAAAGGCCGGAACGCTGACGGACTGTCAGGCGACCGGCCCTCTTTCCCGAGGAGGCAGAGCCTCCCGTCCTTCCAGAGCTTCGGAAACCGTCCGGTTCTCAGAGAGAGGTCGAACACTTTCCGAAGCTCGGATCCCAGAGTTTCCACCGCTACCTCTAGGATCCGTCCGGGCACTCCATCCGGTCCGGGGGCCGTCCTCTTCCTCCCCAAGCGGGAGATGGCATTCTCCATCTCGGCGTCCGAGATGGGGGGAACCTCAATCTCCCATGCCACTCCCGCTGGGGGAGGCAAGGAGTGGTCGGGGCTGTTAGGAAACAGCTTTCCCACGACCACCCTCAGGAACTCAGGCTGAAGAGTCTCAGTGAGGGGCCGTCCCATGGCCCGGAGTTTGTTCCGAGCCGTCTTATAGGGACGCCCCCACGGGTCCCTGTTGAGACCCTCCAGGAGTTCCTCCCTGGCCCGCTCCTTAGCGGCGCAGATCGCCGCTTGCAATGCCTTCTTGGTGGCCTTGCAAGCGGCCACCCGCCGCGCCTCCTCCGCTTCGTCGCGGTGGCGCCGCCGGCGGTAGTGTGAACACTCCCGCCAAGCCCGACCGTGGGCGTCCCGGAGTTCAGCAATCTCCGGAGACCACCAGTACACGGCCTTGCGACCGCAGTGGACCCTCGCCCTGGGCATTGCCGCATCACACACCGCAGTCAAAGCGGCGCGGAAGCGGCCTGCGCCCTCGTCCACCGAGGCCGGGGCAGTGCGCGGCGCACACCACGCCTGGACGACGGCCGCCTCAGCCGCTTTTTCGCGGTCGAGCCGGGCGATCGCCCAGCGCGGGAAGGCAGGGGGATGCCGTGAAGGTTCAGCTCGGCACTCGTGGGCGGCGACCTCGAACCGGATATACCGGTGGTCCGAAAGTGTCACCGGATCCTCGAGCACTCGCCAATTGCACATCCTGTGTGCGATCGCAGGGGAGCAGAACGTTACGTCCACTCTGGACGATCCCTGCGGTCGCACACAGGTTGGCACTGTCCCTGTATTTAAGAGGGACAGTCCAGCCTCCACAGCCCATTCCCCCAGGGCAACGCCGAAGCAGTTGGTGATGGTGTCACCCCACTGGGGCGACCTCGAATTAAGGTCGCCCATCAGAAGCAGGTGGTCGGGTCTAATGCGCCCGACCACCGCATGGAGGGAGTCCAAGTACTCTTCGTACTCACGTAGCGGCCTATTAGGGGAGAAATAGACACCAATTATGGTGTACTCCCCCCATCTGGCCGCCACGTAACCTGGACCCCTCTCCCTGACAATTAGTGGGTGACACCCCCCGAACCGAACGACGATGGCCACCGTACCGTCTAAGGAGCAGACCCAATGCGATCGTGGAACCACAAAGTAAGGTTCTGCCACGACCGCAACTTCAATTTCCCACTGCGCCATTGCCTGCAGGAATAGGTCCTGAGCAGCGGCGCAGTGGTTGAGGTTCCCCTGGAGGAAGTTGAAGGGCCTATCCATTACTAGGCCATTTCAACATTTTCAACCTCCTCAGTCACCTGCTGGGGCAACATCAGCTGAGGAACCAAGGCCCCGCGGACCCCTCTCTTTTTGGCGGGGGGAGGGTTGCAACTCCTCCTCCCCATCACGTGCGCCGACGGACACCCCACGTCAGCACATACCGCACAGCGTGTGGCGGCAGTGCAGGCGGCGGCCTTGTGTCCCGGCTGTCCACACCGGTGACACAAGTCCGATCGGTCGACCGCTGACGGGCACGCGGCGCGCACGTGCCCGATCCCCATGCACCTGAAGCAGCGCATGGGACGCGCCTCAAGTGCTGTAATGGAAGCAGAGCTCCAGCCGATTAGGAGTCGACCCCCTCCAACTATCTTTTTTGCCGCTGCAATAGGGCAACGGACAAAAATCGCTGCCATTCCACGGGCCGCCGTCAGAAGTGCACCCGCCTTAATTTGTTCGGGTGCACATTCTCCTTTCGAAGCAAGTGCCGCCACCACTTCCTCAGCGGTGACGGAGTCGTCCAAGCTCCCAATCCTTAGCTCAGCCAGCTTTTCTGGCCGATCGACCCGTGCGACGTCGCAGAGCACTGTTCGCAGCTTAGCCGCGAGCTGGTCCGCCTTGTCCCCACTTTGGGTGCCCGGGACCTCCAGCATGCGAGCTCCCGTTGCCGACTCCCGGATCTTGACTGTGGCAATCCCAAGGTCGGCCAGCCGGATGCCCTGACGCGCAGTCAGGATCGCGTCTTTGTAGGTTACCCCTCTTTGGATGGCCTCTGGAAGCAGTGTAATCACCACTGCAGAGGATCTTGGAGGGGCAAGCTTCGGCTTAGTTGCCTGTGGGGCAGGTCGCACCGGTGCCACAGCCGCCAACAATCGCTCAGACTGGCTCGCCGGTTTTGCGGCGGATTTTACCACCTGCGTGTACGACGGGGAGGGCTGAGCCACTGCTGGAACCACGAGGGGGGCGGAAGGAGAAGCCTTCTTCTTCTTCCTGTTTCTCTTATTCTTGCCGACTACGGTTTCCCATGGCTGCGCGGGTACCTCAGCCGGCAAAGTCGCACTGGTTGATTGAGGTGAGGGCCCCGGTTGAGGATGGGTCGCGGCCGATTTCTTGCGTAAATCATGCGCCAAGGGAGGTCGCAAAGGCTCTTCCTGAGGGCGGAGATCCCGGATGCTGGAGAGTTTGGCATCCATCATCTCTCCCAAAGAAACCATCATTCCACCCCGCAGATCAAGTAGGGCAGACTTTAGTTCCTCACGACTAACGCCAACCGGTACGGCGGGTTGAGGAGAAGAGACTCTTGGCCGCTCCGAGAAATCGCGCCTCAGGGCAGCGACCTCCGTTTTCAGGTCGTCTATATATCTCCTGAGGCGGACATTGTCCCTCCGGAGATTGCGAACTTCGTCCGCTTCATTCCTCCTGGACAGGCTCTCCACCATGTCGTTGAGGTCCCTGGCGCAATCTTTGAACCCCTTTACATGTGTTCCCTTGAGGCGGTTCGAGGTTGTAGCCAGTGAAAGGATTCTCGCTACCCTTTCACCTGCTTTCTCCCGTATTTGGTCTGCAGAAAGCCCCTCAATATCCAGCTCTTCCATATCTGGCAGGGGCGGACTCTCCTTGCGGAAGGTCAGTGTTAGACCCTCAACGCTTTCTCCCTCCTTATTGGGTTTTCCCTTTTTGGGGGACCCCTTCTTCCCTTTTTTGGCAGGGACTACCTCTCCTGCCTCCGTTTCCGTTTCGGACTCCGTAACATAGCGGACCAAGGAGGAACCTCTCCTGTGGGTTCCGCAGGGATTCCGAAATTCAGAGCCACTACTCTCGGTGATCTCCGAATACCCACTCAGAATTGAGGAGGATCTCCTCTGCGAACGTGTTCTTACGCCCGAACTGCCCTCGGTACTCCCGTCTACGACATTGCGGCGTCGTCCAATTCTGCCCTTACTGGGCACAGAAAATTCTCTGCCCTCTCCTTCGACGTCATCACAACGTCCCACGACAAACTTAGCTCCACCCTTCTCGGGCACTAAACCCACTCCGCCCTTCTCAGGCACGCCGTCAACTCCGCCCGTCTCAGGCACAACGTCTACTCCGCCCTTCTCGGGCACAACGTCCAGTGAAAATTGACTATCCATACATTTCCCACGAGTACCGCGTTTGTGATATTGACTTAGTCGAGGCAGTGACGCGGTGCCAAGGTCAACCCTACTTACGCCTGGGGGTCGGGAGGTACCCAGGGTTGGTCGCTAATTGGCAGAATTAACCCACTCTGCCACCTCCGAAGAGGCAACCGATCGCCGCGTTTCCCAGCGATCGGTCTTTCGGGGTTTTTTATAGAGGATGTCTCCTCACGGTCCGGGCGGTTAAGCCAAGACCCCCGTTCCATCAAAGCCGCGAGACATGATCCACGACACTTTGACGGGTTACGGTTTTGGTGGCAGTGACAATTTAATGACTACGCGACGGCAGTGTTAGTGCTCGCCACGCCTACCACCCCCTCACCCCGATACCACTGCCGCCCGCTACGGGTCAGACGCAAGGTAACGGAGGGGCACACTGCCGCCCGATACGGGACAGACGCAGCGCGCCACCATCGTAGGAGTGATTTGGCTTCACCCAGTCGCTGGATTGCGACGGGCTACTGAGCCCCCCCGCCACGACAAGGCACACTCCACTTGGGGGGGAACCTAACCTAACCTAACCTAACCTAACCTAACCTAACCTAACCTAACCTAACCTAACCTAACCTAACCTAACCTAACCTAACCTAACCTAACCTAACCTAACCTAACCTAACCTAACCTAACCTAACCTAACCTAACCTAACCTAACCTAACCTAACCTAACCTGGAGAAAAAAAAAAAAAAAAAAAAAAAAAAAAAAAAAAAAAAAAAAAAAAAAAAAAAAAAAAAAAAAAAAAAAACCTAACCTGGAGACTTTCTACCCGGAGGATAGAATAGAAGAAGATAATGCTCATCACAGGCACGTGAGGACGTTGGCAGAAACAGTAAATGACTATAAAAAAGGTGAAGAAGTAACCGATCCGCCATTCACGCTAACCGAATTATATTGGGCTATAAACGGCTTCAATCCGAAAAAAGCACCAGGAGAAGATGGCCTCACAGCCGATATCTGTAGTAAAGCAATAAAAAATGACCCTATACTTTTCCTAGCCCTAATTAATAAATGCCTGGAGCTACATTACTTTCCCAGGATATGGAAGGACGCTGCCGTGGTCATCCTAAGAAAAACCGGTAAGGACACCTACACATCACCTAAATCATACCGACCAATAGGCCTGCTACCGGTACTGGGAAAAATCTACGAGAAGCTGTTGATGAACCGTGTCAAGTACCACCTTGTTCCAAAGATAAGTACTCGCCAGTACGGGTTCATGCCGCAGAAAAGCACCGAAGACGCTCTCTATAACCTGATGAAGTATATAAGATCCAAATTAGACGCAAAGAAAATAGTCACAATGGTCTCACTGGATATAGAGGGCGCCTTCGACAGTGCTTGGTGGCCACAAATAAGAACCCGGCTGGCTGAGGAAAAGTGTCCGAAGAACCTAAGACTAGTCATCGACAGCTACCTAAGCGACAGGAGTGTAGAAGTCCGGTACGCTGGGGCAAAATACCGTAAGGCCACAGAAAAGGGATGTGTACAGGGTTCCATAGGTGGTCCTATTCTTTGGAATCTCTTATTGGACCCCCTCCTGAAAGAATTGGTCGCAAGGGGTGACTACGTGCAGGCATTTGCAGATGACGTTGTGTTGATTTTCGATGGTGACACAGGTCAACAAATCGAGAGACGCGCAAATGAAACTCTCCAACATGTTCGGGCGTGGGGTGTCGCAAATAAATTAAAATTTGCACCTCACAAAACTTACGCAATGAACATCACGCGGAAATTAAAATACGACACACCACGCCTGAGCATGGGTGGAACCCCAATAAACACGACCGGGGAAATTAAGCTGTTAGGTGTCACCATCGACAGCGGACTCACTTTCAACAGCCATGTTAAAAACATCTGCAAAAAGGCAATAGCAGCATACCATCAGCTTAGTAGGGCAGCTAGAACGAGTTGGGGGCTTAACCCAGAGGTAATAAGGGTGATATATGTAGCAACGGTGGAGCCTATCATCTTATACGCCGCCAGTGTCTGGGCACCGGCAACCACCAAAATATGCGTGCGCAAACAACTCGATGCCATCCAACGAGGTTTTTTACAGAAGATGTGCAAAGCATATCGCACAGTATCCCTGCATTCGGCACTGGTCCTCACTGGAATCCTCCCCCTCGACCTCCGAGTGAGGGAATCCGCAACACTCTATGAGGCCAAAAGGGGCGTGCCCCAGCCCGAGCTGGGAGATAGGGAGGTAGAGTCTCGGATACCGCCGACAGAGGCTCCCCATCCATCAGAGCTTGCGAGCTTGGAGTTCCGAACCTTGCAGGACCAAACGCAACTAGAAGCGAACAGCGACTTCGAAATACGCATATTCACTGATGGTAGCAAGATTGACGGCAAGGTCGGAGCCTCGGTATCGTATTGGAATACCGAATCCGAAACCAATGCCGTCAAGCTTAGTCTACCATCTTATTGCACTGTGTTTCAAGCGGAACTCCTAGCAATATGCGAGGCGAGCAGAGGGATTCTCCGACGAAGGGAGAGTACATTTGCAGTCTATAGTGACTCTTATTCTGCACTACAAACAATAACTGGTCTTGCCTGCTCACATCCACTGGCCGTGGAAACCAGAAAAAACTTCAAAACTTTATCGCAGACTAACAAAAGTGTGTTTTTGTTCTGGATAAAGGCACATGCTGGTTTGGCAGGAAATGAGCGGGCAGACCAGCTAGCAAAAGAAGCTGCTCTACACAGCAAGAAAAGGCCGAATTATGACAAGTGCCCCGTCTCATTCGTCAGGCGGTGCATACGCATGCGATCGCTTGACGAATGGAACGAAAGATACAAAAATGGCACCACCGCAGGAACTACAAAGATATTCTTCCCGGATGTTGTGGCGGCATACCCCGTGGTGAGAAAAATCGAGTCATGTAATATATTGACACAAATATTGACGGGACACGGTGGGTTTTCTGAGTACTTGAACCGGTTCAAGTGCAAGGAAAGCTCATCGTGTATCTGTGATCCAGACACTCCCGAAACTGTCCCTCACATTCTTTTCCAATGCCCGGTATATGAGAGAGAAAGATACGACACAGAGCATAGGCTAGAGTCTAAAATTGTAGGAGAAAATATTAGCAAAATAATGATAAGCAAAAAACGGAACATCTTTATTGAATATTGTAAAAAATTAGCGTATAAAGTTATACAAAGAAATGAAATTAGGTAATTAAAATATGTTTATAAAATATTATGATAATATTATAGTTAAACATATGTATAAATAGCAGAGTTAAAAATTACAATAAGGAAGTTTTGAATGTTAAAAAATGAAATGTAACCATACCGGAAGTAACAGCATTATGAATAGTAGTTGGATATAAGTAAAGTGTAAGGAAACAAAAGAAAAGAAGTGTATAATACCTTGTATAAAGTTAAGTGAAAAGTTGTCGTAAAAAAGTTTACCCATGTATTTATGATATTTATTTACCCTCGAAAGCACTACAAATGTACTAAAGTAAAATTAATTAAGTTGATACAGTCTGCGGCAATACCGCCGGAGGTACTAGAAAAAAAAAAAAAAAAAAAAAAAAAAAAAAAAAAAAAAAACCTAACCTAACCTAACCTAACCTAACCTAACCTAACCTAACCTAACCTAACCTAACCTAACCTAACCTAACCTAACCTAACCTAACCTAACCTAACCTAACCTAACCTAACCTAACCTAACCTAACCTAACCTAACCTAACCTAACAGGTACAAGAGTTTAAAAAAAAAAAAAAAAAAAAAAAAAAAAAAAAAAAAAAAAAAAAAAAACCTAACCTAACCTAACCTAACCTAACCTAACCTAACCTAACCTAACCTAACCTAACCTAACCTAACCTAACCTAACCTAACCTAACCTAACCTAACCTAACCTAACCTAACCTAACCTAACCTAACCTAACCTAACCTAACCTAACCTTCTCCCCCTTGACCTCCGAGTCCGCGAGGCTGCTTCTCTCTACGAGGCAAAGAGGGGGGAATCTCAGCCAGAGTTAGGAGACAGGGAAGTTGAAAGAGTGGCTTCTGCAATTAAGGGTCCCCATCCAGCTGAGCTCGTTCGATTTGACTTCCATACCCTGGTAGACCAAGACCAACTCGACGCTAACAGTGATTTTGACATCAAAATCTTCACAGACGGCAGTAAGATTGACGGCCGGGTCGGTGCTTCGCTATCCTTATGGAATAGAGAAACCGAAACCAGGGCCGTCAAACTTAGTCTGCCGTCCTTTTGTACGGTCTACCAGGCTGAGCTCTTGGCATTGTTCGAAGCGAGCGAGGCTGTGATGCGCCGAAAGGAGCGGACGTTTGCCATATACTGCGACTCCAGAGCTGCTCTCCAAACTGTTACTGGTCCTAAATGTCTCCACCCTCTTGCTGTGAAAACCAGAGCCAACCTCGTCGCTTTGGTCCAACAAAATAAAGCTGTGTCTTTATTTTGGATCAAAGCGCACGCAGGATTGGCTGGAAACGAAAGGGCAGACCAGTTGGCAAAGGAAGCAGCCCTGAAGTCCAAAAAGAGGCATAATTATGATAAATGCCCCATTTCATTCGTCAAGCGGTGCATTCGCATGCGAACCCTTGACGAATGGAATGCACGGTACAAGAGCGCTCAGACTGCGAGCACTACCAAAATGTTCTTTCCGGATGCCACAGCTGCGTACAAGACAGTGCGCAAAATACCGATTACGGGAGTAACCACTCAGATTCTGACAGGGCACGGTGGATTCTCAGAGTATCTACACCGCTTTGGATGCAAGGAGAATCCATCGTGCATCTGCGAACCAGGTGTGCCAGAAAGTGTGCCACACATTTTATCAGAATGCCCCGTATACGCACGTGATCGCTATGACGCCGAACAGAAAATAGGCACAAAAATCGAGACACCAAATCTTCCAGAAATCATATCAAGCAAAAATAGAGAAATTTTCATCGAATACTGTAATAAAATAGCAATAAAAGTAATAAATAAAAATAAAAGTACATAAGAAAAACATGTTTCTTGAATATCATGTAGCATATTTGGAAGTAACATGTAACAATTGAAAAGTATAAAAATCTGAAATGAAAATAGCGTAAATAGCAAGAGTAGGAAATTAACATATAGAAATAGTTGAAGTGTAAACGTGTCCCAGAAAAATAACAGTATCTCATAATATATAGATGTTCAAAACTCTTATACGGTACACCTTCAGTGTACCAAAACTTAATAATGTAAAATAAATATCAGTTGAATAAAATCTTAAATACAGAAATAAAAAAGCCAGCGGTTCTGCCGGTGGTACAAGATAAAAAAAAAAAAAAAAAAAAAAAAAAAAAAAACCTAACCTAACCTAACCTAACCTAACCTAACCTAACCTAACCTAACCTAACCTAACCTAACCTAACCTAACCTAACCTAACCTAACCTAACCTTTTTTTTTTTTTTTTTTTTTTTTTTTTTTACTTGAGGAAAACGTGCTATCACGTCCCCGACCGCCCAAGGGGGAGCGACGGGGTATGTGGGGATGATCCGGCAGAAGGCCAGACCTACCCACTAAAAACCTCAAGGTGTACCTCATCTGCCATAGACGGAGCTCACGGTACCGCCAGTAGCATTACCCGCGAGCCCCGGCAGATTGCGCTCAGCCTTAGCCGAGCGCCCTCCACGTGGGAAATGGTCCAGCACACGAGACCATTTCCCCACACATAGCCCTAATAGCCACAGCAGGTCCCCTCACCCGCTACGGCTGGCTATCGGGAGGGAGAAGGTGAGCGTATCTCCTTCTCCGTCCCCCCCTCCGCCTACGGCGGATCGGTGCCGAAGAGGCGTCATCCTCCCGGCACCGCTCCGCCGCCTCCTTCTGCGACATTACGTCCTCGCAGAAGGAGGTCATGGCCGCCCAAGCCTCTCGACTCCCTAGCATGGCTTTTACCACGCTAGCGAGCGAGAGGTCCTCTCCGACGACAGACGTCAACTCGTGCCGCAGCCGACCCCACGCCGGACACACCACTAAGGTGTGCTCCGCCGTGTCGTCGGCCGCCCCACAATGGTGACACTCTGTCGTCACCTCCCTCCGGGCGACCCTGTGCAGGTAGTGACCGAAACAACCATGTCCGGTCAATACCTGCACAAGGCGGAAGGTCAGAGTCCCCCACCTTCGCTGTACCCACTCAACGAGGACCGGACGAATCGCATCGATCGTCCAGGCCCCGTAAGCGGGCGCAGCGAGGGACTCTTCCCATCCCCTAAGGAGTGCCCTCCTGGCACTCCTGCGGACGCGTGCCACCTCCTCGGGACAGGGGCGCTCGCCCGCATCCCTCCTCTCGGCTCGGTACCGGTAAACGGCACCGAGCACTACCGCCTCGAGTTCCCACGGGGGGGCGCTTGCCAGGACGCAGGCAGCCCCATGGGAAATCGAGCGGTACCCTCGCGATGCCCTCACCGCCATGACCCTCTGCGGCTTCCGCAGCAGGGCCCTATTTTGGCGGTTGAGGGCATCCTCCCAGATGGGCGCTCCGTAGAGGGCCATGCTTCCCACAATACCGAGGTAGAGCCTACGGCATGGGGAACCAGGCCCCCCCACGTTCGGCAGCAGCCGCCCCAGTGCAGCCACCGCCTTGATGAGCCGTTCGGCCAGCACCTTAAAATGCTGACCGAAGGCCCAGCGCCCATCTAAGATGAGGCCCAGATACCGCATTTCCCTCTTCAGGGGTATCCGGGTCCCATCCACCATCAGCGTCGCACCTGGAGGGGGACCCTGCCGAGGCCCGTGAAACAAAAGGGCCTCGGTCTTCTCCAGCGCGACCCTGAGGCCCAACCTCCTTATGCGGCCCACCACTAGGGCCGCACCCTCCTCCATCCGAGTCACTGACTCGGCGAACGTCCTCCCCTGGGCCACTATGAGGGTATCGTCAGCATAGCAGAATACGCTGACGTGGGGCGGCAGAACGCCCCTCAACACCCCGTCGTAGCCCAAGTTCCACAAGAGCGGACCGAGCACCGACCCTTGCGGAACCCCACACCTCATGGTTCGCCGCGTCAGCGACCCCCTCCCGTCGACGTAGATGACGTCCCTGTCCCGGAGGTAGTCCTCCAACAGCCGCCGCAGGTACAGAGGCACCCCGTGAAATCGGAGAGCCTCGAGTATTGCACCGAACGGCAGGCTGTTGAAGGCGTTGGCAATGTCCAAAGACACTGCCAACGACCTCTCCCCCCTCGCGGCACCTTCCGCGGTGAGGGCCTTCAGGGCAGAGACGGCGTCCAAGGTCGACCGCCCCCGTCGGAACCCGAACTGTGCCTCGGACAGGTCAGGCCCTACCCCCTCGAGGTGCTGGACAAGCCGGGATGCCAGAATAAATTCCAGCATCTTGGCCGTCTCATCCAGCAGGACCAAAGGCCGGAACGCCGACGGACTGTCCGGCGACCGGCCCTCTTTCCCGAGGAGGCAGAGCCTCCCGTCCTTCCAGAGCTTCGGAAACCGTCCGGTTCTCAGAGAGAGGTCGAACACTTTCCGAAGCTCGGATCCCAGGGTTTCCACCGCTACCTCTAGGATCCGTCCGGGCACTCCATCCGGTCCGGGGGCCGTCCTCTTCCTCCCCAAGCGGGAGATGGCATTCTCCATCTCGGCGTCCGAGATGGGGGGAACCTCAATCTCCCATGCCACTCCCGCTGGGGGAGGTAAGGAGTGGTCGGGGCTGTTAGGAAACAGCTCTTCCACGACCACCCTCAGGAACTCAGGCTGGAGAGTCTCAGTGAGGGGCCGTCCCATGGCCCGGAGTTTGTTCCGAGCCATCTTATAGGGACGCCCCCACGGGTCCCTGTTGAGACCCTCCAGGAGTTCCTCCCTGGCCCGCTCCTTAGCGGCGCAGATCGCCGCTTGCAATGCCTTCTTGGTGGCCTTGCAAGCGGCCACCCGCCGCGCCTCCTCCACTTCGTCGCGGTGGCGCCGCCGGCGGTAGTGCGAACACTCCCGCCAAGCCCGACCGTGGGCGTCCCGGAGTTCAGCAATCTCCGGAGACCACCAGTACACGGCCTTGCGACCGCAGTGGACCCTCGCCCTGGGCATTGCCGCATCACACACCGCAGTCAAAGCGGCGCGGAAGCGGCCTGCGCCCTCGTCCACCGAGGCCGGGGCAGTGCGCGGCGCACACCACGCCTGGACGACGGCCGCCTCAGCCGCTTTTTCGCGGTCGAGCCGGGCGATCGCCCAGCGTGGGAAGGCAGGGGGATGCCGTGGAGACTCAGCTAGGTGCTGTTGGACGGCGACCTCGAACCGGATGTACCGATGGTCCGATAGGGTCACGGGGTCCACCAGCACCCGCCAATTGCACATCCTGTGTGCGATCGCAGGAGAGCAGAACGTAACGTCCACCCTGGACGATCCCTGCGGTCGCACACAAGTCGGCACTGTCCCTGTATTCAAGAGGGACAGTCCAGCCTCCACAGCCCATTCCCCCAGGGCCACGCCGAAAGAGTTGGTGATGGTGTCACCCCACTGAGGCGACCTCGCATTAAGGTCGCCCATCAGAAGCAGTTGGTCGGGCCCCATACGCCCGACCAATGCGTGGAGGGAGTCCAAGTACTGCTCGTACTCACGTAGCGGCCTATTAGGGGAAAAGTAAACACCAATAATGGTGTACTCCCCCCACCTGACCGCCACGTATCCTGGACCCCTCTCCCTGACAATCAGTGCGCGACACCCCCCCAACCGCACGACGATGGCCACCGTGCCGTCTAAGGAGCAGGCCCAATGCGGTCGTGGAGCCACATAATAAGGCTCCGCCACGACCGCCACTTCGATTTCCCACTGTGCCATAGCCTGCAGGAATAAATCCTGAGCAGCGGCGCAGTGGTTGAGGTTCCCCTGGAGGAAATTGAAGGACCTACTACCCATTACTCGGCCATTTCAATTTCCTCAGCCGCCTGTTGGGGCACCACCGTTTTAGGAAGCCCGACACCGCGGACCCCTCTCTTTTTGACGGGGGGAGGGTTGCAACTCCTCCTCCCCATCACGTGTGCCGACGGGCATCCAACGTCAGCACATACCGCACATCGTGTGGCGGCAGTGCAGGCGGCGGCCATGTGTCCCGGCTGTCCACACCGGTGACACAGGTCCGATCGGTCGACCGCTGACGGGCACGTGGCGCGGACGTGCCCGATTCCCATGCACCTGTAACAGCGCATGGGTTGCGCCTCGAGTGCCGTCACGGAGGCGGAACTCCAGCCGACAAGCAGGCGGGCTCCCACTATCTTTTTTGCCGCAGTGACAGGGCACCGGACAAAAATCGCGGCCATCCCGCGGACCGACGCCAGAAGTGCACCCGCCTTGACTTGCTCGGGTGCACATTCTCCCCTAGACGCAACAACCTAACCTAACCTAACCTAACCTAACCTAACCTAACCTAACCTAACCTAACCTAACCTAACCTAACCTAACCTAACCTAACCTAACCTAACCTAACCTAACCTCGGGAAGTCGAGCGGAGGGCATCCACCACAGAAGCTCCACACCCAGCCACTTTTAAAAACCTTGAGTTCCAATGCCTGATAAACCAGGAACAACTTGATGCGAATAGTGATTACGCTATTCGCATATTCACCGACGGCAGCAGGATTGATGGTAAGGTCGGTGCCTCGCTATCCATATGGAATAGCGAGGCCGAGACTAAAGCCGTTAAGCTCTGTCTGCCGTCTTACTGCACCGTTTATCAGGCGGAGCTCCTGGCAATAAACCAGGCGAGCTTTGAAGCACTCAGGCGCAAGGAAGGAACATACGCTATCTACAGCGATTCCAGGGCTGCTCTTCAGACGGTCACTGGCCTAACCTGTCAACATCCCCTCGCAGTACAAACAAGAGCAAACATAATAACTTTATCCCAACAGAACAAAACACTGGCCCTCTACTGGATAAAAGCTCACGCAGGGTTCGCGGGAAATGAGCGGGCGGACCAGTTGGCCAAAGAGGCTGCGACAAAGTCAAAAAGGAAACCAAACTATGACCTATGCCCCGTTTCATTCGTCAAGCGAAACATAAGAATGCGTTCGCTTGACGAATGGAACGATAGATATATAAATAGTGACACAGGAAACATAACAAAAATGTTTTTCCCCAACGTTTTTGACGCGTATAAGTCCATTAGGAAAATAAAACCTGAAGGGATACTCACTCAAATCATGACCGGGCATGGTGGGTTCTCTGAGTATCTGAACCGCTTCGGCTGCAAAGAGAGCCCATCATGCATATGCGAACCTAGTCAGGTAGAAACAGTACCGCACGTCTTAACCGAGTGCCCCGTATACGCGTCAATTAGACAAGATGCAGAATACTTGCTGGGCTCCAAGGTGGAGGTCGACAATATAAGTACATTGATTATGAATAAAAACAAAAACATTTTCATTGAATATTGTACTAAAATTGCTAGAAAAGTTATAAAAAGGAATAAAAAGTGAAAGAAAAATATGTTTCTAGAATATTGATTTATTGTAGACAACATATAAGACAAAGTATAATAAAAATTAGTGAGAAAGATATAAGAAAATGTTAGGATTCAATAAAAAGTAGTTATTTAGACATAATTAATTAAAATTAATTATAGTACAAATAACGAGTGTAAAAACATAGTATGAAAAGTGTAAAAAGTAGAGTATAAGAAATAATGTACAATTGTATTAGCTTGTAAGAATGAAAAAGTACCAATAAGCAGTCATAAGAAAACCATTTTGATGGTAATCAAGAAATAGTAATGTTAAATGTAGAAATGATATTAAGTGTGTTATTAAGAATGTATTAGTATTAAGAAATTGCCGGTAAACTGAATTACCTCCTCCTTATACTTAGCATTTTTAAATATGAAAGTTATGCTGAAGTAGAAAGTAAGAAAGCTTTTTAGTTGAGGGAAAAAGAAAGTAAATGTAAGAAGAAGTTTGGAAATGAATGTATTGGAATAATGGTATAAATGAGTGAGAGTGCTAGAAAGAAAGTATATAGAATGAAAGTATGAGAACAATAATAGAGAGAACTGAAATGAAAGATTTTAAGGTAGATAAAGACTGCGGCCCTGTGTCGGAGGTATGAGAGAAAAAAAAAAAAAAAAAAAAAAAAAAAAAAAAAAAAAAAAAAAAAAAAACCTAACCTAACCTAACCTAACCTAACCAGATTCCGCGACCAGATAACCAGAGACACGTATTAAACATCATATCGTACCTAGGATAAGTACTCGCCAGTTCGGATTCATGCCCCAGAGAAGCACCGAGGACGCCCTCTATGTCTTAATGAAACACATTAGATCTAAATTGAACCAGAAGAAAATTGTAACTTTGGTATCATTAGACATAGAGGGGGCCTTCGATAGCGCCTGGTGGCCAAAAATAAGAGTCCGACTGGCTGAGGAAAGGTGTCCTAGAAACCTTAGAAAAGTCATAGATAGCTATCTCAAGGACAGGCAGGTGACTGTGCGGTATGCAGGTGAAGAGTGCTCAAAAGGCACAAACAAGGGATGCGTACAGGGCTCCATTGGGGGTCCCATACTATGGAACCTTTTGATAGATCCTTTGCTTAAAGAGCTTGGGCAAGAAGGCGAATATGCGCAAGCCTTCGCAGATGATGTGTTGTTGGTGTTTGATGGGGATACCGCCAGTGAGATCCAGAATCGTGCGAATGTTGTTCTCGAACGTGTTCGAGCGTGGGGTGTGGCAAACAAATTAAAGTTCGCGCCCCATAAGACCAACGCTATGGTCATAACCAATAAATTAAAATACGATACCCCACGCTTGAACATGGGCGGGATTGGCATCGAGAACGCAAACGAAATAAAACTCCTGGGGGTAATAATCGACAAAGGACTAACATTTAACAGTCACATATCTTCTGTCTGCAAACGGGCCGTAGCTGTTTACAAGCAGCTGTCGCGAGCGGCAAAGATTAACTGGGGTCTACATCCTGAAGTTGTCCGACTCATTTACACTGCCACGGTCGAACCACTGATATTGTACGCGGCTAGCGTCTGGGCACCTGCCTCAAATAAGGTGTGTATTAGAAAGAAACTAAATGCCCTTCAGCGTGGTTTCGCTCAGAAAATATGCAGAGCATACCGCACGGTCGCGTTGAACTCAGCGCTGATTCTGACTGGGATGCTCCCACTCGACATTCGCGTTCGCGAGTGTGCCTCGCTATACGAGGCCAAGAGGGGAGTACCCCAGCCAGAATTAGCAGGTAGAGAGGTAGAACGGCCAGCGCCTGCAATGGAGGCTCCTCATCCAGCGAAACTAGTGAGTCTTAAAATTGAACCCCTGGTAAACCAAAACCAACTGGAAGAAAACAGCGATTACGATGTATGCATTTTCACTGACGGCAGCAAGATTGGCGGTAAGGTTGGGGCCTCGCTCTCCTTGTGGAAGGGCGGGTCCGAAATCAGAGCCGTCAAACTTAGCTTGCCGTCGTATTGTACGGTTTACCAGGCGGAATTGCTCGCGATATCCGAAGCTGTTGAGGAGACACTTCGTCGAAAAGAGACCACCTACGCTATCTATAGTGACTCGATGGCCGCTCTCCAAACCGTCACTGGTCTCGGTCGTTCCCATCCCCTTGCCCTACAAATCCGAGAAAAGCTAGTGAATTTATCCCAGCAGAGTAAAGCTGTAACTTTATTCTGGGTTAAAGCTCACGCAGGACTAGCAGGCAACGAGCGGGCGGACCAATTGGCGAAGGAGGCGGCTTTGACATCTAAGAGAAAACCTAATTATGATTTGTGCCCAGTTTCATTCGTCAAGCGATGCATCTGGATGCGCTCGCTTGACGAATGGAACTTAAGGTACAAGAGCAGTCAAACAGCTAGCATCACAAAACTCTTTTTCCCGGATGTCACCGAGGCATATGGGGTAATTAGGAAACTACAACCGGCGGGGACTATAACACAAGTGCTGACAGGACATGGTGGGTTCTCCGAGTATCTGAAACGTTTTGGATGCAAGGAGGACTCATCATGTATATGTGAGCCTGGCCAGGTAGAATCGATACCTCATCTACTCCTGGA
This sequence comes from Stenoptilia bipunctidactyla, assembly GCA_944452665.1. Taxonomy (NCBI): domain Eukaryota; kingdom Metazoa; phylum Arthropoda; class Insecta; order Lepidoptera; family Pterophoridae; genus Stenoptilia; species Stenoptilia bipunctidactyla. The sequence continues at coordinate 31,787,015 of OX101722.1, read as the reverse complement.
GTGCCCTGTTTACGCATCAGAGAGACAGGATTTAACCCATCAGTTAGGGACCGAGATAGCGGTAGGCAATATAAGCGAAATAATACTGGGGAAAAAAAGGCACATTTTCATACAATATTGTGTAAATATAGCGATTAGAACAATAAAAAGAAACAAAAGCAATTAGAAAGTATATGTTCCAAAATATTGTATATATTTTCGTGTAACATATAATTAAATATAGGTAAATAAAAGTTTGTGTAATAGATTGTAAGAAAATGTAGTAAGTAAGGAAAAATGTAAATATAATAATAAGCCATAAAAACTGTAACCTACACGATAAGACCTGTGTTATGTAAGTCATTTATATGATAAGCGATTGTAAAAAGAGGAGAGAGGAGCGGTAGCGTAAGTGTTTGTTGTTTTTATACCCTTTTGTTGTGCTTTTACTTGGCCCGAGTTAGTAGTTGTAAGTTCTGAAAAGTAGTAATAGTTAATAAAATTAGATGTAAAGACGGGAAATCTCACCCGGAAAGTTAAAGTCGGTATGTTAGAGATGTCAGAGATGAATGAAAGAAGAAATAGTATGAAGCATAAGGAGAAGCTGTAAATTTAGAACTGGAATGAATGAAGTAATGATTAATAAAGTCTGCGGCCTTTGGTGTCGGAGGTACTAGAAAAAAAAATAAAAAAAAAAAAAAAAAAAAAAAAAACCAGATTCCGCGGCCTCCCCCCGACGCGAGTACACGCTGACAAGGTCCCCTCGCGCAAAAAATTTTCAAAATAATCATTCAAAAATCGGAAAAAGTGGTTTATTCTTGACGTACAACAGTGAACGATATACGAAAAGTTGCGGAAAAATCGGCCCGACATAGTGACACTTAGTGAGTGAAAATCGGTGCAGAGGAAAATTTGTTATTAGTGATAAAGTGATTTTTCCAAAATTTTCAAAACTTTGAAAAATAACGCTGAGTGATTAAGCGCGGTGACCTGTATTTTTTGTTGTGTTACCTGAAAGTACTCGCCGAGATCTTCAACTGGACACCTGTTTCGGATTTTTAGCCGCCCTGGAAGGCGGTTAAAAGTTGAAAAAAACAACATTGGGCGTGGCCCGAAAATTTTTTCCTGAACACCTGGAGAAAATTGTTGAATGCAGTTCTGAGGACCTCTCCGAGTCCAACACAATCCCGTTTGCAGCACACAAAAAGGTCCAGTAGTTTTTAAGATATTTAGTTTTAAAAATTTACCGAATTTTCAAAAAATTCTAAGTCCCGATTCTTATCGACGACCCCTATATTAAAAAATTTGTAAAAATAGTGCTAGTCAAACTTGACAATATACCAAAAAAAAAAAAAAAAAAAAATTTTAAATTTTTATTTTGGAAATTTTTGTAAATATAGAATTTTAAAGTTTTAAGGGTGACACGAGGGTTGCTAAAAACAACCCCTAGCACATAAATCTCTTTTATAAAAAATAAGGCATAGTATTTTAAGTAGTTTTTAATTTTTTCAGAATTTTTTATTTAATTTTAAGATTTTTTATGACCTTTTGAGTGAAAAATTTTGTGTTTTTTGGGGTGTAAAATTCGGGGGTTGAAATTTTTTTTATTTTTTGTACATAATTAGATAGACATTTTTGCGCTCTATTCGGGAACCCCAAACTCGAGTCAGTTACGACTACCGGGGCCCGAGAAAACTAAGATCAAAAATTTGGGCAGATATTAACTCTAGGGCGGTGCACTTCCGCCCAATATTGCCCAAACCTTAAAATAAGAATAACTCCGCAAATAGGAGTCGTACGAAGCCGCGGTTTCGACCCATACCCTTCCCTTAGTCTCCAGCACCCCCCCCACCCCCTCCCTAGGCTCTAAGACATATGTTGTCTGTATCCTGATTCCAGCACCACATTCCTGTAGGGGACGCCGGGGGAAGAACTCAGAGTCCTTGCACGCCCTCGGGAGACGCCTAGGTCCGGAGATATTGCGTGGCAAACTTACGGCGGCCATTGTTGTCCGCCATTTTGTTTATTTTAAACACTGCATAACTCCGGAACGGGTGGTCGGAAGGCGGCGGGGTTTTCTCTGTTGAGCTTCCCTCGGGATTCTCTATCGACTCCCCCCTCTTATTCCAAAATCCCCCCCCAGCCAAAATCAGGGCAGACGAGCTCGCCAAAGAAGCCGCTTTGAACACAAAACGGAAACCGTACTACGATAAATGCCCTTTATCGTATGTAAAGCGCCAGATTCGTAGCAAATCTGTCAAGGAGTGGAGCGATAGATATAAAGCCGGAGAAACTGCGTCAGGTACTAAACTGTTCTTTCCAGACCCGCTAGAATCTTTTAAGTTTGTTAAGAAAGTGAGACCAGTAGGTGTTCTTACACAAATTTTAACAGGACATGGCGGTTTTGGCCAGTACCTGCATAGGTTTAAATGCAAAAGTAGCTCTAATTGTGTGTGTGACCCCGATATAGAGGAAACGGTGACACACATATTAACTGAATGCCCTGTCACCGCCGCGACTAGATACGATGTTGAACAAAAACTTGGTATATCAATTAATATGGTATCTCTTAGAGAGAATTTAGCAAAAACGGAGATAATTGAATACGTAACTAAAATAGGGACGCAAGTGGTTAAAAGAAACTCGGTTGTATAAAGCAACTAAAAAGTATAAAATAAGTTTATATTTGTTTTAGTTGTAAGGAACAGTGTGTAAAATTAATAGAAATAAGAAATTTAGTATGTATAAACACAAAATGTAAATAAAAATTTGGTATGTATCAAACATCGTTCGCAAAAAGCGAAAAATATGTTAAATATAAGGTGTGGAACCCGCACAGCAAAATAATAATGTAAATATGGTTTAGAAATAAGTTTACTATGTGTAAATACGCGTAAAAGTAGTGTTTGGATTAAATAAGACAAATGAGCTGAAAACTGTACTTGTTTTGAATAGAAATCATTATTATATAGCATTATCATTGTAAGAATATTAGAAGTAAATAACACTGCTATGAGAATAAAGATAAAAATAATTGTAACAAAACATAAATAGAATTTAGAAAGTGAACAACAAAAATGTATGTAAAAATTAAGATGTAAAGCCCACAGTGGCAATTATGAAAAGAACATTGCATAAAAAGAAAAATATGCCAAAAGAGCTCGATTAAAAATGACCCTTTTACCTATCAGGGGACCAGTAAAGAAAAAAAAAAAAAAAAAAAAAAAAAAAAAACCTAACCTAACCAGTCACGCGGTTACCCCCGCAGAAAACAGTCGCTAGCAAGGCCCCGCGCGCAAAAAATTTTTGAAAAATTCATTTAAAAATCAATAAAAGTGATAAAAACCAATTTTATCTTTAAGTGCTATACGTCAAAAGACGCGGAAAAATCGGGCGCATCGTTTAGTGAAACGTGTGTGACGAACGAAGTTCACCCCGAAGTAGGGTGAACAAAACAGTGCAAATTTGAAAAAAAGTGAACTTTCAAAAAATCCTGGAGGTCGCGTTTTATCGATGACCTATTGTTTTTAATTGTGATCTGTGAAGCCCTAGCCGGGCCCTACGTCCAGGCGAAATTTTGGAATTTTTCCGCCCATAGGGGCGGAATAATCGCCAAAAAAACAAGTCGCACGTGGCGGCGTGCTTCTACTTCCGGACTTTTCCGGAAGTACCTGACCATCCAGTTTTCTCCGTGGCGCCGAGCAGAAGAAGAAGCCGTTTAGAGGAAGTCGCTGAGCCCACCCGTTTGGAAAATATCAAGGGTTGAAAAATCGGCGTTTTTTCAAAAAATCTTGGCGGCGCAACGAGATCTACGACCCTACAATTTTAAAATTGGAAAAAAAGAAGCTCGCTAAGGACCATTTTTTGGTACCATTTTTATATTTTTAAGATTAGTAGTTTTTAAGATATTAAATTTTGAATTTTAAGGGTTGAAACGAGGGGGTAGTTCTAAGTGAGCTAGATTAGGTTTATCCATCTCTAAAAATAGTGTGTAGTGTAAATAGTAAAGCCAAATTTTTTCATAATTTTAGATTTAAGTTTAATATTTTTTAGCTCAGTTTTTGTATAAAATTATTGTGTTTTTATCACCCCATAAATCGGGGGTTGTTTTTAAAATTTTGTGTACCCCTTAATTGCGTAGGCCTTTTAAAGACCTGCTCGCGGACCCCAAATTCGGGCGTATTGCGACTTCTGGGCCCCGAGAAATAGCAATTTAAATTTTTGGGCAGATTATTCTCTAGGGCGGTGCACTTCTGCCCTACACTGCCCAAAAACGAAAAGTGCTATAACTTGGTTAATTGTTATCGTATCGGACCGGGGTTTTCGTTATTACCTTTGCTAAAGTGTCCTGCACCCCCCCCCACCCCCCTCCAGGCTCTAGGACATATGTGCCCTGGATCTACATTTTAGCTTCACAGTCCTTTAGAAGAAGCCGGGGGAAGAGCCCGGAGCCCTCGCACGTTCTCAGGAGACGCCTAGGTCCAAAGTTACAGTGGTTCAAACTTGTGACGGCCATTTTGGTCCGCCATTTTGTTTTTATTAAACAGTGCGTAACTTTGGAACGGGTGGTCGGAGAGCTTCGGGGTTTTCTATCGGGAGATTCCCTAGCGGTTACCTATCCTCCCACGTACTTTTTCTAGACCCCCCCCTCAAAATTTCCCCCCCTTTTTTATTATTGATACGCAAAGTGCTAAACAAGCCATTGCTTGATAACTTTTCCGCGCTGTAATACGGTGCTTGGAAGCCGAGAAAAACTCAATTCTGTTTTTCGGCGGCCATATTGGTCGGCCATCTTGGAAACTTCCTTCGAAGATTGCTCGGAAACCAGGCATCGTAGAGAGACGGGGTTTTCTTTGCTGACTAAAGCTAGGCCTTAGCCAGCTTCTTACATATAGACGAGCCCAGACTTTTTACCTGGGACTCCATAAAACTGTATTTTTTGTATTTTTTTGTATTTTTTTTATTTTTCTGAATTTTATTGTATATATTGTTATTAGGGATACGGTATATAAGGTACCTTATATCTAAAGGAACTGACTGGCCCAGACTATACATCTGGGTTTTTATACATAAATTGTTTAAAATATATAATTGCAGACTTATATACTGGACATTCAGAGGGTTATTTCTTAAACAAAGCCTGTAGAGATTATCTTTCTTCTTTTATTTATATTTTACGCGCTTCAGAGCCGAAGCAACATAACGTGGTTATTCATCATTGAATTTGTTTTATTCGACATCTGACATTGTTTACCTCTATTGGGTAACTTATAAAGCTGACTTTTTACAAACTTACTTTTATATTTATATTTTTACTTTATTTTTGTTTTAACTGATACTGACGCGCACCAGCGAAATGATAAGAACACCTAAAAAGACAATGGAGAACGTGGAGGAAAGTTCTCCTCCGAAAACAGTGACTTTGACCTGCAATGTCAGGAGTAGTATTGGGAAGTGGGAGGCAGCAGGGAGCAACTCTGATCTCCCGGCAGAATCCCCTCTCACAACAAAACTGACTAAGCCGAAAGCCAGGACAGCTCTCATGAAAGAAAATGTTGTGGATATAAATGAGAAACCAGCTCAAGCGCAAAACTCACCGAAGACTTTTGCCAGTAGGACTGTTGAGGCAAGGTACTGCCTCAATAAGGCGAAGATCCAGATCAGATCGGCAAGGAATCTCAAGACTGAAATTAAAGCTGCGGTTATTGAGGCTGTAGACCGCATGTATCAACTGGTCAAAGAAGCGGAAGTGGAGCTAAAAGGGAAAGACAAAAAGAGTAAAGAGGAACAGGAAGTAAAACATAACTCACCAGTCAAGGAACAGCCAGACCTTAGTTCCACCCTCATTACTCAGCTCCAGAAAGCGACAACAGCCATAGAAGAGAGTAACAAAAAGATTGAAGACCTAAAAGAGGCTATGGAACGACAAAAGGAAGTTATTTTAGACAACACCAAGCATCATACATATGCTTCTGTGGCTGCGTCAAAATCAAGAGAGTACTCACAGGAGAACACAGTACTACACTCTGTGGTCATCGCCTCGGAGGATGCTGATGAAACAGGAGAAAGAGTGTTAGACAAGGTGAGAGATGCCGTAGACGCAAAAGAAGGATGGGTTAAGGTGGAGAGAGTGAGAAAAGCCAGAGATCGTAAGATTATTGTTAGCTGTAGAACAGAGGAAGATCGCAGAAAAATCAAAGAGAGGATTGAGAGCTCTGAAAAGCGACTCACCTGCGAAATCGTTAACAATAAGGATCCTCTCTTCATCTTAAAAGATGTACTGTCGATACACAGTGATGCGGATGTCCTAAAGGCAATGAAAAACCAGAACGAGCAAATCTTTCGCAATCTCGACCTGAAAGAACACCGGATGACAGTAAAGTACAGGAAGAAGGCCAGGAATTCATTAACAGGGCACATCGTCATTTCTTCTTCACCATCCGTATGGAAAAGGGTGACAGAAGCGGGCTCCCTACACATCGACCTTCAGAGGATCCGTGTAGAGGACCAGTCACCTCTAGTTCAGTGTACGAGGTGCCTGGGATATGGTCACAGCAAGAGATTCTGCAAAGGGGACGTAGACCTATGCAGTCACTGCGGAGGCCCGCACCTTCGAGCAGAGTGTGCAGATTTCCTGGCCGGAGTAGAACCAAAGTGCAAGAACTGTACTTTAGCTAAGCATGACCAGAAGGAACACAACGCTTTCAGCCAGTCATGCCCTATTCGCAGAAAGTGGGACATACTGGCCAGATCGTCGTTTGCTTATTGCTGAGGGCGTTGAAAGCGTTAAAACGTCATACCAAATTTTACAAGCCAATTTACAAAGGAAGAGGCTGGCCAATGATGAGCTGGTTCTAGAAGCAAGTAAGCGTGGTGTAGCGATTGCGCTCATACAGGAACCTTACACTGGAGAAGGAAAAAAGATGAAGGAATACCGAGGCGTAAGGGTCTTCCAGGACAATGGAAACGATACGGTGAAAGCGGCGATAGCAGTGTTTGATCCTGATATAGATGTGATTCAGTATCCACAGCTCACTAGTCCCAATTTCGTCGTCATCGGAGTACAGACCAAAGCCTGGAAGATCACGTTGGTATCCTTCTACATGGAACCAGACAAGCAAATAGAACCATATCTGAGGCATCTGAAAACAATAAGCCAAACGATAGGAAACAAGAGGCTGGTAATTGGAGGTGACGCTAATGCTAAAAATATTTGGTGGGGGGGAACAAAATTAGATACAAGAGGAGAGGAAATGATGGGTACATTGGACGAACTGGAGCTCCACGTTTTGAACGTTGGGAACAAACCCACGTTCGACACATATAGAGGAGGGAAAAGGTACTCCAGTAATGTCGACCTAACCGCATGCACGGCGGACCTGTTGGATCGAGTGGTAGACTGGAACATCGACGAACATCTTACTAGCTCGGATCACAATGGAATCTCATTTAGTTTTAATCTGAAAAAATCAAAAGGAGTTAGCATAAATAGAACAACAAGGATATACAATACAAAGAAAGCAAATTGGTCCGAATTTCATTGCAAATTCAACCAATTTAAAGATAACCTAAAGTTAACTAGTAAAGCAATATCAGAAATTACAGACACAAAACATTTAGAGGAATTAGTCATCAAATTAACAGAGGCTATATCAAAAACATGTAATGAGACAATACCTAAAATAAAAAACAAGGAAAAAGTCAACTTACCTTGGTGGTCCGAGAAACTAGAGCAACTGAAGAGAGAGGTCGCCACTCGCAAAAACAGGATCCGTCGCGCTGCTTCCATCCGTCGATCGAGGGTCATAGCGGAGTACCTGGAGAAGAAAGAAGAATATGAGTCAGAGGTAAAATATGCACAAATAAGTAGTTGGAAGGATTTTTGCGAAAAGCAGGACCGAGAAAGCGTCTGGGACGGTATATACCGAGTAATAGGCAGAACAAGGAAAAGGGAAAATGACCTTCCCTTACAGAGAAATGGACAACCCTTAGATGCAAAGGGCTCAGTTCGTCTATTGACTGAAACTTTTTATCCCCGAGACACTGCGGAAAACGACAATGAAGAACATCGGAAAATCAGGAGGCTAGCGGAAAGGCTGAATGAAGGTAGTGGAGCAGAGGAATCAAAGGACCCTCCATTCACATTAACTGAACTGCACTTTGTAGCTACTTCGTTCAACCCCAAAAAAGCTCCAGGAAAAGACGGTTTCACAGCAGACATATGTACACACGTCATAGCAAACGATCCCCAGCTCTTCCTAGACGTCTTCAATAGATAGAGATAGATAGATAGATAGATAAAAACTTTATTGATACCAACAATTCACATAATTATCACAATAATACTTAATTATAAAACTTAAAAACTAGGATTACAAATAAAGAATGACTGGTTAGTGTGATAAGTATGTGTGCTGTAGCAGCGCAATAGGAGGTAGCTCAGCGTTGGCATTTGCTCGGAAGAGCAAAACGCTGATTTTCAGCTACGTCCTGAAGGGAACAGTATACCAATGAAATGTCAAATATTTAATTAAACGTGCAAATCAAAAATTATTATAACAATTCATATAAAACAAATACATAGGAATTCAGTAAACAATATACGTTATTGAAATCATTATGAAATTGGAAGTAATTAATTATAAGTATAGAATAAAAAATCAATGAATACGTGAATGTCAAAATTATAAAATTGTATGAAAAGGTCCTAAGATAGAAGATAATAATAATAAATAAGAATACCAATATAATGTCAAAATATTTAATTAGACGTGCAAATGAAATATTAATAATTAATATAATAAATTTTATAATTATACAATATAGAATACAAAATGAATGCGTGAATGTCAAAATTATTAAATTGTATGAAAATATATATGTTTCCGCTATCCTACGTGCTTATTTTCTGAATATTTAAAAAATGAGATTTAATTTTAGCTTTAAAGGTATTTTTTGTATTGGACATTCTTATTGGCGGAGGTATATCATTCCAACACTTAGTCGCATTGTAGCGGAAACTACCCGTGAATGCCGCAGTCCGGTGATGTTGCATGCTTAGCGGCGGTCTTGCTGATCTTGGTTCACGCTTATATATATTATAGAATTGTGGAAACTTCAGTTTTGAGTGCAAATATTCAGGATTTTTAAAATTAATCACATCAAACATCAAAGAGGAAAGATGGAGTTGTCTGCGCAATTTCATATTGAGAATAGAGGCTCTATTCAAAAAAGGTGTAATGCGACTTCTTGGAGGTACATCATAGATAAACCTGCAACAAGCGTTCTGCACACGTTGAATTAGACGACTAGTCCTGCTTAATAATCTAGGTCCGTATACAAGGTCTGCGTAGTTGAGACGAGACAGTATTAAAGCTTCACACACTCTAATTCTTACCTCTTCTGAAAGCAGATTGCGAATTCGGTACAGGACTTTTAGTCTGTAGAAGCAATTCCTTACAAGGCCCTCCACGTGTGCTTCAAATCTTAATGTATTGTCCATCAGAATGCCTAAGTTTTTAACCTCATCAACCTCAGTGATATTCTGACTGCGAATAACTACTCTCGGACATTGATTTTTAATTTGCACTATAAGTGATTTGGAGCCTAATACAGTGAACTTAGATTTAGTTGGATTCAATAGGAGACTGTTTCTATCAGACCAATCTGCAATTCTAGACAAGTCCTTATTCATCATTTGGACCGATTCTAATATTTTGTCCGGTGCTTCCGAAATATATAACTGTACGTCGTCTGCGTACACATGAAACATGCAGTGTTTGATTTCATTTGCTAAATCAGCACTATAAATGATGAATAGGAGTGGTCCCAGTATAGAACCTTGGGGAACGCCACGACTCACTGATTTAGGATCAGACAGAACAAACGTACCATCAGGCTTTTTAAGTTTTACGGATTGACTTCGGCCAACTAAATAGCTTCCAAACCATTTCAGTGCAATTTCGTCAACGCCATAGTGTTTCAATTTAGAAAGGAGAAGGGAGACGTCAATGCTGTCAAATGCGCGGGAAAAATCAAGCAGTGCCAAGATAGTTCCTTGTCCCATATCCTGCTTCGCCAGCATCGTATCCACAACATCCAGCAGTGCAGTAACAGTACCACGACCCTTTCTGAAGCCCGACTGAAGGGGAGGAAGTATATTGTTCCTTTCAACGTGACCAAGAAGTTGATGATATATTGCTAATTCTAGAACTTTAGACATGAAAGGAAGCACACTTATGGGTCTCAGATCTTTTAACTCATTCGGATTTTCTGACTTAGGTAACGGTGTAACCAATGCTTGCTTCCATGCATTGGGCACAGCAGAAGTACGGATGGACTCATTAACTATAAACGTAATTATTGGTAGTGTAGTGGGAATCGTGAGAATCACCATGTCTTTGCTTATCCCGTCAGAGCCAATAGCATTTGACTTAATTGACATAATGTACTTGTATATATTTTCATCAGAAACTGTGTGCAAGGAGAAGTTTTTGTCTGAGAAATACGATGTTGCAAATTTCTTCCCTTCTAAAACTAGTTTATGTTTATCACCTTCAGGAAGGTTTAAGAAATGATCATTCATTAAGTTCGGATCATTGAAACAACTCGGAAGGCAGTCATTTTTACTAGGATCAATCAGTACTTTTTCCTTCAGATTTTTCCAGAATTTTGAATTGTTTTTCAAATTTGAATTAATGTAATGATTGAAGTAGGCACGTTTTTCAGACAAAACGCTTTTCTCTACAAGTTTTTTTAAATCGTTGTAATAGTTTTTATTCGCGGTTTTCTTTGCCCGAGCTTCATTGCGCAGTTTCATCATGAGCCTTATATTGTCTGTGATCCAAGGCAAGGAACCGTGACACTTAATCCGTATGCTTTTAAGTGGAGCGTGTTTATTAAACAGTTCCAAGAGCATATGATTAAATTTCGATAACATTGCATCGATAGTCGGTTCTCTGGTTACTTTCTCCCAGTCCATAGAATTTAAGTCATGAAGAAAAACTTGCATATCTATGTTCTGTAAAGCCCTATAAGTAAAGATTTTGGGTGGCAATTTTAATTTATTCACAGCCAACGTAACATTAACCATGTGATGACCGTACGCACTGTTTACATTATTTACTGTAACGTCCCGAACTGGACAGTTAGTGCATACTAGGTCTATCAATGTTTTTGATTCAGGGGTGAAATGAGTAGGTTTTGTGACATACTGTTGCAAATCTATATAATGTAAAAACTTGTTAAACTTAGACGTTTTAGTGTCATTTTTTAGGTTCATATTGATATTAAAATCCCCCATCAGTACTAGGTGATCATAGCGGGATAATTTAGATACAGAGTCAGTCAGTGCGTCAATAAACATGTCAACGTTCATCCATTGCGGTCTGTAAGCTGTACCGATTGCAATATTGTACCCATTTGCTTTAGTAGTTAGCCACATTTGTTCAATGGAGTTGTTAGGGTTATTTAAGTAGCGTACGCGCACATCTTTTTTAATATAGAAGGCAACACCCCCACCCCTGCCACCCCGCATATCAGCCGGGCGCGGCGCACAACGCAGTCGGTAGCCCGGCGGCGCTGGCGCACACGACTCCTGTCCGGCACGTAGCCACGTCTCATTTATTGCCACTATATCAGCCTTATACAGATCCATAGCTACGAGGAAATTGTCATGTCCAGTATTAAGGGAACCCGCATTATACAGTCCCAACTTCAGATATTTTGTTTTCGGAGCCATAGATAAGTATCACATTTTTCTAAATATCTAACGACACAAGCAATAAAAAGTTGTAAGCACCACATCAAAATCAAAAACGCATAAAAAATATATATTTGGTTTCGTATAAAAAGTAGAAAAATTATGTCATGCTTATTAGATAATATAGTCAATAAAATAAATGTACAGTAAATATGTAAATAAATTATAAAAAAATTGTAAGTAATTGCCAAATGTATTGAACTGATACAGCACACATAATTGTAAAAAAACTGTAGAAAAATATTAAAACATTTACCTATAAAGGCACTCAGAAATATAGCCCCATAATTAATTTTTGTGTTAAATACATATAATTTAACTGAAACACAATTTTGACAGAATAATACAATATAGGAATAAAATAATACAGGAATTAAATGGAAAAAGATAAAAGAAATAGTCAGACAAATAAAATTAAAAATATCATTACAACTTATATTCACAAAATATGAGTAGAAAAAAGTAGTAAGTAAAAGTTTTTTAGAGAATATGGTGTTAGAAAAATAATTAAAATATATCTTGTAAAAATTATAAAATAGAAGAAAACTTTTAATAATGTTTAAGGAATGTTCTATTTTTATATTCCATTTAAGATTTAAAAAAGTTATAAAATGGACACTACTACAACATAATTTGTTCAATGATGTATTCACATATATGAGTAATAAGAAAAATGGTATTTTGTGCATAAATACATAAATATTATTATCTTGACATTTTTTACATTGAAAAACGATTAAGAAAAAATATATATAATTAAGAAATTGTATGAATAGTTGTATGAATAATAATAACAATAAAAAGTAACTTGCAAGGAAATTAGTGAAATTAAAAACAATTGCTAAAATTATTTGTAAATAAATCGTTAATTTAAGGTTCTGTACAAGGTATGACAATCTATTTATTATCACCAACCACATCAAGTCCAAAAACACGTTGAAGGTCAGCCATCGTGCTGTTATAAACCTATTTTACTCCTATGTAATGCTTAGTAAGCAACCCTTTTATTGTAACCACATCTTTACGTAATAATGCTAATTTAGCTTTCTAGAGTCATCCTTATACCTTTGTAATTAATAATTGTCAGTAGCAGTTTGTCCATTAAACCTGTAACATCTTGGTGAAATTAAATTATAATCAGCAGTGAATAAAAGTGTTTTTTTAAAAAGGACCCACAGGCTGCCATCCTAACAAATTTGGTGTCAGAAGTGGTATTTTTTCGGGAAAAACTCTAGTTCCGAAAAAATTGTGTTAATCGCGAGTGATTTTCGAATCTAAAATTTTCGTAATTTTCTTTTAACACATAGATAATTTGGCTCTGTGGTATAAAGTCCTGTTGAGTGTAATAGTGGTCGACGATAAGACTTGGCTAACGACTTAGTCCAAGCCCGCACTACTGCTCCCTGATCGACGATAAGTCTCCGCTGTTAAGCGTGAGCCCGCATCATCACGTTCCTGCTGGTTTGATCGACAGTAAGCCTCCACTCTCGAGTGTGAGCCTGCATCAGGCTTTTCATCAGACCTTCTGCTGCTCATTTCCATCACAAAGATTCCCAATCTTTGTTCCCACGGTCTGCGCAACGCGACCGAGGCTCTGCAATACGACTCCCTAAGTCGCCGCCGCCTGGTTCCCGTTGACGTCGCAATATCATATTCAAGCTATGATCGTGAGTGCAGTTTTTCTGTAAGTGCATTTTTTTTTTGTGTTTGTGTGCGTGAAGTGTTTTTAAAAATACTTATAAACATTTTACAAGGTTCTTTATTTTCAAATTTTAAAACTTTTATTTTAAATATTTTATATCGATTTTATTGATCATTTTTGTTTTTCTGTACGCATTTTATTAATATTTAAATAATTTAAATGCCTCCTAAAAAGGTAGAATTAAAAGACGACCAAAGCTCTGACTCTAATTGCAATTACGAATCAGACGAACAAACCCAAATATCTAAATCTAAAATGTCTGATAAGGTCCCTCTCACAGTTTTGACAAAATTTATTAAACCTTATAATGGCGACCGTGAGTCATTGCCTGGCTTTCTAACAAATTGTGAAAATGCAATTGCGTTGAGCAGTACAGAACAACAAAAAGTTTTGTGTAAGTTTATTGTATCACAACTTGAAGGCAAAGCACTATTAGCATGTTGTCTCAAAAAGTTCGAGTCTTGGACAGACATTAAACGATTTTTAAAGTCCACATTTGGAGAAAAGAAACACTCCACTCATTTATTAGTAGATCTTCAAAATTGTAGACAAATGCCAAACGAAGATGTGATGCATTATTCTGTTCGATTAGAAATGTGTTTGACTAGAGTGCAATCTGATATCCATTACAGCTGTGAGGATGAAAAGGAATTATTAGGTAGACTTGCCGCTATGGAAAATCTAGCTTTAAATACCTTTATGTTAGGATTACATCCACATTTAACTACTATAGTTCGCTGTAGGGATCCTAAATGCTTATCAGATGCTGTAACACATGCCATAGAGGAGGAAAAACTTTTTAATTTGTCAAGGTTATCAAAGCCCTCAACCTCCAAATATTGTTCGGTATGTCATAAAAATGGTCATTTAGCTTCGGACTGTTATAAAAGTAAAAAGCCTAGTTTCCATCAAGTAAATCTTAGTCAAAACTCTAATCAAAATAATTTTCAGGCTAAACCTAATTTCAATAATAATTTTCAGCGTAATCCCAATAAATTATGCAATTATTGTAAGAAACGAGGACATTTAATTAATGAGTGTTTTAAATTAAAAAATAAAAATAATAACACTCGTCCCGATCTTCGTAGCTCTCCTAGTTCGAATGAGCATTTGCACAAAAATGAACCTAATTTGCACGTCGTTAAAGCACACACAATTTCGTCACATGACGATGACAATTTAAACTAAAAATGGTTTCGGTCCCGTGTCTATCGAAACCTCAAACTTGTTTTTCGAATGACACGATTCTTAAATCTAAGGATTTTCAAATGTCTCAGTTTTTAGAAAATGATCCTAGTGTTAACAATTTTTCCACACAGGATAAAATATTAGAGACTTCAAAAATAAATAAATGCGATATCTCATCTCGTGAAAAATCGAGTTCCCTATTTAGAGATCGCTTACGTGAGAATACTTTTTCTATGAATAATATTAATAATAAAGTTTCTTTACCTCACGTTTATTTGAGGACAAACCTCAATGATAAGAAGCCCTTGTGTTTTTTAATTGATACTGGCTCTTCAATTTCCATCGTGAAATTTTCTAGTTTATTGAGTCAACCAGTATTAGGGCCTGATATTATAAAAATAAAAGGTTTAAGTGATAATGATTCGTTCTGCGAATCTTTAGGTTCTATTGAACTTAATTTGGATTATCTTATTTCAAAAGAAACTAAGATTTTATTTAATTATACCTTTCACGCAATTAGCGATTCCATTATATTACAATATGACGGAATTATTGGTAGTGATTTCATTCAACATTTTAAAATCGACATTCAGTATTCTACCAATTCTTTAAATTTAAAAGGTTATGTTATACCTATTAATTTTTCAAAACCATGTTATATTATACCCCCGAGGTCAGAAATGGTTATAGAATGTCAAGTTTCTAATTTAATTGAATTTAAAAATAATAAGCAAGCATTAATCTTAGATCATAAAATTTGCGAAGGCGTATTTTTAGCCAACTGCATTGTATGTTTAAAACCTAATAATCGAGTTAATGTTTCTGTTTTAAACACTTTAGAAACTCAAATTGAAGTTAATAATTTTCAGGTTGAGATAACCCCATTTGATTTTCCAACCTCAAGTAATGATAAAAAATGTTACGAAATAAATCATTTAAGTAACTCTAATTTTGATCGTTCACGTAAAGTTTTAGATTTAATTCGATGTTCACACCTGAATTCTCAAGAACAGAAAACTTTAATGAATTGTTTGTCTAACTACACTGATATTTTTCATCTTGAAGGTGAACTTTTAACTCATACTGATGTTTTAAAACACAGTATTAACACTGGGAATGCCGCTCCAATTAATGTGAAATCTTATCGCTTTCCCGAAATTCACAAAGATGAAGTTGAAAAGCAAATTATTAAGATGTTGGACCAAAAAATTATCCGACCTTCGACTTCACCCTGGAGTGCACCCATATGGGTAGTCCCTAAAAAATTAGATTCGTCAGGAAAACAAAAGTGGCGAATCGTAATTGATTACCGGCGTTTAAATGACGTTACGGTTTCCGAGGTTTATCCCTTGCCTTTAATTACTGACATCCTTGATCAGTTAGGTCATTCGAAATATTTTAGTGTACTCGACCTTGCAAGCGGATTTCATCAATTAAAACTAAGTAGCCCGGAAGACATGGAGAAAACAGCATTTAGTGTCACCACAAATAACTTATCTGGACACTATGAATTCACCAGAATGCCTTTTGGTCTAAAGAACGCTCCATCTACGTTCCAGAGACTGATGAATTCAGTGCTTTCTGGACTTCAAGGTCTCCATCTATATATTTATTTAGACGACTGTATCCTCTATTCCCATGACCTTGATTCGCATATAAAAAAACTCGAACTTGTATTTAACAGGTTTAGGGAAGCTAACTTAAAATTGCAACCCGATAAATGCGAGTTTTTAAGACGAGAAGTAGCCTATCTTGGGCACATAATTACAGACAAAGGTGTTTCGCCAAACCCTGACAAGGTCAAGGCTGTTTCTGAATTCCCGACACCTCAAAATCCAAAGCATATTAAATCCTTTTTAGGTTTGACCGGTTATTACCGTCGCTTTATAGAAAATTTTTCATTTATTACCAAGCCTCTTACATCTCTATTAAGAAAAGATGCAATTTTCAACTGGGGTCACGAGCAAGAGCAAGCTTTCCTTACTCTAAAAAATAAATTAATTTCAGCTCCTTTATTACAATACCCAGATTTTTCACAACCTTTTATCGTAACTACTGATGCTTCTAACTACGCTGTAGGCGCAGTTTTGTCTCAAGGCGAAATCGGCAAGGACTTACCGATCGCTTACGCGTCCCGTACTTTAAATAAACAAGAAGGAAACTATTCTACTACAGAAAAAGAACTTCTTGCTATTCTTTTTGCGGTAAATAATTTTCGACCATACCTTTATGGTTTTAAATTCAAGATCGTCACAGATCACCGACCTCTCACATGGTTGTTTAACGCTAAAGATCCTGGTGGACGTTTACTTCGTTGGCGATTAAAGCTCGAAGAATACGACTATGAGATTGTCTATAAGCCTGGTCGAATTAACTCAAATGCTGATGCATTATCACGTTATCCGGTGAATGCGATAACTCATTCTACTATCAATAAATTTACTTACGAGCAATATTTTAAAAAACAATTTACTAAAACTATTTGTAATGATACCCAAATAGAAGAGCATAGTCAAAGCTTACATTTATCAAAAATTAAATTAATCGTTTGTCCCGTCTCAGTGGACTTGGACTATTCTATGCCTCATTGTGAACAGTTATTATCACTGATAGACAATTCTGCTGAATTGCTATCTTCAGAACGCGAGCCCGAGACAGTACGGCGCGTCGAAACTATAAATAAAATAATTTATTTCTTGTACACTAAAGTACATCATTACGATGAAACAAGCTATCGTACTATTTATAATTTACTTATGCAATTAAGAAATCTAATTATTTCGGAAAATGATTATGATAAAGAATTAGCAATTTCCGATTTTTCCGAACCGTTTACTAAATTAAATTATGTTAAAATTTACAATATTATTTCGTTTGTTTTTCATGGTACAAATATTAAAATACATATTTACAAAAATCAAATTTTGTACCCAACCCCAAACGAAATTCCAAGTATATTGAAAGAAAACCACGGTACCACCATTGCTGGTCACCCTGGTGTGAAAAGAATGTTAAGTAGAATTTCAGCCTCTTTTTATTGGAAAGGCATGCGAGCCGATATAGAAAGATTTGTTAAAGATTGTAAAATGTGTCAAATCAATAAACCTCTCCGTAGCTCGAATAAAGCTCCAATGGTAATTACTTCTAGTAGTACAAAACCCTTTGAAAGATTAGCCTTAGATATCGTTGGACCGCTACCAGAAGCTGGACTTCAAAAGTTTAAATATATTTTAACTATGCAAGATGATCTCACTAAGTTTTCAAATGCATACCCTATGATCACTTGTTCTACAGATGAAATAGCACGTAATTTAATTCACTTCTTTTCATTATTTGGTTTTCCTAAGATGATCCTTACCGATCAAGGTACATCTTTTACGTCTGATCTTTTTAAACAGCTTACGGATATTTTAAAAGTTAAAAATTTATTTTCTTCACCATATCATCCGCAAACTAACGGTGCATTAGAGCGTAGTCACGCTACTTTAAAAGAGTATTTAAAATCATTTGTAAATGATAACCATGATGATTGGCATTGTTATCTTGCCACAGCAATACTTTCTTATAATACTACTCCGCACTGTACAACAGAATTTACCCCTTTCGAACTTTTATATGGTTATAAACCCTATATACCTAATTCTCTTTACGAAACTAATACTAATGTAACTTACCAAGAATATATTAGAGCATTACAATACCGTATGCGTTTTAGTCGAGAAAAAGCTCTTCAAAACATAAGTACTAGCAAAGAAAGATCAAAAACATATTATGACTCTAAGTCGAAGTCAACTTCATATAAAGTAGGAGACATGGTGTATTTAAAATGCCATCACCGTCTTCGTAAAGCCTTATCACCCGTTTGGAAAGGCCCATATAAAGTTATAAAAATTAATAACAAAAATAATATCACTTTACAAGTTTTTTGACGACCGGCTGGTGTAGCGGTAACATAAATTGCCTTCTATGCCAGAGGTCCTGGGTTCGAATCCCGGCGGCGGCAGATATTTGTGTGATGAACACAGATATTAGTCGTCAAGTCATGGATGTTTATATGTTTATTTAAGTTTATTCTAATAAAAAATATGTATTTATTCAATATATATGTTTAAGTATATATTTCTTAAGTACATCAGTTATCTAGTATCCATAACACAAGTTCTTTAAGAAACTTAATTTGGGCTAGATAATGTTGTGTGAGTGTCAGAAATATTTATTTATTTATTTATTTATTTATTTATTAGGTAGAAAACATGTAAAATACCATGTTAATGAAGTAAAACCTGCTTCATCTTAAAATATTATTTTAAAAATTTTACTATACATTATTTTTGTTTTATTTTTATACAAATAACTATAATTTTATTTTTATTATATATTTAGAACGTAATCCTATCTTTTTACTTAATTTTAGTCTTAACCTATTACTTTATTATTATTTCAGAACGTTGTTCTATGGAATTTACGCAGAACCAAAGAGTCCTGTTTATAACATCGTTCATAGTCCTGGATTATATTTTGATCCCACCTCTACCGCATATTTTTATAATGACTACTGGAATGTTGTAACTTATGTTGATATAGTACAAGTTGAACCTTATCTTAAGCAGATAGAAACTTCTTTATTCAGTATTTCAATTTTTTGTGAAAAAGCTCAGAATGACGCTATTTTTCTAAACTGTCAAGATATTATTAATCCGTTGGAAATTTTAATGAATGCAAATAAACTTAAATATGATTCATTATCTCACCTTATATCTGAAAACTCAGGTCATCGTTTCAAACGAGCTCTCGAGTTTGGTGGTGAAATTTTAAAATTTTTCTTTGGTACACTTGACGCCGATGATGCTAGAAAGTATGACGAGGCGATTTCTTCAAGTCAACAAAATGAAAATCATATTTACTCTCTAATGAAACAAAACATTCATATTGTGCAATCAACGATTAATGGTTTTAATGTTTCTATTAAAAAATTAAATGACAATGAAATAAAACTTAATAAGCAAATTGAAAAATTAAATTATATACTGTCAGAAAATTCAAAGTTGGATTCAAAGTTAATAAACATTGAAAAACTGAATTCTCTATTAAACATTATTGAAGGTTCTTTGTTATCAATTTCTAATATCTTAGATACTATTTTAAATTCTATTTTATTTTCTAAAGTTAATATTTTACACCCTTACGTTATTACTCCAACTAAATTATATTTTGAATTATCAAGTAGTAAATTAATTAAAAGGAACTCTGAATTTCCGGTTCCACTATCTTTAGGGAATATACATACAATCATTGATTTATCAACCCTTATTTCTTACACTTATAATAATAAGTTAGTGTTTGTTTTGCAAATTCCATTAATTAATCCAATTAAATTTAATATTTACAAGATTTATCCTTTACCTACACCTAGAGAAGATACAAACTTTCAAACATATGTTCTGATACATCCTTCTTATTCTTACCTAGCTGTAACGGATGATAGATTAAGTTATGCACACTTAAATTCATATAGTTCAAATAAATGTAAAAATGTAAATCGTGAATATGTAATATGTCCTTTACCTACTATTTTGTCAACTATAAATAATCCGTCTTGTGAGACGAGACTTTTAACAGATATAAATTTATCGATTCCCGAAAATTGTAATTTTAAAATCATTCATGGTAACATTAATTTATGGCAAAAGTTAAACGATGGACGATATATATTTGTTCAATCAAAACCAAACAAACTATCTTTAAAATGTAACAATAACATTAAAGATTATACCTTACAAGGTACTGGCATTCTATTTTTAGAAAATGATTGTATAGCATTCTTTCAAACTTTGCAATTTTATCCATCTGTTAATTATAATACCTCTATTCCAAGTCAGCTGTCCATTGAATTTGATATAACTAAAGACGACTGCTGTCAGTATAATTTGGTAAATAAAACTTTGCAAACTTTATCTCCAATTACGTTATCTAATATAGATTTAGAATCTTTGAACTTTGCATCTCAAAAATTAAATAGTCTTGAAAAAGAAATCAATGAATCTGAGAACCAATCTCATATTTTAAAATATGGTAGTTATTACTCCGCAATGACTTATGTAACTTTAATATCAATTTTATGTTTTCTCTTGTATAAAATATATAAAAAATGTTTTTCAAAACTTAAAGATAATCAATCATGTTGTATACAGATCTATAATCAGTGCTATAATAAGAAATTGAATAAAAGTGCTTCGACACTTACTACCTCTGTTGAACTACCAGAAATATCTGATGACTCATATGAAAATGATAATAAATCAATTAAAAGTTTACCAGAATTAAAAATGACAAAAAATAAAGTTATGTTTAGAAACACTGAAAAATGTTCTAGAAATATAAGTAATTTTTAAAAATTTATGTTTAAACTAATTTTGTATTAATATTAAGTTTTTATATGTAAACCCTTTTTATAATAATAAGTCTATGTTAAACTACTAAGTATGAGTGTTTGACCTTTTATGGTTACTATTAATTAACATTCTGTTTTGTATTTTCAATTATTTTAGTTTTAAACATTTGATCACTGTTGAAATGTTTGTGTACTTGATACTTTTAAAATGACTTTGTTTAATTTTTATGTTTTGTTTAATGTTTAATGTTGATTTGTATTGTCTTCATCTACCCTTCGTTTATCTTAAGGGATAACCTACGTCTTTTAGGGGGGAGATGTTATAAACCTATTTTACTCCTATGTAATGCTTAGTAAGCAACCCTTTTATTGTAACCACATCTTTACGTAATAATGCTAATTTAGCTTTCTAGAGTCATCCTTATACCTTTGTAATTAATAATTGTCAGTAGCAGTTTGTCCATTAAACCTGTAACATCTTGGTGAAATTAAATTATAATCAGCAGTGAATAAAAGTGTTTTTTTAAAAAGGACCCACAGGCTGCCATCCTAACAGTGCGCAGCCGATGCCGCGGCGCGTCCAGGCCCGGGTGCTGGCGCGCGTACACGCGGCCGTCGCGCGACCACACGTAGCGCCAGTTAAGGCGGCCGGCCGCCTCGCGCGCCTGCCGGAAGATGCTTCTGTTGAGGCGCGTGAGGCGCTCATTCACGTAGAGAAATAATAAATGTCTAGAATTGCATTATTTCCCAAAAGTCTGGAAAGAGGCTACTGTCGTGGTACTCAGAAAGCCAGGGAAATCTGATTACACTATGCCAAAGGCTTATAGACCGATAGGCCTGCTTCCCTTATTGGGGAAAATATATGAGAAGCTGTTGATGGCCCGAATAAAATACCACCTGTTACCAAAGCTTAGTACTCGCCAATACGGGTTCATGCCACAGAGGAGTACCGAGGGCGCCCTCTATGACCTTATGCACCACATACGCGAAAATTTGAGACAGAAACGTATCATAACCATGGTGTCACTGGACATAGAGGGGGCTTTCGATAGCGCCTGGTGGCCAAAACTCAGAATCCGTATGGCTGAGGAAAATTGCCCGAGTAACCTTAGGAAGGCCATCGACAGCTACCTCATGGACAGGCACGTCTGTGTAAGATACGCAGGAGAGGAGTATCGTGCCCAGACTGAGAAAGGATGTGTGCAGGGCTCCATCGGGGGTCCCATCCTTTGGAATTTGCTGCTGGATCCGCTTCTTAAAGGACTTGAAGCGAGGGGTGTCCATGCTCAAGCATTTGCTGATGACGTCGTTTTGGTGTTTACCGGCAAAACGGCTCTAGAAGTAGAAACTAACGCAAACTCCACCCTTAAGTATGTCCACGATTGGGGAATCTCAAATAAGCTTAAGTTCGCACCCCAAAAAACAAACTCAATGGTGATAACCCGTAAATTAAAGTACGATTCTCCACGCTTAAACATGAATGGGATAGAAATAGGATTAACCACAGAAATTAAATTACTAGGAATAACAATAGATAATAACCTGACCTTCAACAATCATGTCAATAATGTTTGTATCAAAGCTATGAACGTGTACAAACAACTCACAAGGGTAGCGAAAGTCGAATGGGGACTGCACCCTGAGGTAATTCGGATAATCTACACTGCTACTGTGGAACCCATAATCTTATATGCAGCCAGTGCTTGGGCACCCGCGCTTACAAAAATCTGTGTAAGGAAAAAACTGGAAGCTGTCCAACGCGGATTTCTGCAGAAAATCTGTAAGGCCTACCGCACTGTCTCTCTGAACTCATCGCTGGTCTTGACTGGAATACTCCCTCTTGACCTTCGTGTGCGCGAATGTGCCTTGCTTTACGAAACCAAGAGGGGTGTGTGTCGGCCGGAGATGGGGGATAGGGAGGTGGAGCGGATGGTTTCTGCACTCAAAGCCCCTCATCCTGCAGAACATATGAGCTTGGAATTCAAAACCTTGGTAAACCAGGAACAACTAGATTCAAATAGTAACTACGATATACGTATATTCACGGACGGCAGCAAGATTGACGGCAGAGTTGGAGCCTCGCTATCCTTATGGAATAGCGAGACCGAAACCAAGGCCGTCAAGCTTTGCTTGCCGTCTTATTGCACCGTTTACCAAGCAGAATTACTGGCCATATGTGAAGCAAGTGAGCAGATTCTCAGGCACAAAATGCAGAGATTCGCGGTGTACAGCGACTCGAGGGCCGCTCTCCAATCGGTAGTTGGTTTGAAGTGCCTCCATCCCCTAGCAGTTAAAACAAGAGCAAACATCGTGTCTTTATCGCAGAAAAATAAAGCTGTAACTTTATACTGGATAAAGGCACATGTTGGACTAGAGGGAAATGAGAGGGCAGACCAGCTGGCGAAGGAGGCGGCTCAAAAGTCAAAAACTAGACCAGATTACGACCGCTGCCCACTGTCATTCGTCAAGCGAAGCATCCGCATGCAATCGCTTGACGAATGGAGTGAGAGATACAATAGTTCACACACAGCATCGGTCACTAAAATGTTTTTTCCCAACGCCATAGAAGCGTATAGAACCATTAGGAAAATACAGACAGCGGGTGAGACTACTCAGTTAATGACAGGGCACGGTGGGTTCTCTGAATATCTAAACCGCTTTGGATGTAAGGAGAGCCCATCGTGCATCTGTGACTCTAGCAAGGCTGAGACAGTCCCACACCTAATCCTCGAATGTCCTGTATATGCGTTGGAGCGACACAACATCGAGCAAGAGTTAGATGTAGTGCTAGTAGAGTCCAATATATCAAGCATTATAAAGAGTAAAAAGAGAAATAATTTCCTGAAATTTTGTATTAACATAGTCAATAAAACCAATGTCAGAAACAAAACTAGATAATAAATATATGTTCATTAAATATTGTATATATTTAAGGGAAACATATAAAATAAAATGAAGATGTAAATAAATATAAATAAAATGTAAGGAAGTATAAAGAAATAAGTAGAAATAAGAAAAGTTGAATGTAGCAATAAGAAAAATGAAAGTGTTAAAATTAAGTTCCTTTGGTAATTGTAAGTTAGAAATTAAGTTAAATTGTTATACAACTGTATTGTAGAATAAAAATAACACAAATTGTAAGATAAGTTCCCTTCAAACTGTACGAAATAAGTGTAATTAAATTAAGAAAACGATTTTTATAAGCTGTGCTTAGTAAAGTAATCATATGTACCTACATAATATATTGTGAGTTGAAATAAAGCAAGCGCTTGTATAAAATTTTCCTTGTCACTGTAACTAGGTTAAGAAAAATAATGTTTTTCATAAATAAAGAACCTGTCTTGTGTTAAACCCAAAAGCTGTATAGTAGGAGTAGGTCGTAGGCGGGCCTTCCCACCCGATTAAAGAATAAAAGAGATGAATGAATGATATGAACGGGGGGGCGGGGATAGGATAAAAGTGCGAGAAGCATAAGCGCGAGATAAGAATGAATGATATGAAATGATAAAGACAGACGACTTAGAGTCGCTGGTGCAAGAATTAAAAAAAAAAAAAAAAAAAAAAAAAAAAAAAAAACCTAACCTAACCTAACCTAACCTAACCTAACCTTTTTTTTTTTTTTTTTTTTTTTTTTTGTTGACGAGGGGGAAATCTTCCAAAGATACCCGATATCCTGGGGTTGGATGCAGGGTTATGTGGGATTTTTACCCACTAAAACCCCCCCGATGGCCTTCCTCTACATCCTGGAAAAGAGCTCCGGGATCTCCTGTGGAACGCACCGGAACTCTTTTGATGTTCACCACTTCTTGGCTCTGCCGCTTATTTCTTTCCTTCTTTAATTTTTGTTTACCACCTCTGTGACTGCTATAACGTCATTTAGCATCTAAATCCCCTATTTCGATGCTGCAGTCGATCCTTTTAGTCTGGCTCTTACGACAGGCAGGATATACCGTAGTTCAATTCTAACGCTCGAGACTACAGGGCACGGGATTTGGGCTGTGATTTTCATCCCCCTCTTATTTAATATTGTCTTTTGTGACCGTTCCTCTTATACTGACAAAATTATTGATGGTTTGGATTATTTCCACTCCTTTGTCTACCCCTGTTTATGGTGGTTCTTTCACGGTCCCTCTCAGCGGACTCTTTTAATGTCAACACTTTTTCACAGAAGTCTCGAAAAGACCTCCAGCTTTCCGGATCTCTCAGTATGTTCGCAATGATCGAGGGCAGGCTCAAGTCCATTCCAATTTGGCCAACTAAGGCCTCTCGTTCAGACGTCCACGCCGGGCACACTTCAAGCGTATGCTGTGCACTGTCCTGCTCAGATGCGCAATGATGGCAATGCGCGGTTGATTCGCGGCCTATTCTATTTAAATACTCCCCAAAGCAACCGTGCCCGGTGAGTATCTGAGACATTCTAAATGTTAGGCTTCCATGATCACGATGCAGCCAGGATTTAAAATTAGGAAGGATTGCTCTTACTACCCGCTGGTTAACACTATGTGGTTGTTCAAGTTGTTCGCGCCAGGTATTCATCGCTTGTTTGTGCATTTGTGATTTGAGTATCAAGATTTCTCTGTTCTGGTCTATGCCATTCCTTTTCAGGATTATACGTGACTGCTCGTAGACCTCCCTATCCATTTCTGCTAGAATATCCAGTGGTGGAAATCGGGCTAGTAAAGTTGCTGCCTCATATGATATAGTTCTATAGCCTCTTGCAACTCTGATAGCCATCAGTCGTTGTACGCTCCTCAGTTTAGTCCTGGAGTTGCGGTCAAGTGCTAATCTTCTGGACCATATTGGTGCCCCATAAAGAGCGACCGATCTTAACACGCCGGCATAAAGACGGCGTACGCCTTCTCGTGGGCCTCCTAAATTGGGCAGTATGCGGTGCATTGCCCCTGCCACCCTTTGGATGCGTGAGGTAACAGTTGTAAAGTGACTTGTAAACCTCCATCTTCCATCTAATATGAGTCCAAGGTATTTCATTTGGTGACCTATTGTAATGTCAGTATCCGCAACGGAAATGGTCAAAGTTGGTGGAACCGATTTTAGCGGAAGTTTATGAAAAAATATAGCTTCTGTTTTGTGGGGTGCTATTTTTAGGCCTAGGTCATGAATCTTTGTAGTAAGGTATAGAAGTCCTGACTCTGCGTTCTGCACGGCTTTCTGGAAAGTGTTTCCTTCAGCCACTAGCAATGTATCATCTGCGTAGCAAATTACGTTTACACCTATAGGTAAGATTGTCTTAAGGACAATGTCATATGCAAGGTTCCACAAGAGTGGTCCTAAAACAGATCCTTGCGGAACACCGCAGTATACTTCTTCTGTTTGTTGAATTTTATTTCGATTTATGTACTTAATTTTTCTATTGCTAAGGTAGGCACTAATTATGTTTTGAAGATATGGGGGCACGTTGTGAAGATGAAGTGCATTTTTAATTGCATTCCAGGGTAGGGAGTTAAAAGCATTGACGATGTCTAAGCTTACCGCTATTGCTATACAGCCTCGGTTAATGGCTAGCTCTGTAAGTTGTCGTAAACGAAGTATGGCGTCAATCGTTGATCTTTGTTGACGAAACCCAAACTGATTCTCCGATAGATTTGGACCATCTCCCGCGAGATGTATGTTGAGACGCCAGGCTATAACCTGCTCAAAAAGTTTGGCCACGTCATTCAAGAGGCATATTGGTCGGCAGGCCGATGGGTCATCTGCGGGTCTTCCTTCCTTTTTAAATAGCACCAGGTTAGCTTCTTTCCATGATTGTGGAAAGACACCGTTCCGCAAACAATTGTCAAAAAGGTGTCTAATCCTATCACCTATAACAGATATTGCTAGGACTAGTGCTTTCCCAGGAATTCCGTCTGGTCCTGGGGCTGTATTGCGTGCTCCCAGCCGTCTCACAGCCCTGTTTAACTCTGTTTCTGTCACCTCCAATTCCGTGGACCAGGTGCTTGTGTCTATAGGTGGCGGCGTTTCAAAGCTTCTTTGAAGACGCGGAAAGAGAGCGGCTACTATTCTCGCTACCATGGATGGGTGCATGGATTCTGTTAATGGTGGAACCCACGGGCGCAGTTTTTCAAGAACCATCTTGTATGGCCGCCCCCACGGGTCTTCATTGAGCCCTTCTAACAGGTCTTTCCAGCCTTTGGCCTTAGCGTTCCTTATCGCTATCTGTAATGCTTTAGTGGCTTCACGGTATGCAGAATAGTTTCTTTCCACCTCTGTGGCTGTTACTCGCCGTCGTCTGCGTGCTCTCGTGTACTGGCGTCGCAATTGTTGGCATGTTTCGCGTAGGTGAGCTATATCAGACGTCCACCAGTACATAGATTTTCGTGTTTTGGACTTTGCCCGAGGCATCGATGCATCACAGATAGTTGTTAATGTTGCCTGGAGCCAAGCTGCTTCATTTTCAGGGTGGTCAGATTCGGTGCTGGTTGGCCACATGGCAACGTTTGCGGCTGCAGTAAGATGATCTCTATCAAGGTGTTTTAAACACCATCGACGTTGGCCATTAGCTTGTCGGATAAGAGGTCTATTGTCAACACAGAAACGGATGTATCTATGATCTGAGAGTGTAACCGCATTTACATCTACAGCCCATTCAGTGACTAACTGGGCTGCAGCGTGCGTTGCCCATGTTAGGTCGACAACCGATTCCCCCTGCAACCGTACGCATGTGCTGACGTATCCCTGGTTTGTAAGACAAATATTTAATTCTGCGGCCCAGTCTTGAATAGTTCTTCCTTTAGCGTCTTCTACAACATGGTCGCCACCCCATACTGGGGAGTGGGCATTAAAGTCTCCTAAGACAATAGTTGGGCGTGGCAAGCATCGGCGAAGACAGCTTCCAACTCTTTCCAGATATTCTTCGTAAACTGCTAGGCTGCAATTAGGAGATATATAACATCCAATAATAGCCATTGGACCCCATTCAACTGCTGTGTACCCATGCCCTTTTTCAATAAGTGAGCACGGATGATCCTTATCCCCTCCAGCCCAATAAATAGCGACTGCAGCATCGTTGTCGCCGAACCAACGTGGATGGTTTGGTACGCAATATGGATCTGCGGCGACGGCTATCGAGATCGACCATTCCGCAATAGATTGCAAGAAAAGGTCTTGCGCTGCACGACAGTGATTTAGATTTCCCTGCAGTACTCTAGCCATTAAGATTTTCTTGTGATTCCTCCACAACCATGTCATTTGACACTTCTGATCTGGTGCAAGCAGCGGTAACATCTGCTATTGGCATGTTTCTTCGTTTATTAGTGTTGGGAAGCTTGCATATTTTGGTTCCCATTCGATGATTTGACGGGCGTCCCAGATCACGACAGACTGGACAGTTTGGCTCTACCGCTTCGCACTGGTGTGCTTTATGGCCAGTTTCTCCACATGCGTAGCAACAAGAGCTTCGGTCCACTGTGTTTGTGCATTGCCGGCGTATGTGTCCAATCTCAAGACACCTGTAACATTGCATTGGCCGTGCTGCCAGTATTTCTACCCTAGCAGATACCCACCCTACCCTCAGACGTTTGTCGGTTGCCAGAATGCTAGCTGCGTTAACTGGGCATTTTGCCCAGACTGAGCCAAGACGTGAAGGACTTATGTGAATATCACCAACTTTTACGTCTGCTTGCAAGCAATTGGTAGTCTCAGCGATTGCTATTGCTACATCCTCTTTTGTAACGGATTCGTCTAGATCTTTGATGCAGATTTCTGTGGTTTTAATTGGACGACTTATCCTCACATCAGTATCAGCAAGAACTTCTGTCATACGTTTTGCAAGCGCATCTGCTTTCGTTGAACTTTCAGGCCCCGGAATTCCAAGCAATAGGCCACCGTTTAAGGCCCTCTTTTGTCGCACCTCCGTGATACCAAGTTCCGCCAGCCGGATATTTTGTTTTGCAGTTGCCATTACAGAAGCGTATGATGAGCTTGATCCTTCCGGAATAGTAATCGCGATTGCGGCCATTTTTGGAACAGTTTTAAGTTCAAAGTGTGGCTTTTTCTTTTTGGCGTCGGGTCTCCTTGTCAAAGTGTTAACTGATGAAGGGGCTTTTTTAGCAGCCTTACGACTTACAACCTTATTCCATTTCATCGAATCTTGTGTTGCCAATGAGCTTTCAGTTTGAGGAGCGGGTGGTAAGGTGGGCTCTGGTAGATCCACTGGTAATGGTATGCGCGTGGTCTTTTTCCTATTAGTCCTACGTTTGTCTTTGGACGAGGTTTGAGCAGTGTTTTCAGTTTGCGGTGGTGTTGGTGTTTTTGTACCTTGCTCTTCAACTGTTTGGCTACTCAAAGATTTGGCACAACAATCTTTGTTTTTATTGAAGCACTCGAATTTACGATCAATCATTGCTTCCATTTCCTTATAAAAGTGTTCAGTCATAAGACTTTGCTCTTTTTGAACCTCCTTATTGCCCGTCTGTTCACGTAAGCTATTTAATTCTTGTGACATTCCTAATATTTTTTCTTCTAGACTGCCTAGTTGGGTACGAAGATTTTTATTTTGTTCCTCTAGGCGCTGAAGATTCACATCGGCAGACGATCGTTGGACAAGCTCTGTCGAAGCTGCTTGCACTGTACGCACTGCCAAGCGCAAGTCTCGCACAAAGTTTCCTTTGAGCTGACCGGATCTATCCGCAATTTTTTCAACCACCGCTAACGACTCCGTTATACGAGTCCCAACATTAGATATCGGCTCTGCCTCCATTTCTTTCTGTAGGTCTTCCACTCTCGGTAGAGACTTCTTTGACCGGGTCGATGTTGGGGACCCTGATATGTCAAGAACAGCATCTTCTTCCTCCTTGTTTTTTTCCTTGAGGTAGGCTCTTTTTGAATTTGGCAGCTCATTGCTTTTTCGTTTAGCTAGCCTTTTCGTCCGAACCCTTTGGGATCCTGATGCTGACGAGGTTTGCGACACCAAGGACAGAATAGAGCTGTCGCTATCACCATCATCATTGCATCTAATGACCGGAATCTCTGGGCGCGCAAAAAATACGCTGTCTTCCTCTGGTTTGATATTAATTTTACCAGCTTCCTCTGCGTTCTCAGGACACGTGAAAAACACGCTTTTCACCTCCGTACCGTCATTATTATTATTGATTAAAAATTTCTCCATTTGATTCCCACGATTACCGAGTTTGTTATATTCATACGTGGCAGTGACTCGAGTGCCAAGATGAACCCTAATACACCTGGGGGTCGGGAGGTACCCAGGGATGGCCGCTAATGACTGGTGTGCCCTCCAGCCGCTCGATATGTGAATGCTGATGGATGTATTATGATTCCAGAGTGAAATAATTGTTTCAAAGCGCTTTTGGGACTAGCAACCATAAAAGGTGACAATCGCAAAAGCCCTTTCAAACGCATCCCCCCAAAAACAACCACAGTACACCCATCAACCGTCACCAAGCATTCCCCCGCCACGCATGGCCTAATGGGCGCCCCAGCGGAGGAAGTTAGGGTTTTTTTATAGAGGTTTACTCCTCGTGGCCCAGCTGGTTAAGGCAAGGCCCCCGTTCCTGAAGGTTTACGGTGTGGTTGCGGGGTTTAAAGGCACCCGCACCAAAGCCTTTCGACTTTGGGCCTCCCCACCCCCCCTTGGTGTTTGGTCCGCGGGAGCTATGCTCCGATCTCTTATCCGCCACCTAGAGACGCGCCACGTAGGGGTTCACCTCCCCTCCCACTTGGACAACCAAGCAGGTCCGTGGAACCTAACCTAACCTAACCTAACCTAACCTAACCTAACCTAACCTAACCTAACCTAACCTAATAGGCTTTTTCCATCCTAAAGGTTTCTAACATTTTACTTTATTTGACGAGTAAGGTCAGAACGAGTCCTTTTACAACTCTTCTTCCTTACACTCTTCTGAACGTTTTTGATAAAAGAAATAGAAATTGACCTAATTGGACAATATAAATATCTTATAGTAAGACCTAGGTATATTTATCATACCACGTGCGGCAATTGACGGCACCACATCCGTGGGTCAGCACAGAAATTGACATTTAAGGCGCATATTGTCTTAAATATATTATTTACATCTTTTTTATATACACTTTTATTCTTTTATACAAATTGACACGTACCAACGATATGTTCCACACACCAAAAAAGCTCTTGGGAAGCGAGGAAGGATCCGCTAAAAAATCATCTCCGAAAACAATTACTCTAGAGACGAGCGTAAGGCGCAGCATAGGGGAGTGGCGCGAGAGGGAAGCGGCAAGCTCCGCAGAAGCCCCTTCAGTCACTCCGGTGACTAGCAAAACGGAGAAGGCGGTCCCAGTTCAAGTGGCTAAGTCTAAAGCGTTGCTGTCTCAAGAAGGTAAAAAATGCAAGAGCCCTCCAATTTTCAAAGACAAGCTAGCAGAGGCAAAAGCGTATCTTATGCAAGCCAAATCTAACATAAAGAGTGCACGTAACCTAAAAACGGAATACAAGGACGGAACTTTGGAAGCAGTAGAAAAGCTATATAACCTTTTTAGGGAACAGTTCAGGGCGCTTGGGGGAAAAGCGACAGCAAATGTGGAGGCAACCATCACTCCTACAAACCAGCCTTGTAATATAGGTACGGAAAAAGCCGCGGATCAAAACAGCGCCGTGCTCTCTCAGCTCATGCATACAAACGAAACTGTCCAGGACACAAATAAATTGGTGCATGAGCTGAGAGAACAAATAAAACAACACCTCACCACAAGTGCAGCGCCCCGCGAAACATATGCTAATGTAGCAGCCGCCCCCAAGAACCCTAATCTGTTCAATAGAAGGCCCATGCACTCCATTCTAGTGGCCTCAAATGATGAAACGGAGACTGGTGAAGAAGTGCTGCAGAGGCTAAGGAAAGCAATAAATCCCAGGGAGAACGGGCTAAGAATTGACAGGGTTAGGAAAACAAAAGACAGGAAAGTGGTAGTGGGCTGCAGCTCGGAAGAGGAAAGAACAAAAATAAGGCAAAGCATTGATAAGGACAGTCAACTTAGCGTATCGGAAATTAAAAATAAAGACCCCATGGTCCTAATGAAAGATGTTGTCAGCTTCTTAAAGGACGAAGAAATTATAGAGTCACTCAAGAGGCAGAATACTAGACTCTTCCGGGACTTGACTCCGGAAGACTCTAGAGTCGAAATCAAGTTCCGGAGGAGATCTAGGAATCCTCATACCAACCACATAGTGGCAAGGGTGTCTCCAAGGCTCTGGGGCAGGATGACAGAGGAAGGCTCCGTCCACCTGGACCTGCAAAGGATTCATGTCGTTGACCAATCGCCTCTCATCCAGTGCTCTATGTGTTTGGGATATGGGCATGGCCGGCGATTCTGCAGAGAGACCATCGAAAAGTGCAGCCACTGTGGAGGACAGCACAGGAGGGACGACTGCCCTGAATGGCGCACTGGAACACCACCAACTTGCTGCAACTGCAAGAGTGCAAACGCGGTATTAACAGAACACAATGCATTCAGCAGCGAGTGCCCAGTGCGCCAGAGATGGGACGCGCTAGCTAGATCAAGTGTTGCATATTGCTAACGACAAGGTCCATAACATCCAACATAGTGCTAAGCCTCCAGCAAAGTTGAGCTCGAAGCTAGTTATTCAGGCAAACCTCCAGAGGATGCAGTTGGCGACAGACGAAGTTATGATAGAAGCCACAAAAAGAAAAGCTTCGTTCGCACTCTTGCAGGAACCCTACGTAGGCGCTATCGGTAAACTTAAGAGCTACCGGGGAGTCAGGATTTACCAAAACGCCGGGGCAGACACCATCAAAGCGTGCATTGCCGTACTCGATCCAGAGGCCACAATAGTACAGTACCCACACCTTACAACACCGAACATCTGTGTTGTGGGTGTTTCCGATGGTCCCATTCAAACGATCTTGGTGTCTTTCTATTTTGAGCCCGACCAGGACATAGGCATATACCTAGACCATATAAAGAAAATAAAAGACGAATTAGCGGCACATAACATCTTGATCGGGGGCGATGGTAATGCTAAGAGTACCTGGTGGGGGGAGAAGAAGACGGACACCAGAGGCGAAGTGCTCCTCAGTGCGATTGATGAGCTGGACCTGCATATACTGAACGTGGGCAACAAACCCACCTTCGACACCATTCGTGGAGGCAAGCGTTATAGCAGTATTGTGGATATCACAGCATGCTCCACAAATCTTCTCGACCGGGTTGACGACTGGAAAGTAGACGACAGTCTGACGAGTGCGGACCACAAGGGTATCACACTAAGAATCAACACGCATAAACACATAGGAATCACATTTACAAACACCACTAGACTATACAACACAAGAAAGGCAAATTGGGAAGGGTTTCGTGAGAAATTCAACCAAATTTGCCTAGCACACTCAGTAAATACAGACACAATTACAAATACACAAAACATTACACAGTTAGAAACACTCATAACACAATACACAGACACAATAACAGAAACATGCAAACACACAATTCCACCTAAAAGAAACAAAAAGTCACTTAACTTACCTTGGTGGTCCGAAGAACTGGAACGGATGAAGAAAGAAGTCGTCACCTGGAGAAGGAGAATAAAATACGCTGCACCTGTCCGCCACGCGAAGGTTGTCGAAGAGTACCTGCAGAAGAAAAATACATATGAAGAGGAAGCGAAACGTGCCCAGATAGCAAGTTGGAAGGAGTTCTGTGCGAAGCAAGACAAAGAAAGTGTCTGGGATGGAGTGTATAGGGTGATTGGGAGAACCAGAAAACGAGACGAGGACATTCCGTTGGAAAGGGATGGCAAAACTCTCAGTGCAAAAGAATCGGCGCAATTCCTTGCCGAGACTTTCTACCCTGGTGATGATGGAGAAGGCGATATGGAAATGCACAAGGAGACAAGGAAAAGAGCAGAGGAAATTAACATACAGGAAGAGGAGGGAGAGTATCAAGAGCCGCCTTTTACCTTACACGAACTGGAAAATACCCTCAGGTCGTTCCACCCCAAGAAAGCCCCCGGCGCTGATGGCTTCACCGCAGATATTTGCGCTCATGCGATAAATACAAATCCGCAATTATTCCTCGCGCTTATCAATAAATGCCTGGAGCTGCGTCACTTCCCTATAGCTTGGAAGGAAGCTATTGTCGTAGTCCTGAGGAAACCAGCAAAGGAAGATTATAGGATCCCCAAAGCATACCGACCCATCGGCTTACTATCTATCTTAGGCAAAATCTTCGAAAAACTGTTGATGACCAGGATCAAGTACCACCTAATTCCCAGGATGAGTACTTGCCAGTACGGGTTCATGCCCCAGAAAAGCACCGAAGACTCCCTCTATGACCTGATGAAATATATAAGATCTAAGTTAAAACAGAAAAAACTCATCACTGTCATATCACTGGACATAGAGGGAGCCTTCGACAGCGCCTGGTGGCCACAAATCCGAGTCCGTCTGGCTGAGGAGAAGTGTCCCAGGAACTTGAGACTGGTCATTGACAGTTACTTGTCGCAAAGGAAGATAAGACTAAGATACGCCGATGAGGAACATATTAGAGACACTAATATAGGGTGCGTACAGGGTTCCGTTGGGGGTCCTGTACTCTGGAACTTGCTTCTGGATCCGCTGCTTAAAGGCCTAGAACGCAGAAAAGAGCATGCACAAGCTTTTGCGGATGATATCGTGCTGGTGGTGGAAGGTGACACGGCACTAGAAGTTGAGCAAAAAGCCAACACAGCCCTGGAATATGTCAGGAAGTGGGGTGTCGTAAACAAGCTGCGCTTCGCGCCTCAGAAAACTAATGCGCTTCTGGTCACCAATAAACTCAAGTATGACACCCCCCGCCTGCATATGGGAGGAACGGCCATCTCCTACAAGAAGGAAATTAAGCTCTTGGGACTAATAATAGACAACAACCTTTCGTTTACTCCCCACATAAAAAGCGTGTGCGGCCGGGCGGTGGCCGCGTACAAGCAGCTAACGCGAGCTGCCAAAATCTCTTGGGGTCTTCACCCAGAGGTTATAAGGTTACTGTACACGGCAACAATTGAACCTATACTAATGTACGCGGCCAGCGCCTGGGCCCCAGCAGTGACGCGAGTTGGCAATAAATCCCTATTGAAAGCAGCTCAAAGAGGGTTCGTGCAAAAAATGTGTAGGGCCTATCGCACAGTCTCCTTAAACTCTGCGTTGGTTCTGACTGGAATACTCCCCTTAGACCTCCGAATCCGTGAGGCAGCCTCGCTGTACGAGGCGAAGAGGGGTGTATCCCAGCCAGAGCTAGCAGACAGGGATATAGAAAAACGCACACCGGTAGCTGACTTGCCACACCCGACGGAACGCGTAGCCATGGAGTTTCACTGCCTGGATAACCAAGAACAACTCGACGCAAATACCAACTTTGACGTCCGAATATTTACAGATGGCAGTAAGATTGACGGCAGGGTTGGGGCCTCTCTATCCATATGGAATAGAGAGACCGAAACCAAGGCCGTCAAACTTAGTCTGCCATCGTATTGTACGGTATACCAGGCGGAACTCTTGGCCGTGCGCGAGGCAAGCAGGGAGATTCTGCAGCGGCGGGAAACGTCTTTTGCTGTGTATAGCGATTCCAGGGCAGCCCTTCAAACTATTACCAATCCCGAGTGCTTACACCCCCTAGCCACGCAAACCAGAGCCAATTTTGGTAAATTGGCTCTCCAAAATAAACAAGTCAAGATTTTTTGGATTAAGGCTCATGCGGGGCTAGAGGGTAACGAGCGAGCCGATTATCTGGCGAAAGAGGCGGCCCTGAAATCGAAAAGCAGACCTAAATATGATCTCTGTCCCATCTCATTCGTCAAGCGAAGCATTCGCCTGCGCTCGCTTGACGAATGGAATGATCGTTACAAAACAGAGAATACAGCCAGCACCACCAAACTTTTCTTTCCCGACGCTGCTGAAGCATATAGAGTGGTGAGGAAAATACAAGCAAATTACCTGACAACACAAGTTCTGACGGGGCATGGCGGGTTCTCCGGGTATCTAAATCGCTTTAGATGCAAGGAGGACCCTTCATGTGCTTGCGAACCAGGCACAACTGAATCAATCGAACATCTTTTGCTTGATTGCCCTATTTTTGCCAGTCTAAGATATGATTTAGAAAGCAAAATAGGAGTAAACCTCACCAAACATATCTTGCCTACAGTAATTCAGGGAAAAGAAAGAGATAACTTCCTCAAGTACGCACATAAGATTGTAGATGTAGTGACAAAAAAGAATAAAGTTAAGTAATTATATGTTGGTGTAATATTTAATCATATTAAGACGCAACATATTAGTTAAAATAGATTTATAAGCAAATATAATAGAGTAAGTATAAAAATATATAATAATTGGTAAAAATAGAAGTGCGATAGATGTAATAAATATAGATATATGAAAAAGTAAGCCCTATATGGAAGTAAATATAAGTCTCATAAAATATTAATAAAGTAAATTCCGCAACGTTCCTCGTAAAACATAAATTGTAACCCCATTAAGATTAAAAGCTCCACGAATTGGAGCAGGTATACACAAAATTCAGATGATAGAAAGAAGTAATATAAATGTAAGACACAGTTTTCCATTAACGAAATGTAGAAGAACAAAATGATTGCAGCAAATTTGCTGACAAGGTGACCTCGCGCAAAAAAATTTCAAAATATTCATTGAAAAATCGAAAAAAGTGGGAAAAACCAACTTTATAGTGAAGTGTAATACATCAAAAGACGCGGAAAAATCGGGTGCATCTTTTAGTTTAAAGTGTGTGACGAACGAAGTTCACCCCGAAGTAGGGTGAACAAAAAAGTGTGTTTTGGTGAAATTTCAAAACTTTGAAAAAATACGCTGCAGAATCTAGCGCTGTGACATATATGTTTTTTAGTGTCCCCGTAAAGCCCTCACTGAGATCTTCAGTTTGAGGCCAATTTTGGATTTTTCCCGCCCCGGAGGGCGAAATAGCGGCCAAAAAAACAAGTTTGGGCGTGGCCCAAAAATTTTTTCCTGAAGACCTGGGAAAAAATTTTGGATCCAGTTTCGAAGCCCTCTGCGAGCCTGAGTCAGCATCGGTTGCAGCATCGAAAAAGGTTTACTATACGTAGAGATATTAAGTTTTAAAAATTAGCCTACTTTTTAAAAATTCTTAAGTCGCGATTACTATCGACGACCCCAAAATTTTAAAATAGTGTTAAATAGTATTTAATTAGTTTTATAACATACCAAAATTTCAAATTTTTTCTGCTGTAAATTTTGTAAATATAGATTTTTAAAAATTTAGGGGTGACACGAGGGTTGATAAATACAACCCTCAGCGATTAGTTTATTATACCTAAAAATCGCCCACCTTTCACTTAGTCTAAGCAAAATTTTTTCATATTTTTAGATTTTATTTTAGTAATTTTTAACCCCTTTTTGTAAAAAATTAATGTGTTTTTACCCCCCGATAAATTGTTTTAAAAATTTTTGTGCCCCTTATCTGTACAGTTCTCCTAAAGACCTACTTGGGGATACCAAATTCGGGCTTGCTACTCCATCTGGGGGCCGAGCAGTCGCGGATTGAAATTTTGGGCAGATTTTATTACTAGGGCGGTGCAGTTCCGCCCTATCCTGCCCAAAACTTCAAATCGCCATAACTCCAATAATTGTGCTCGCACGGAGCTGCGGTTTTCATTAGTATTCTTTCCATAGTGTCCTGCACCCCCCTCACCCCCTCCCCAGGCCCTAGGACATAAGTGCCCTGGAACCTGAATCCATCCTCGCGGTCCTATAGGGGAAGCCAGGGGAAGAACGCAGAGCCCTCGCACGTGCTTGTGAGACGCCCAGAGCCTGAGATATTGCCGTGCAAACTTTTTGGCGGCCATTTTTGTCCGCCATCTTGTTTTCTTAAACACGGCATAACTCCGGAACGGGTGGTCGGAGAACTGCGGGGTTTTCTTTGTGGACCTTCTCTAGTGCTACCTCATCCTTTCACCCCCCTTTTCATCAGATTCCCCCCCCCTCAAATCCCCCCCCCTTTTTTGATAGTTTTGTGTAGTCCCTACCGGGCCCCATATTATACTTTTTTCCGCGCAGTAGTAGGGCACCTGGAAGCTGAGTTAATCACATTTTTATCTTTCGGCCGCCATTTTGTCGGCCATCTTGGAAATTTTTACTCTTCGATTACTCAGTAACCAGACGCAGTAGGAAGACGCGGTTTCTTTCAATAATATATATATTGAGTTCTCCAATTATTATAGGCATCGACGAGACTGGACTCTACATCCGAGGCTCTACACAAACAAAATTTTTACTTTGACTCTATTTTTGAAAAATTTTGATATTAAACCTATTAGTATTTAGTAAACAAACCTTCAACAGTATATTTGTTGGTTGAAATTCTGACTAGGAGCGACTCTACAAATTTTAAAAATTGTAGAAATTTTACATTGATATTAAACTTTTGTTCCGGCTTGAGTTTTATTATATTTTAGTTTATCGGACTGTACTCTATTGGTACCTTTTATATTTATACAATTATTGACATCATAGACATAGGGTTTATTGACCCTAATTTATTTACTTTTTAAAAAATTTGACGCGTCCCCTTAACATACAAAAATGATGGGATTACGCACCCCCCCAGTTAAGAAGACGACTGTAATTGATGACAAATCATCATCACCACCAACGGACACGGAGAGGGCAGGACCCTCATCCAAACAAAATGTTAGAAAAAGTATAGAGGGGTGGGAGACC
This sequence comes from Stenoptilia bipunctidactyla, assembly GCA_944452665.1. Taxonomy (NCBI): domain Eukaryota; kingdom Metazoa; phylum Arthropoda; class Insecta; order Lepidoptera; family Pterophoridae; genus Stenoptilia; species Stenoptilia bipunctidactyla. Next base: position 31,748,280 of record OX101722.1, on the reverse strand, counting down.
GGAAAAGCAGAGAACATTGCTGCAACGACCACCACAAAAAGTAAAGCTTTAGATAGGACTCTTACCATAAGAGTAGGTCCAAAGAAGGACACACAGACTTCCACAACAGGACAGATAACGTCCTGTGATGACCCAGTAACCATCACCCCCCCTCAAACGACAAAGAAAACACCCGAACCAATTGATAGAGTCCGTGAAGCGCGGAACTGTGTGACCAGGGCCAAGACACAGCTAACATCTGCCAAAAACCTTAAAACAGAAATTAAGGACGAAGTAAAAACCCAGCTAGACAGGCTCTATCAGTTGGTAAAGGAGGCTGAAGCAACTAGACAGCCGCAAGTAAGATCGGAACCACGACGCTTACAAAATGTGAGTACGGAATATAAATCGACTCAAACGGAAAATGTTGATGGTGATTTGCATAACACGCTCCAAGTGGCACTGGACAACCACGGGAAGCTCCTAAGGGAGAACATGCAAAAGATGGAGATGATGGCGGAAGCACTCGACCATCATAAGTTATCTTACGCCAGTGTCACAAAGGGCATTCCACTGGCCAAACAACTACATCCAACCACCCTGCACTCAGTAGTTATTTCATCTAGCGATGAAAAAGATACTGGAGAAAATATCTTGCAGAAACTAAGGACAGCTATCAAAGCTAAAGAGGGAGGTGTATCAGTGGAAAGGATAAGAAAAGGAAAAGACAGAAAAATCATAGTCGGGTGCAAAACGGAAAGGGATCGGAAATGTCTTCTTGAAAGTCTACATAGCGCGGGAGAACACTTAAGAGGGGATGAAGTCAAGAACAGAGATCCGCTTCTGGTGCTTAAGGGAGTATTGCAATGCAATAGCGACGAGGAAGTAGTGGGAGCCCTTAAGAACCAGAACGCGGGAATCTTTCGGGACCTAAGCCCTGAAGACAATCGAATCAGTGTCAAATATCGAAGAAAAACAAGGAACCCGCACACATGCCATATAGTACTCACTACATCTCCGGCTATATGGAGAAAAATGTTAGACTTGGGAGCGGTCCACATTGACATCCAGAGGGTGGCAGTCGCAGACCAATCCCCGCTGATGCAGTGCTCTATGTGTCTCGGGTACGGACATGGGAGAAAATATTGTACCGAGAAGACTGTCAGATGTAGTCACTGTGGAGGTTCCCACATGAAGGAAAAATGTGAAGATTGGCTGGCGGGACTACCACCGCAGTGTACCAACTGCGCTCGGGCCAAAGTGGCAAACGCTGAGCATAATGCTTTTAGCGACGAGTGCACAATTAGAAGCAAGTGGGAGGCCATAGCAAGGGCGAAAGTAGCCTACTGCTAAGGGCCCATCAAGCAATCACAGGGCAGAACAATCCACCAGAGGAATAGCAGTGGCCCAGATAAATCTGCAGAGGAGTGAACTGGCAACTCTGGAGCTTATGCTCGAGGCCAGAGAGCGGAACATCGCAGTAGCACTGCTTCAGGAGCCATATGTGGGGGCGGTAAGGAGGATGAAAAACTATCGAGGCGCGAGAGTCTACCAGTGTGCGGACGATGGAAGTGGGACAGTGAAGGCGGCAATAGCTATCTTTGATAGAGACATTGACGTCATCCAGTACCCGAAACTCACCACAAACAACATCGTTGTGGTGGGGATCCGATCCAGCACCTGGGAAATCGCACTCGTGTCTTTCTACTTCGAGCCGGACCAGCCCATAGAGCCATACCTGGAGCAGCTGCGATGTATACACAAGGAGTTGGGCCCAAGATTACTGTTATTCGGAGGAGACTCCAATGCAAAGAGCACCTGGTGGGGCAGCAAAAAGGTTGACCTCAGGGGAGAAGAGATGTCCGGGACCCTGGAAGAGTTGGACCTTCAGGTACTCAACGTAGGAGACAAGCCCACCTTTGAAACGGTCAGGGGCAACAAAACGTACACCAGTTTTGTTGATGTAACAATGTGCTCTCTGGATATGCTCGATCTGGTAAACGACTGGCGAGCGGAGCAAGGGACGATTTCATCGGACCATAACTGCATTTTCTTGAATATAAAGCTAAAGCGTGAGAGGGGCCTCAGAGTGGAGAGGACCACGCGGCTTTATAATACGAAAAAGGCTAATTGGGATCAGTTTCATGCGAAACTGTCCCAATTAGTACTTGACGCAAACCTAGCCCTGGTCGAAGTACAAAAGATAGGCTCAATTGCTGAGCTTGAAAATGCAGTTCTAGCTTACACGAAAGCCCTCTCTGAAGCCTGTGAGCACAGCATTCCACGAAAGAGCCAAAAGGAACACCTTACCGTCCCGTGGTGGTCAGAGGAATTGGCAGAGCTGAAGAGGGAAGTCGCTACCAAGAGACGCCGTATCCGCTGTGCAGCACCGATACGCCGGGAACACGTTGTTACTGAGTACCTGAAAATTAAGGAAAAATATGAGAACGCTGCAAAGAAAGCCCAGATTGCTTCATGGAAGGACTTTTGCAACAAACAAGATAATGAAGGAGTATGGCAAGGTATATACCGGGTTATTAAAGGAACAACTGCACGGACAGAGGACCTGCCACTCCTTCATGGTGGTGTACACCTAAACCCCAGAGAATCGGCGGCCTTACTAGCAGAGACCTTCTACCCTGAAGATAGGGAAGAGGGAGAAGGCGAATACCACCGCAAAATAAGGCAAACAGCCAACACGATTAATGCCGAAACCGGAAATGAACAACACGATCCGCCATTCACCCTCACAGAGTTGATGACCGCAGTTAGGGGCTTCAACCCGAAGAAGGCCCCTGGAGCGGACGGTTTCACGGCAGATATCTGCAGTCGAGCCATTAGCCAGGATCCAGAAATATTCCTTGCCCTTGCAAACAAGTGTCTTCAGTTGGGACACTTCCCGGACATCTGGAAGGAAGCCACAGTAGTGGCGCTTAGAAAACCGGGCAAGGACGACTACCACAGTCCCAAATCGTACAGACCGATCGGTCTTCTACCGGTCCTTGGGAAGATCCTGGAGAAAATGACTGTAGGAAGACTGAAGCATCATCTGGTACCACGGATGAGTACTCGTCAGTACGGCTTTATGCCCCAGAGGAGCACCGAAGACGCACTCTACAATCTAGTGGAACACGTACAGAGTAAGTTACGCTCTAAAAAGCTTACTACTCTGGTGTCGCTGGATATAGAGGGCGCCTTCGACAGCGCTTGGTGGCCAGCCATCAGAGTCAGACTGGCTGAGGAAAAGTGCCCCGTGAATATCAGAAGATTGCTGGACAGTTATCTCGACTGCAGAAAGGTAAACGTAAGGTACGCCGGGGAAGTGTGTACAAAGAGCACAAACAAAGGTTGCGTCCAAGGGTCTATCGGGGGACCCATACTTTGGAATGTCCTTCTAGACCCCTTGCTGAAGAAGATGGAAGAAGATGGTATATTTTGCCAGGCGTTCGCGGACGATGTGGTCCTTGTGTTCGACGGTGACACTGGGTTGGAGGTCCAGCGACGGGCCAATGAGATCCTCGACCGTGTTCGGGAGTGGGGGGTCGAAAATAAGCTCAGGTTCGCACTGCACAAAACATGTGCAATGGTGATGACCAATAAGCTTAAGTTCGACACCCCACTCCTGAGGATGGGAGGGGTTGACATTGGCATGTCCAAAGAGATTAAGATCCTCGGACTTACCCTGGACCACAAACTGACCTTCAACACCCATGCTGTAAACGTGGCGCGTAAAGCGCTAAACGTCTACAAGCAGTTGTCCAGGGCCGCCAAGTCCACGTGGGGTCTCCACCCAGAGGTCATAAAGACCATTTACACCGCCACCGTCGAACCAATTATCACATATGCAGCGGGAGTATGGGCACCGGCAACACGGAAAATTGGTATACAAAAGATACTGAACTCTGTGCAAAGAGGTTTTGCACAGAAGATTGCTAAATGCTATAGAACGGTTTCTTTACACGCCGCGCTTGCACTGGCTGGGATACTTCCTCTAGACCTCCGTATACAGGAAGCAGCAGCTCTGTATGATGCGAGGAGAGGGTCATCCCAGTTCGTGCCGGCCGACAGAGAGACGGAGAGAGTGGTCCGTTTTCAGGACATCGCACACCCGGCCCTGGGTATGGAAGTTAGTTACATATGCCTGAATGATCGTGAAGACCTTGATCAGTACAACGTGCAGGCGGTGCGAATATTCACCGACGGCAGCAAGATCGACGGGAAGGTCGGAGCTGCGCTATCCTTTTGGGATGGTGCAGCTGAGACCCGATCCGTCAAGATCAAGCTGTCCGACTACTGCACGGTGTACCAGGCGGAACTCGCGGCCATACACAGGGCGACGTGCGAAGTCGTGAAGAGCCCTGAGTGTAGCTTCGGAATCTACAGCGATTCTCGTGCGGCGCTGGATGCGATTACGGGAAGTAGCTCCACACATCCTCTGGCAGTAGGCACTCGTGCAAACCTGCGGCGGGCTTTGGAACAGAACAAAGTTGTATCTTTGTTCTGGATCAAAGCCCACGCGGACCTGCCGGGGAATGAACGGGCGGACGAACTCGCGACACAAGCGGCATTAAACATCCGAAAGAAGCCGGACTACGATAAATGTCCGATATCGCACATAAAACGAAAGATACGATTAACATCAATCGAAGAATGGAATAATCGGTATAGATCTGGAGATACCGCTTCAACAACAAAGTTATTTTTTCCTGAACCAATAGATTGCTATAGATTCATAAAGAAAAGCCGACCAACAAATATACTTTCTCAGATTTTTACAGGTCACGGTGGCTTTTCGCAATATCTCCACCGATTTAAACTTAAAAATAGCCCAAATTGTGTTTGCGACTCGGATGTGGAGGAAAATGTGCCTCATATATTAGTAGATTGCCCTACAACCGCTCTGCTAAGATACAACCTGGAGCAAAAACTTAGTATAAAAATAAGTATACAATCTCTAAGAGAAAATATATGTAAAGACGATGTTATCGACTACCTAACGAAAGTAGGGACCTATGTAATAAAACGAAATGCAGATGTACAAAACAACTAAGAAATATAAAATAGTTTTATATTAACTTAGTTGTCAGTAAATATGGATAGAAAATGTAAATAGTAAAAAACCTTAAGTAGTAGATAAGATTTTGATTTTGTAAAAAATAAGTATGTAAGAAATATTAGCAAACAAAGTTATGCCTGTGCAAAACACTGCGAAAAATTGTAACCAAGTCAGCAAATTTATGTATAACTGTAACTAAATAATTAAGATTTGTAAATTAGAAAGTAAGCAGCTTATTGTTAAAGTAAAACCTGTAAGAAACAATTGTATATATATGTATAAAGAGAACTGTAAACCATCATGAACACAAATAAAACTGGAAAAAGTCATACATTGTAAAAATTAAAAATATGAGAATAGTTAACCATATATAAAAACTGTAAAATTAGAAGAAAAGTATAAAAATTATATATAAAGTAATGACCACAAAAGCTGTTATATAAAGTAGATAATTAAGAGCCCATAGTGGCGTTGAAAATAAAAAGAACACTGCATGAAAAAAGGAGACATGCCAAAAGATCTGATAAAAACCCTTTCATCTGTAAGGGGATACAGTAAAAAAAAAAAAAAAAAAAAAAAAAAAAAAAAAAAAAAAAAAAACCTAACCTAACCTAACCTAACCTAACCTAACCTAACCTAACCTAACCTACCATATATGTATATATAAATATTCTACTACAGTACAATAAATATGGAAAAGAAATTGTATACTCTTTAGGAATCAAAGAGCACAACAATTGAAGACATGAGTCTATGAAGGTGCTAAGTTACAAAACTAAAAATGTTCAGAAACGGTACTTAAAGATTTTATCTTTATCTTTGGAATATTTTGATTATTAGAAGGCGTACCTAATTAAAATTGTATTTATTAGAAAGGTGTTGAGATTTTTTAATAGAAATGAAAAAAACAAAATTAAAATTATTAAATTTCACTTATTTATTGAGAAAAAAAGGAACATAACACCTTCTTAATTTACCAAAAATTTAAAAAAGTATTTTTTTTTTAGGGAATGAATGTGTTTTTCTGTATAAATCAGAGAAATTATGTTCAACAGAGACCTTTAAAAATCTTATATAACCTAAGAATTCAAAATTGAATCGTAGAAGTAGCGATGTTCAGGTTTCACAAACTTTAACTGTTCCCGTATATTGTCCCGTTTTTCTTTGGTTATCGTGCCATAGTTCCCTTCCACCCGTTCAACTTCATAACTGTCAGGAGAGCCATGTTTTTTAAGTATATTAACTTTCTTTTCTGACGACCACTTTGGCGATGGGGTAAACCTGCCTGCCTCAGACGCCAGTGGTTGCGGGTTCGATTCCCGCACGGAACAAGAAAAAAAAAATGTTCCGTGTCTGGGTCATCTATTTGTGTATTTATATTCTAGGTTCCCCCCTAGTTCACTACATGGTATCCCATAACACAAGCTATGCTTACTTTGGGGCCCATATAGTTGGTGTGATTGTCTGGGGATTTTATTTTATTATTTATTTATTTTATTCTTAATTAAAATTATACCGAATAAGGCTCGTCTGGCCATACTTGAAGGAGTTTTGGCGCCAACACTTATGTATGGTAGTGAATCTTGGGTGTGGCAGAAGAGACATGAAAGTAGGATTAATGCTGTGGAGATGAGAGCGTTGAGAAGCACGTGTGGAGTGAAATTGAGTGATAGGGTGCGCAACAGTGAAATAAGAAAGAGATGCGGATTGAAAGAGGATGTAGTGACTAAAATTGTAAAGGATATGCTACGGTGGTTTGGACATTTGGAAAGGATGAGTGAAAGAAGATTTACGAAAGAGGTGTACAGAGCAAGAATGGATGGTGTTGTTGGAAGGGGCCGGCCTAGGCGAACGTACGCCGATCAAATTGGTGACATTTTGAAAAAGGGCCTATTTTGACAAGGGTGCTCCCTTGTCTCTGCCTACCCCAAGGGGAGACAGGCGTGAGGTTATGTATGTATGTCATTAATTTTTCGAAAGTGACCTGACATATCTTTAACAGTATTATTACGCGAAGCTTTACATATTTTATTACGATACTGATCTGGTTCATACACAGTCTCATGCTTTCGTAAAACCTTGGAAATCTCTGTCGGAATCTAAAAAGGAATGACCCACTTCTGTAAATTTATGATCTATCACTTTTAAGTAGATTTTTCTTATCATGTATTGGTATAAGACGATCATATTAAAGTTTTTATTCTGACCTGCACATGAATCTATTAAACGTATTAGACTATTAAAAGTTCTTTATTATGACAAGCACTGTAAACTTCGACGAATCTTAGCAATGCACTCGCAACTTCACAACCACCCCGATCAGCAACGTTCTCCGTCCAAGTTCAACAAACTGCCCTTTCTTTTTTACCATTGACAACATGTATTCCATGGAATTCATTGCTGCCTCTACTATTTTCCTGGCCCTCGACATTTTTAGCAAGTTTTGCACTATTTGAAAGCCACTATACGGAGTATTTTTATTTTAAAGCAAGAGAAATACGCAAAGTAACTTCGCACCGATAATCAAAACAAAACAGTGACAGTCGTTAAAGAAGGTGTTATGTGCATCAACATAACGCCTTTATTCTGCCAATCTTTCAATGAACTCAGAAGAAGGCGGGGTTTTTGAAAATGAAGGTGATAAGTACGTACTTATCACCTTCATGCACGAACATGATTGATTAAATATGTTTGTTTTGTTGTACATTAATGGAGTATGTTACCATAACCCATTCTTGCAATCTAAAAGAGTAATTTAATGGAATTTATTTGATTTTCATGGGGTGTCAAGTACCCATAACACTTTCATTGACTTACAAATATATTTTTATGTTACATATCACCTTCACGACCTGACTCTTTTTGTACCTATTGATTTTTTCGATGTTTTGAGAAGGGCAGTATGAAGTTTGGGACATAACACCTTCATTTCTGCAAAAATATGAAAAAATTCAAAAATGTCACTTAACACCTTCATAAACTCACGTCTTCAATTATAAGGAAGAAAAAGTACACTAATAAGAGTATAATTGGTTTAATGTATTTTAATTAAAAACAATAATAATAATACAGTATGATGAAAAATAATATTTTGTATATGCCTAAATATTACAGTATAATAAATATATTGTAAAAGAAACTGTACCCTCTTTGGCAATCAAAGAGCACTACAATTAATAAATGATAATAATAGTAGCATAGCACGCACAAGTAGTAAATAAGCATATAAATATATATATATATATATATATTATACATATAAAAAAAAAAAAAAAAAAAAAAAAAAAAAAAAAAAAAAAAAAAAAAAAAAAACTATCTTTTTGGGAATCAAAGAGCACTACAATTATAAGGAAGAAAAAGTACACTAATAATAGTATAATTGGTTAAATGTACATTAATTAAAAATAATAATAATAATAACACAATATGATATAAAATAATATTTAGTATATTTCTAAATATTAGAGTATAATTATAATAAGAATTACACTAAACTGTATCCTCTTAGGCAATCAAAGAGCAATACAATTAATAAATATTATGTAATATATAATGAATATAAAATTATAATAAACATGAAAAGATGATAATAATAATAGCATAGCATGCATAACTTTTAAATAAGCATATAAAAAAAAATAAAAAAAATAAAAAAAAAAAAAACGCTAAAATAAATATTATATGTATATAAATATTCTACTACAGTACAAGAAATAGGAAAAAGAAATTGTATACTCTTTGGGAATCAAAAAGCACTACAATTACAAGGAAGAAAAAGTACATAATAATAGTTTAATTGATTCAATGTATATTAAATAAGAATAAAAATAATAATATGGTATTATGTAAAATAATAGTGTGTATATGTATTTCTTAATATTCGAGTATAATGAATATGTAAAAGAAACTGTAAACTCTTTGGCAATCAAAGAGCACTACAATTGTTAAATACTAAGTAATGTATAATAAATATAAAATAACAATATAAATAAAAACTTACAAATAACAATAATAATAGCAAAGCACGCATAAGTTTTTAAATAAGCATATATTAATACCACCCTTAATTATAAAAACACCTTCCATCACAACGGCTTATGTATTCGTAAATGTATTTTTAATAAATATAATGTATATATATATATGAGTATTAACATATATAACATATCCATAAATTATGTACTATATCTTTTGAGAATAAATAGATTAAACTCCTACAGTCAATATATAAAATTAACAGTCCAAACCATCACAAAATTAAAAGTGATGATAACAACAGCGCCAAGGCAACAACCTTGGCTTTTATAAAAAAAAAAAAAACCTAACCTAACCTAACCTAACCTAACCTAACCTAACCTAACCTAACCTAACCTAACCTAACCTAACCTAACCTAACCTAACCTAACCTAACCTGACCCAAACCTAACCTATCTCGAGCTGGAAAGATTTCTGCCAAAAACAAGACCGTGAAAGCGTCTGGGATGGCATCTACCGGGTCATAGGAAGAACTAGGAAAAGAGAGGAGGATTTACCACTTGTCAGTAACGGCAAAACCCTTGACGCAAAGGGTTCAGCGCGGATGTTGGCGGAGACTTTCTACCCGAAAGACCTACCAGAACATGACAATGAATACCACAAAAACATCAGAATTAGGGCAGAAGATGTCAACGCTAACAATGGGTTGGAGGAGGAGGATGATCCACTTTTTACACTTACCGAGCTACTTACAGTGACCTCCTCCTTCAACCCTAAAAAGGCGCCCGGGTCGGACGGGTTAACTGCCGACATCTGCGAACATGCCATAAATAATGATCCTCTCTTATTCCTAGGAATCCTAAATAGATGCCTCCAACTAAAATACTTTCCGAAGGCGTGGAAAGAAGCCACGGTTGTAATCCTCAAAAAACCTGGACGTGCTGACTACACCGTGCCGAAATCTTACCGCCCAATAGGCCTGCTTCCCATTTTCGGTAAAATTTACGAAAAGCTGTTGGTAACCCGCATTAAATATCACTTGATCCCCAAAATGAGTTCCCGCCAATTCGGATTCATGCCACAAAGGAGCACCGAGGACTCCCTCTACGCCTTAATGAAACACATAAGAGCCAATCTTGATCTCAAGAAAATAGTCACACTGGTATCATTAGACATAGAGGGAGCCTTCGACAGCGCCTGGTGGCCAAAGATAAGGGTCCGGTTGGCGGAGGAGAAATGTCCAAGAAATTTAAGGCGGGTTATCGACAGCTACCTAAAAGACCGTTTCGTAAACGTCCGATACGCTGGCAAAGAGCACCGAACGAACACGGAGAAGGGTTGTGTACAGGGATCCATCGGTGGTCCTATACTGTGGAACCTGCTACTCGACCCACTCCTTAAAGACTTGGAAAATCAAGGAGTGTACGTCCAAGCCTTTGCCGATGACATTGTCTTGGCCTTCACCGGTAACACTGCCCTCCAAATTGAAACCCGGGCAAATCAAACCCTTAGTTTCGTTCAGGCGTGGGGAGAAGCCAATAAACTCCGCTTCGCACCTTTAAAAACCAACGCAATCGTCATAACTAAGAAACTAAAGTACGATGCCGCACGTCTGTCGATGAGTGAGATCCCTATCGCCATTAAAAGAGAAATTAAATTGCTCGGTGTCACAATAGATGACAAACTAACATTTAATAGCCACGTAAAAAATGTTTGCTTAAAGGCAGTGGCTGTATATAAACAGCTCTCGAGAGCCGCAAAAGTAAGTTGGGGCTTACACTCTGACATCATCCGCCTCATATATACAGCCACTGTCGAGCCGATAATTATGTACGCGGCTAGCGTCTGGGCACCCTCAGTAACCAAGTTCTGCGTCAGAAAGCAACTTGATGCCGTCCAGAGGGGTTTTTTGCAAAAGATGGCAAAGGCATACCGCACAACGTCCCTTAACTCTACGTTGATCCTGACTGGGATTCTCCCCCTAGACCTCCGAGTCCGTGAGGCTGCTTCTCTCTACGAGGCAAAGAGGGGGGAACCTCAGTCAGAGATAGGAGACAGGGAGATTGAAAAGGTGGCTTCTGCATATGAGGGCCCTCATCCAGCCAAGCTCGTTCGTTTCAACTTCCGTACCCTGGTAGACCAAGACCAACTCGACGCTCATAGCGACTTCGACATCAGAATCTTCACAGACGGCAGTAAGATTGACGGCCGGGTCGGTGCTTCGCTATCCTTATGGAATAGAGAAACCGAAACCAGGGCCGTCAAACTTAGTCTGCCGTCTTTCTGTACGGTCTACCAGGCTGAGCTCTTGGCCTTATTCGAAGCGAGTGAGGCTGTGATGCGCAGAAAGGAGCGGACGTTCGCTATATATTGTGACTCCAGAGCTGCTCTCCAAACTGTTACTGGTCCTAAATGTCTTCACCCTCTAGCTGTGAAAACCAGAGCCAACCTCGTCGCTTTAGTCCAGCAAAATAAAACTGTGTCTTTATTTTGGATTAAAGCGCACGCAGGATTGGCTGGAAACGAAAGGGCAGACCAGCTGGCAAAGGAAGCAGCTCTGAAGTCCAAAAAGAGGCATAACTATGAAAAATGCCCCATTTCATTCGTCAAGCGGTGCATTCGTATGCGAACCCTTGACGAATGGAATGCACGATACAAAAGTGCCCAGACTGCGCAGGTTACCAAACTTTTTTACCCGGATGTCACGGATGCGTACAAAATCGTGCGAAAAATACCTATCACGGGAGAGACCACTCAGATTCTGACGGGGCACGGTGGGTTCTCCGAGTATTTACACCGCTTTGGATGCAAGGAGAACCCATCGTGCATCTGTGAACCCGGTGTGTCAGAAACTGTCCCACACCTATTAGCCGAATGTCCCGCCTACGCACTAAATCGGTATGACGCCGAGCAGAAAATCGGAATTAAAATAATAGTAACTAACTTTCCGGAAATCCTTCGTAACAAAAATAGAAGTATTTTCATTGATTACTGTAAAAATATAGTAAATAAAACGTGCAACAAAAATAAAACTGTATAAGAAAATACATGTTTCATAAATATCATGCAGTATATTTAATGTAACATGCAAAACCAGAGAAGTATTCAAAAAACTAGAAATGAAAATAAAAGAATTATACAAGAATGATCAAAGTAAAAAGTACAAGGATAGTTCAAGTTAAGAAATAAAAGGAAGAAATAGAAATGTAACACAAGAGATAGTAAAAGGAAAAATTTTGAATGGGAAGAAACTGAAACTCAAATATTCATCACAACTAGAAATCATAATAATCAAACCGAGGCTGAAAATTAAACAAACAGACGAAACAAAGCCAGCGGTTATGCCGGTGGTAAAAGTGAGCCACAGTAGTGGCATTAAAAAAAAAAAAAAAAAAAAAAAAAAAAAAAAAAAAAAAAAAAAAAAAAAAAAACCTAACCTATCGTAGTTTACATAGTCATTTTGAAAATTTGTATTACTGAAATTGATTTTATTTTGTCAAACGCATTGAGGCGCTCCTTCTGACACCTCAATCAGCTACCTGCTTAGCAAAATTATATCGTTTTTGGTGCATCCAAATCGTATATTGCTAATTTTTCTATAGAAAACTGGGTTTTTGGTCGAAAACTTCAAAATTTAGTACAGTAACTCAGCGTTTTTATTGTTTATTCGTGTAGATCTCGTCGATACCTTCCTTCAGAGGGGTCGAACTCCGCAATCGGCTCGAAAAAAAAAAGTTATTTGCAACAAAACGCTAACCTAACCTAACCTAACCTAACCTGACCCAAACCTAACCTATCGTAGTTTACATAGTCATTTTGAAAATTTGTATTACTGAAATTGATTTTATTTTGTCAAACGCATTGAGGCGCTCCTTCTGACACCTCAATCAGCTACCTGCTTAGCAAAATTATATCGTTTTTGGTGCATCCAAATCGTATATTGCTAATTTTTCTATAGAAAACTGGGTTTTTGGTCGAAAACTTCAAAATTTAGTACAGTAACTCAGCGTTTTTATTGTTTATTCGTGTAGATCTCGTCGATACCTTCCTTCAGAGGGGTCGAACTCCGCAATCGGCTCGAAAATAAAAAAGTTATTTGCAACAAAACGCTAACCTAACCTAACCTAACCTAACCTAACCTGACCCAAACCTAACCTATCGTAGTTTACATAGTCATTTTGAAAATTTGTATTACTGAAATTGATTTTATTTTATCAAACGCATTGAGGCGCTCCTTCTGACACCTCAATCAGCTACCTGCTTAGCAAAATTATATCGTTTTTGGTGCATCCAAATCGTATATTGCTAATTTTTCTATAGAAAACTGGGTTTTTGGTCGAAAACTTCAAAATTTAGTACAGTAACTTAGCGTTTTTATTGTTTATTCGTGTAGATCTCGTCGATACCTTCCTTCAGAGGGGTCGAACTCCGCAATCGGCTTGAAAATAAAAAAGTTATTTGCAACAAAACACTAACCTAACCTAACCTAACCTGTACCAAACCTAACCTATCGTAGTTTACATAGTCATTTTGAAAATTAGTATTACTTAAATTGATTTTATTTTGTCAAACGCATTGAGGCGCTCCTTCTGACACCTCAATCAGCTACCTGCTTAGCAAAATTATATCGTTTTTGGTGCATCCAAATCGTATATTGCTAATTTTTCTATAGAAAACTGGGTTTTTGGTCGAAAACTTCAAAATTTAGTACAGTAACTCAGCGTTTTTATTGTTTATTCGTGTAGATCTCGTCGATACCTTTCTTCGGAGGGGTCGAACTCCGCAATCGGCTAGAAAATAAAAAAGTTATTTGCAACAAAACACTAACCTAACTTTTTTTTTTTTTTTACTTGAGGAAAACTTGCTATCACGTCCCCGACTGCCCAAGGGGGAGCGACGGGGTATGTGGGGATGATCCGGCAGAAGGCCAGACCTACCCACTAAAAACCTCAAGGTGTACCTCATCTGCCATAGATGGAGCCCACGGTACCGCCATTGGCATTACCCGCGAGCCCCGGCAGATTGCGCTCAGCCTTAGCCGAGTGCCCCTCACGTGGGAAATGGTCCAGCACACGAAACCATTTCCCCACACATAGCCCTTATAGCCGCAGCAGGTCCCCTCACCCGCTATGGCTGGCTATCGGGAGGGAGAAGGTGAGCATATCTCCTTCTCCGTCCCCCCCTCCGCCTACGGCGGATCGGTGCCGAAGAGGCATCATCCTCCCGGCACCGCTCCGCCGCCTCCTTCTGCGACATTACGTCCTCGCAGAAGGAGGTCATGGCCGCCCAAGCCTCTCGACTCCCTAACATGGCTTTAACCACGCTAGGGAGCGAGAGGTCCTCTCCGACGTACAGTCCGTAGATTTATGTATCCTAACTACTTTATATAGAATTTTATTGTACACAGGGGAGGGTAAATAAATGGAGGTTTCACCATCTCGCTTCTCTTCTATACATTTCTTTACAAATTTTCTTAATTGCTCAGTTTTCTCTTATTCTAATACATTTATATTTATTTTCTATCTTTCTTATTAACCTTATTTACTATTTATTTTTTACAATAACTCACTTAAACTTAGTACATGCTTAGTATTTAAATTTATTACACTCATTTATAAACTTATTACTTTTTTACAATTTGAATTTTTACATTTCTATTATTCTATATGTTGCACAAAACTATATAATATATTTCGGAAACATATTTTTCTTATACACTTTTATTCCTGTTTATTACTTTTTGCGCTACATTTTCACAATATTTTATAACTGTGTCTCTATTTTTGTTTTCTATCAGTTTTTTTATATTCTCTGTCGTAATTTTCGTACCCAACTCCATCTCTATATTATATCTTTCCAAGGCGTGTATCGGACAGTCTAATAAAATGTGAGGTACGTCCTCGGCTCTACCTGGATCACAAATGCATGATGAGTTCTCCTTGCACCCGAAACGGTTCAGGTACTCAGAGAACCCACCATGCCCCGTCATTACCTGTGTTATAACCCCTACAGGCCGTATCTTCCTCACCATTTTGTAAGCCTTTATTGCATCAGGAAGAAATATTTTAGTAGTCTTTGCAGTGTCACTGCTTCGATATCTTTCGTTCCATTCGTCAAGCGATCGCATGCGAATGCTTCGCTTGACGAATGAAACAGGGCACAGGTCGTAGTTAGGCCTTTTCTTTGATTTTAGAGCAGCTTCTTTGGCCAACTGGTCCGCCCGCTCGTTCCCTGCTAAACCCGCATGCGCCTTTATCCAGAAGAAAGCGACAGTTTTGTTCTGGGATAAAGTTATAAGTCTTGCCCTGGTTTTAACGGCAACGGGATGATAGCAGGTGAGACCGGTAATCGTCTGTAGAGCCGCTCTTGAGTCGCTATATATAGCAAAGGATGTTTCATTGCGCTTGTGGATTGCCTCAACTGCCTCTGATATTGCTAGTAACTCAGCCTGGTAGACGGTGCAGTATGGCGGCAGACAAAGTTTGACGGCTTTGGTTTCGGTCTCATTATTCCAAAAGGATAACGAGGCTCCGACCTTACCGTCAATTTTGCTGCCGTCAGTGAAAATGCGAACAGCGAAATCGCTGTTAACGTCTAATTGTTCCTGGTCTACCAGGCTTTGAAACTTGAGGCTAGTATACAACGCTGGGTGAGGAGCTTCCGTTGCTGGAGACACAAGCTCAATTTCTCTTCCGGCCAGTTCTAATTGTGGTACTCCTCTCTTGGCCTCGTAGAGCGAAGCGCATTCGCGCACTCGAATATCTAGAGGCAGTATACCGGCTAAGACCAGTGCGGAGTTTAGCGACACTGTTCGATATCCCTTGCATATCTTTTGTGCAAAGCCACGTTGTATGGAATTTAATTTCTACCTGATGCACATTTTTGTTGAGGCTGACGACCAAACACTAGCCGCATATAATATTATCGGCTCTACCGTCGCGGTGTAAATCGTCCTAACAATTTCTGAATTTAGTCCCCAACCAATCTTTGCTGCTCTACTTAACTGTTTATAGACATCTACGGCCTTTTTACACACTGCTGTGACATGGGAATTAAAGGTAAGTTTATCGTCTAGTATTACTCCTAATAACTTTACTTCTTTCGTGGTATTGATGTTGACTCCGCCCATCTGCAGTCGTGGGGTATCGTACTTGTGTTTCTTTGTGACGATCATGGCATTCGTCTTATGAGGAGCAAATTTTAATTTCTTTGCAGTTCCCCATTTCTGCACCTTTTCCAGTGTGGCATTTGCTTTTGTCTGTACTTCCAGAGCTGTATCTCCGTCAAACACCAACACCACGTCGTCCGCAAAAGCCTGCACGTAATCACCATTCTGCTTTAGCTCCTTCAACAAAGGATCAAGGAGCAAATTCCACAGTATAGGACCCCCTATGGAGCCCTGTACGCAGCCTTTTTCCGTCCTCTTAAGATATTCCTCTCCAGCATATCTTACTTTTACTTGCCTTTCTGTGAGATAGCTATCGATGACTCTCCTCAAATTCCTTGGACACCCTTCTTCAGCCAATCGAGTTTTTATCTTCGGCCACCAGGCGCTATCGAAGGCTCCCTCTATGTCTAGTGATACCAAGGTGATTATTTTCTTTTGGCTTAATTTAGACTTAATATGATTCATCAAGTCGAGGGAGTCTTCGGTGCTTCTTTGAGGCATGAACCCGTATTGGCAAGTGCTTATACCTGGAATTATGTGGTGTTTAATGCGAGTCATCAATAGCTTCTCAAAGATTTTGCCCAGGACCGGCAGAAGGCCGATGGGTCGATATGACTTCGGGGTCCTATAGCTATCCTTTCCAGGCTTTCGCAGTACTATGAGTTAGGTTAGGTTAGGTTTTTTTTTTTTTTCTATCTACCCCTCTTTCATACTACTATTTCTCGCTTTCATTCCATTCATCGTCTTCTATTCGGGTGGGATTTCCCATTCTCTATATACAATAACTTTCTACTTTTATTTACTTTTTTGGGGCTTTTCTGCGGGTGGGAATGCCCGCTTATCTATAATAAAACTTCTTTAAATCTAGTGCATGGGTGGGTTCTTTCCAATTTTTCTATACATTTTTACTTAATATCTAATTACTGTTCTACACATTGTAATGATTTTATCTAAATTTACAGAGTACATTTTCTTTCACCTTACTTTAATTATACACATTTTACAACTTATATGTTACACACAAATATTTATAATATTTTGGAACATATACTTTCTTATTCACTTTTATTTTGAACCATTACTTTCTGTGCTATTTTTGTACAGTACTCCTGTTATATATTCTTAGGAGCGACGTATAGACGTCAAGCAAACACGCAAGTTAGTTGCACACTGATTTATTAAACTTCGACTGTTGATACTTTGGCAGGACACGCCGCACGCACACATACATATAGAACATCCCTTCCCCTTAATGATCTTATAACTAAACTTATTCTACTTATACTAGTTAATACAATCATCGGATTTATCCGAACTTGGTGTCGAGAATATCGGCGTTATGGCATATCGTCTTCGAGCAACGGCGGCGTCGGCAGGCGGTGGTGTGGACGGCGGTGTTGCCGCCGACTGTAGCTCGCCGTGGGACGACGATGTCGCGGCGGCCGCCGTCGGCTCCGGCGCCGGCGAGCTGTCCCCCTCGCTCACAGATACTCCATCTCCCCGCGGCTGTGAGGCTTCCGAAGGCGGCAGGTCAGCCACTGCATCTGCGTTCCAACGCAGGTCGTCGCCTGCGGCTGCAGTACGTCGCCTTATTTGGTCGATGTGTCTTCTAACTTCACATCCCAGCTGTGGCACGAATACTAAATACATAACCTGTCCAATTTTCTTGCTAATTGTTCCCTGAATCCAAGTAATTTTTTTAAAATTTATATTTTTTGTAATCCATACTTTATCGTTAACTTTTAAGTCCGTTCTACTTGCACCTTTATAATATTTAGCCTGTAAGGACTGATTTCGTTGGACGGTTTGAGTGAGGTCGGTGTACGGCAGAGACGGTGGTGGTGTCGGGTGCATCAAGTCGAGTCGTGAACGCAACGAGCGTCCATACACTAATTCCGCGGGAGACTTATTAGTGGTACTGTTTTTAGAGTTCCTGTAGTCGAATAAGAATTTAATTTCATATTTAAATTCATATTTTTTTTTATTATAGCCCCCTAAAAATATGCCCTTTAACCCTGTCTTTACAATTTTAACAAAGCTTTCAGCCTGCCCGTTGCTTGCGGGGTGATAAGCAGGCGAGGTTACATGTATTATACCATTAAGTTTACAAAATTCATTGAATTCTAAAGAGGTAAAGGAGGTACCGTTGTCACTTACAATGTATGGGGAATGCCAAAACGAGACATAAACTCGTAAAGTTTATTAATAATTGCATTAGAGTTGTACGTGATAGAAACATCATAACACTCCATTTGGTATACGCGTCCACAACGATTAAAAACACGAAGTCGTGAAATGGGCCCAACAAGTCGATATGGACTCGGTAAAACGGTTGTGGCGGGTGCGGCCAGGCGGCGAGCCGCGTGTGTGGCGGCGCGGGGCGCAGCGCTGCGCACACGCTGCAGGCCCCCGCCAGCCGCTCGAGCGCTGCGTCCACGCCTGGGAACCACAGCCGCCTGCGCGCCTCAGCCTTCATTTTAATTACTCTGAAATGCGAACTATGTAATTCTTTACAAACTATTTCCTGTAATTTGCTCGGAATGACGACCTTATGTCCCCGCATTAATAAACCATTTTCGTAAGACAACTGTGATCGACAATAAAAATATGGTTTTATTTCGACTTCCGTGACTTTCCTAGGCCAAACATTTAACACATATTGTTTTACGACAGTCAAGACGGTGTCATGGTCCGTCTCGTGACGCAAGTCACTCAACGTAACCGGTAGGTATCCGTCTAACACGAAGTTGACGTATGCTGCGCGGTCCTCGAACCCCGTACTCGCTACGACGTTCGTGCCATACGCCTCCTCGCACGCCCGCGATAGATAATCCGCGCTGTTTTGTTTACTACTTATGTACTCTATAGTGTAATTATAAGCCGATAAGAATATTGCGTATCTCTGAAGGCGATTAGCGGACACCTCGGGGATGCCTTTGTGTGGCCCGAAAATAGCTAACAGGGGTTTGTGGTCCGTGCGTAGGACGAAGGGAACGGACCGACCATATAAATATTGGTGGAAACGTTTAACGCCATATATTATAGCCGTCGCTTCTTTCTGAATTTGAGCGTAGTTTTTTTCTGCCTGTGTCAGTGTTCGAGAAGCATAAGATATAGGCCGTTCTAGTCCATCGTCCCCTACTTGAGACAGTACAGCACCTAAGCCAGTAGGTGACGCGTCAACCGTTAATATTATCTTAGCGTTTGGATTAAAATTTGCTAATGTCTTATCCGATGTTAACATTTTTTTTATACACACAAACGCCTCGTCGTGCATAGGAGTCCATAACCACTTTGTATTTTTATTTAATAGGTCATATAATGGGCTTAGCACAGATGACGCATTCCGTACAAAATTCCTATAATAGTTAGTAAGCCCTAAAAAAGACTGTAATTGAGTCACGTTAGTCGGCTTAGAGGCTTTTAAAATAGATTCGACTTTATCCGGTGAATTCCTAACCCCATTTTTATCTATTAGATGGCCTAAATACGAAATCTCACATTTAAAGAATTCACACTTATTCATTTGAACCGTTAACTCAGCTTCATCTAGACGTTGTAATACAGTTATAAGCCTTTTTTTGTGTTGATGAGTATTAGCCCCCGCGATAAGGATATCGTCTAATAGGAAGATTATTCCTTCTATTCCCGCTAGCAAACATTCCATTGCGCGTTGGAAAATGGCGGGCGCACTCGACAACCCAAATACCAAACGAGTAAAATTAAACAGACCCCGATGAGTATTAACGCATGTTAGTTTTTGCGATTCTTCTTCTAAAATAAATTGATTGTACGCCATAGACAAATCGATCTTACTAAACTGAACACCTCCATGTAATTTCGCCAATAGGTCATTTACTGTAGGTAGCGGATACTGATCTATGACTAACTGTTTATTGATAGTAACCGAGTAATCTGCGCATAACCTAATGCTACCATTATTTTTTAATACGGGCACCACGGGAGACGCGTATTCCGAATGTTCGACTGGTTTCAAAATACCTAACGACAATAACCGATCGAGTTCCTTATCGATTTTGTCCTTTAATGCGTAAGGCACTGGCCGCGCTTTAAAAAAAATCGGTTTAGCATCCGGCTTAAGATGTAATTTAACTTTGTATTTGTTAAATGACCCTAAATTACCGGAAAAAACTTTCGGAAAAAGATTTATAAGTTCCGATACAATTTTAGATTCGCCCATGTGTAGCTTTTGTGCGTTTATAGTGTGGATCGGTGCAGGCGCAGGTGTTAGTTCAAGGTCAAATTGACTAATGAAGTCGCGGCCTAGCAAGGGCGGCCCGTTCGCGCGAACCACATATAATTTTAAGGTGTGTGTCTGCTCGCTATACGTAATAGGCAATGGTACAACCCCAATAGCTTCGATTTGTTCGCCGGTATAACTAAATAATTTTTTGTTTGTGGTTGACAAATGAATTGTTTTGAAATTAATTAAGTATGTTTTCTGAGAAATTACACTTACTGCCGAACCACTATCAATTTCGAACTCTAAAAACAGTTTCCCGATTGATACTCGTTCTTTCATCGGTTTGCCTTCTACACAACGAATGTTATAAAAACACTCACCATCGTCTCCGTCATCCACGCTACCTTCATCCACATATTTAATTTTATTTCCGTTAGGACACATCTTTCTCAAATGACCTTTGCCATTACACTTTTTGCACTTGTAATTTTTAAAACGACACTGATTAGCTCTATGGTTGGTAAACCCACACACACTGCACTTTTCTTTTTTGGAGATGTTGAACACGTTATCCGGGGATCCTGCGCCCATGATGCTTGCGCTCGGCGCTGGCGCCTGCGCCGCCAGGGACGAGGCCTGGCGCGCACAGCGCACGCTCTCCGCCAGCTCGATGGCCTTCGCGAGGGTCAGCTCCTGCTGATCCTGTGCGAACAGCTTGTCCCGCTCGTGTCCTGCCGCCATGCCCATGATGAATCTATCTAGCAAGGCCTCCTCCAGATTTTTGAAATCGCAGTGAGCTGCCAATCCTCTAATCCTCGCTGCCCATTGAGTGTGACTTTCTCCTGGCCTCTGTAGTGCTGAGTAAAAGGACGATTTTTCTGCAAACCCGAATCTTTTCGGTGTAAAGTGATCGTCAAGGAGTTTTACAATGGCATTGTAATTTAGTTCCAACACCTTGTTTGGTAATGCCAGGTCGCTTGCTAACTTGAACGTCGTTTCGCTCAACGCGCTTAACAAAATGGCGCGTCGTTTCACGCCCGCTTTGTCCACGTCGCAGGTTATGTCGTTGGCAATAAACCATTGATTTAACCGTGACTTATAACTGTTCCACTCTTGGGACTGGTGGTCAAAGGTTGACAGTAATCCAAAATGAACTCCCGTAGACATATTTTTAAGTAGGTATTAATCCTCTTCGTCACTGTTATATATTCTTAGGAGCGACGTATAGACGTCAAGCAAACACGCAAGTTAGTTGCACACTGATTTATTAAACTTCGACTGTTGATACTTTGGCAGGACACGCTGCACGCACACATACATATAGAACAACTCCATAAAAGCGGTTCTCTTGTTTTTGTTGGCTATGATTTGTCCAATATTGTTTACCGTTATTTTTTCGTCAATCTCAAACTCTACGTCTTGCCTGTACCGTGCATAAACCGGGCACTCCACTATCATATGAGGTATACTCTCGACTACACCAGGTTCGCACCTACATGATGAAATCTCCTTGCACCGGAAGCGTGTCAGGTACTCGGAGAACCCGCCATGTCCCGTCATCACCTGTGTGAGAACCCCGTTTGGCTGTACGCTTCGTATTACCCTGTAAGCCCCTATGACTTTCGGAAAGAAGATTTTGGTCACCCTCGCCGTGTCTCCGCTCCGGTACCTATTGTTCCACTCCTCAAGTGAGCCGGATCTTATGCTCCGCTTGACATATGATACCGGGCACATGTCGTAGCTCGGTTTCCTTTTTGAATTCAAGGCTGCCTCTTTTGCCAATTCATCCGCCCGCTCGTTACCTGCTAGTCCTGTGTGGGCCTTTATCCAGAATAAGGACACAGTTTTATTCTGCTGAGATAAAGTCGCTATCTTAAGACGGGTTTTCACAGCGAGCGGATGAAAACGGGAGAGCCCTGTTATGGTTTGAAGGGCAGCCATTGAATCGCTGTATACGGCGAATTTCATTTCCTTCCTCGTCGAAATTTGCTCGACAGCCTCAGAAGTTCAGCCTGGTAAGTGAGTAAGTTTAAGTGAGTTATTGCAAAAAATAAATAGTAAATAAGGTTAATAAGTAAGATATAAAATAAATATAAATGTATTAGAATAAGAGAAAACTGAGCAATTAAGAAAATTTGTAAAGAAATGTATAGAAGAGAAGCGAGATGGTGAAACCTCCATTTATTTACCCTCCCCTGTGTACAATAAAATTCTATATAAAGTAGTTAGGATACATAAATCTACGGACACTCCCATCCGTAATATAGCAAAAACAGACAAAGAAAGAGAAGTAGTCAGGGCTTAGAATTGTATTAGAGAAGGGGATATCACCCGAATTAGAGAGATGCTTAACATAGTCTGCGGCATTAATTGTCGGAGGTGCTAGAGAAAAGAAAAAGAAAAAATATTATAAATATTATATTTTAGGTCAGGTTAGGTTCTATTTTATAAATATTATAAAATAGAACCTAACCTAACCTAACCTTAACAATCGCCGTTATCAACCAAGACGAAGTTGAAAGAGTAGCCCTCCACTCGATGGTCATTGCATCGGAAGATGAAACTGTGAAGGGGGAGGAAGTTCTCGACAAAGTTCGACAAGCGATTGATGCAAAGGAAGGATGGGTAACAGTTGAAAGGGTTCGAAAAGCAAAAGATAGGAAGATAGTGATGAGCTGTAGAACAGAAGAGGACCGAAGAAAAATTAAAGATAAACTGGAAAGCTCTGGCAGGCGGCTAATCTGTGAAGAAGTAAGTAATAAGGATCCACTGCTAATACTTAAGGACGTCCTCCTTCTCCACAGTGACGCCGATGTTATCAAAGCGATAAGAAACCAAAATGGCAACGTCTTCCGCAACCTGGACCCCAAAGATCATCGCATAACAATTAAATACCGCAGGAAGGCAAGAAATCCATTAACTGGCCATATCGTTATAACAACATCTCCGGCAGTCTGAAAAAGGGTGACCGAGTCAGGATTTCTTCATATTGATCTCCAAAGAATCCGAGTTGAGGACCAATCACCCCTAGTACAGTGTACTAGATGCCTGGGATATGGTCATGGTAAACGCTTCTGCACAGGAACAACTGACTTGTGCAGCCACTGCGGAGGCCCGCATTTAAAATCCGAGTGACTAGAGTTCATTGCGGGAGCGGCACCATCATGTAGAAATTGCACCATCGCAAAACAAGAGAGAAACAATGACCACAATGCGTTTAGCCAGAACTGCCCGGTGCGCAGACGATGGGATGCGCTGGCCAGAACGGCTATAGCATATTGCTAAGGGCACCCCGGTCAAACATTCTCCCTATCATATGTTTCAGGCAAACCTCCAAAGAAAAAGACTCGCAACAGATGAGATAATGGTTGAAGCAGCCAAACGTAAAGCTAGCCTGGCACTCATCCAGGAGCTATATGTGGGCAGGACGGCAAGAATAAAAGATTACAAAGGAGCACGGATATTCCAGTACAGCGGCACGGAAACAGTCAAAACTGCTATTGCAGTTTTTGACCCCACTATTGATATCATACAGTTTCCAAAGCTCACCACACCTAATTTTGTAGTTGTGGGAGCTCAGACCTCCGCCTGGAATATCACGTTTGTATCTTCCTACTTTGAGCCCGACCAGCCCATAGGTCCCTATCTCGATCACCTAGAAAAGATTGTCAAGGCAATCAAATCAAAATGGCTCGTTATAGGAGGTGACGCGAACGCAAAAAGCGTCTGGTGGGGAGCCCCAAAATCTGACAAAAGGGGAGAAGAAATTCTGGCAGCTCTTGATGAGATGGAGCTCCACGTACTCAACCAGGGAACATAGCCGACATTTGACACTATAAGGGGGGGCAGACGACTTACCAGCTATGTTGATGTCACAGCATGCACAGGAGACCTGTTAAACCGAATAGACAACTGGATGGTTGACGAAAGCTTGATATCTTCGGACCATAACGGGATGTCCTTCAATATTAACGTAGAAAAGTCAAAAGGAACGAGCATTTCTAGAACCACGCGAATTTTTAATACAGCCAAAGCCGATTGGACAAAGTTCCATCAAAAATTTTCCGACCTAAAAAATTGTAAAAAACGAACACCTGAAAACATAGCAAATATTAGAGATATAAATAAACTAGAATCAGTAATTACTCAATATAGAAACATTATTTTAGAATCATGTACATTTTCAATTCCAAAAAAGAAAAACACACAAAAACTTACCTTTCCGTGGTGGTCCGAAGAACTCGAGAAGCTTAAAAAGAACGTTGTCACTATGAAGAACAGGATTGGTCGCGCCGCCCCTTGCCGTCGTCAAAAGGTCGTTGAAGAGTACCTGGAAAAAAAAAGAACAATATGAGTTAGAAGTAAAAAGAGCCCAAACCACCAGCTGGAAGGAGTTTTGCCAGAAACAAGATGGAGAGAGTGTGTGGGACGGGATATATCGGGTAATTGGAAGGACTCGGAAAAGAGAAGAAGATGTCCCACTTGAGAACCACGGAGTGACACCACGGAATGCAGAGGGTTCGGCAAAGCTTCTGGCTGAGACTTTCTACCCGAAGGATAGAATGGAAAACGATAATGCTCATCACAAGCATGTGAGGACGTGGGCCGAATAAGTGAATGACCATAAAAAAGCTGAAGATGTAACCAATCCGCCATTCACGCTAACCGAATTATATTGAGCAATAAACAGCTTCAATTCAAAAAAAGCACCAGGAGCAGATGACCTCACAGCCGACATCTGTAATAAAGCCATACAAAACGACCCTATACTTTTCCTAGCCTTAATTAATAAATGTCTTGAGATTCATTATTTTCCTAGGATATGGAAGGACGCTGCCGTGGTAATCCTAAGAAAACCTGGAAAGGACACCTACACATCACCTAAATCATACCGACCAATAGGCCTGCTACCGGTACTGGGAAAAATCTATGAGAAGCTGTTGATGAACCGTGTGAAGTACCACCTTGTTCCAAAGATAAGTACTCGCCAGTATGGGTTCATGCCGCAGAAAAGTACTGAAGACGCTCTCTATAACCTGATGAAGCATATAAGATCCAAATTAGACGAAAAGAAAATAGTCACAATGGTCTCACTGGATATAGAGGGCGCCTTCGACAGTGCTTGGTGGCCACAAATAAGAACCCGGCTGGCTGAGGAAAAGTGTCCGAAGAACTTAATTGCATTGCATTTGCGGACGACGTTGTGTTGATTTTCGATGGTGACACAGGGCGGCAAATTGAGAGACGCGCGAATGATACCCTCCAACATGTTCGAGCGTGGGGTGTCGCAAATAAATTAAAATTTGCACCTCATAAAACTTACGCAATGAACAACACGCGGAAATTAAAATACGACACACCACGCCTGAGCATGGGTGGAACCCCAATAACCACGACAGGGGAAATAAAGCTGTTAGGTGTCACCATCGATAGTGGACTTACTTTCGACGCTCATGTCAAGAACATCTGCAAAAAGGCAATCGCTGCATACCATCAGCCTAGTAGGGCAGCTAGAACGAGTTGGGGGCTTAACCCAGAGGTAGAAAGGGTGATATATGTAGCAACGGTGGAGCCTATCATCTTATACGCCGCCAGTGTCTGGGCACCAGCAACCACCAAAATATGCGTGCGCAAACAACTTGATGCCATCCAACGAGGTTTTTTACAGAAGATGTGCAAAGCATATCGCACAATATCCCTGCACTCGGCACTGGTCCTCACTGGAATCCTCCCCTTCGACCTCCGAGTGAGGGAATCCGCAACACTCTATGAGGCCAAAAGGGGCGTGCCCCAGCCCGAGCTGGGAGATAGGGAGGTAGAGTCTCGGATACCGCCGACAGAGGCTCCCCATCCATCAGAGCTTGCGAGCTTGGAGTTCCGAACCTTGCAGGACCAAACGCAACTAGAAGCGAACAGCGACTTCGAAATACGCATATTCACTGATGGTAGCAAGATTGACGGCAAGGTTGGAGCCTCGGTATCGTATTGGAATACCGAATCCGAAACCAATGCCGTCAAGCTTAGTCTACCATCTTATTGCACTGTGTTTCAAGCGGAACTCCTAGCAATATGCGAGGCGAGCAGAGGGATTCTCCGCAGAAGGGAGAGTACATTTGCAGTCTATAGTGACTCTTATTCTGCACTACAAACAATAACTGGTCTTGCCTGCTCACATCCACTGGCCGTGGAAACCAGAAAAAACTTTAAAACTTTATCGCAGACTAACAAAAGTGTGTTTTTGTTCTGGATAAAGGCACATGCTGGTTTGGCAGGAAATGAGCGGGCAGACCAGCTAGCAAAAGAAGCTGCTCTACACAGCAACAAGAGGCCGAATTATGACAAGTGCCCCGTCTCATTCGTCAAGCGGTGCATACGCATGCGATCGCTTGACGAATGGAACGAAAGATACAGAAATGGCACCACCGCAGGAACTGCAAAGATATTTTTCCCGGATGTTGTGGCGGCATACCCCGTGGTGAGAAAGATCGAGTCATGTAATATATTGACACAAATATTGACGGGACACGGTGGGTTTTCTGAGTACTTGAACCGGTTCGAGTGCAAGGAAAGCTCATCGTGTATCTGTGATCCAGACACTCCCGAAACTGTCCCTCACATTCTTTTCCAATGCCCGGTATATGAGAGTGAAAGATACGACACAGAGCATAGGCTAGAGTCTAAAATTGTAGGAGAAAATATTAGCAAAATAATGATAAGCAAAAAACGGAACATCTTTATTGAATATTGTTAAAAAATAGCGTATAAACTTATACAAAGAAATGAAATTAGGTAATTAAAATATGTTTATAATATATTATGATAATATTATAGTTAAACATATGTATAAAAATGTTAAAAAATGAAATGTAACCATACCGGAAG
Organism: Stenoptilia bipunctidactyla; assembly: GCA_944452665.1. Lineage (NCBI taxonomy): Eukaryota > Metazoa > Arthropoda > Insecta > Lepidoptera > Pterophoridae > Stenoptilia > Stenoptilia bipunctidactyla. The sequence goes on along the minus strand of OX101722.1, from coordinate 31,721,016 downwards.
TAAGAGCATTATGAATAGTAGTTAAATCGTTGGATATAAGTAAAGTGTAAGGAAACAAAAGAAAATAAGTGTATAATACCTTGTATAAAGTTAAGTGAAAAGTTGTCGTAAAAAAGTTTACCCATGTATTTATGAAATTTATTTACCCTCGAAAGCACTACAAATGTATAAAAGTAAAATTAATGAAGTTGATAAAGTCTGCGGCAATACCGCCCGAGGTACTAGAATAAAAAAAAAAAAACCTAACCTAACCTAACCTAACCACATTACAACAGTAGAGCCGATCGTCCTATATGCTGCAAGCGTCTGGGCGTCAGAGACTGGGAAATTGTGCATTAAGAAAAAACTAAATGCCCTGCAGCGTGGTTTCGCACAAAAAATATGTCGATCATATAAGACGGTCTCTCTGAATTCAGCGCTGGTTTTGGCCGGATTGCTCCCATTAGACATCCGCGCTCGCGAATGTTCCTCACTTTATGAGGCCAAGAGAGGAGTCCCTTTGCCACAACTAGCTGGCAGAGATGTATAGAGCAGCGAGTTCCCTTCGTAGACGCCCCCCATCCCGCAGAGCATGTAAGCCTGGAGTTCCAAACCCTGGTAGACCAGGAGCAGGTAGACAATAATAGCGACTATGACATTCGCATATTCACTGATGGCAGCAAGATTGACGGCCGGGTCGGTGCCTCTCTATCCTTATGGAATAGGGAGTCCGAGACCAAGGCCGTCAAACTTGCTCCTAGCAATATGCGAAGCGGTGAAGGAAATTCTTCGTCGACAAGAAGGTAAATTCGCCATTTACAGTGACTCTAGGGCAGCACTTCAAACTGTAACTGGTCCTCTTTGTTCTCATTCCCTTGCTTTTAAAACCAGATCCAATATAAAAACTTTGTATCTTCAAAACAAATCTGTTGATTTGTTTTGGATAAAAGCTCACGCAGGATTAGCAGGGAATGAGTGAGCGGACCAGCTGGCGAAGGAAGCAGCGCTAAATTCAAAGAAAAAGCCGAACTACGACCTATGTCCCGTTTCATTCGTCAAGCGAAGCATCCGGATGCAATCGCTTGACGAATGGAACGAGAGATATCAGGCAGGCGAAACAGCTGGAATCACTAAGATATTCTTACCTAACACTACTACAGCCTACCACACAGTTAGTTAGGAAAATCCGACCATCCGGAATAATCACCCAAGTGATGACGGGGCACGGTGGGTTCTCCGGATATCTGCATCGGTTCAGATGTAAGGAGAACCCAGAATGCGTCTGCGAGCCTGGCAGAGAGGAGACAATAATGCATTTATTGCTAGATTGTCCGGTCAATGCATTAATTAGAAACGACATAGAGCAACAACTAGGTACCAAGATGACCCAAGATGGCCTACATGAATTACTGCTTCGCAAAGATAGGCAAGTCTTCCTACGATATTGTAAAAGAGTTGCAAGCAGAGCAATCAAAAGAAACAAAACAGAGTAAAGTAAAAAATAATGTTAGCAAATATTATAGGAATATTTGAAACCAACATAAATAAAATTAAATAGATGTAAAATTGTATACATAACAGAAAGGAAGCAAAAGCACTGTAATGTAATTGTAAAAGTGTAAAAGAAAAAATATGTTTTAAAAATACGTATAGTATTATAGTAAAACATATGCTGTAAATATATAATAAGTAAAATTAGAGATGTATAAGATTAGTGGTAAGACATATTGTAAGATTAATGTTGTATTATAGAATAGTTAAGATAAGTAAGTACGATGTGTAAAAATACGAAATGGAAATGTTCGATTTGGAAACAAATCATTGCCCTCCCTGGTCTTTATTATCCTGAATCTAGAAGTAGGAATAGGAGTAGACGGGAAATCCCACCCGTAGAAAAGCAGAGAGGAAAAAACCTGTAAAGTAGGAGTAGGAAAGTATATGTAAATAAGTCGGGACATCTTCCCGCACTGCATGAAAGCGGATGTATGAAAGAAAGAAAACGTATGTGGAATGACAGTACGAGAGGCATAACTGATAGAACTGGAATGAAAGGAGTTGTAATTAATGAATGCGGCTTAGCCGGAGGTGACAGTAAAAAAAAAAAAACCTAACCTAACCTAACAGCCAGTCCAGAAAGTAAGATTATTTTCATATAAAATATGAAATATAAAATATAAAATATGAAACATAATTTTTTAATTTTTGTTTTAGATGATGTACCCGAACAAAATCCTTCAGATTATGTACCTCCGTCGCAAGACGAGTACCTACTAGAAATGGATTATCCAGACATGGATAATACCCAGAGTGCTGAATACTAAAAATGCTCGGCGAACCACGCAAGGTGGAACCCTGCTTGGGTAAAAATATTTACTCGGAGCTCGCTAAGCGTTGGAGCAGTATTATGAGCGAGGGACTGCCGAAGGAGGCCAAAGAAAATCTAATAGATAAAATACTAGTGCCCGAAAATTTCCAGTTAGCCCAAGCACCCAAACTTAATCCAGAAATATCAGCAATACTTAATATTCCGGTAAAAAATTCAATTCAATTCAATTCAATTCTTTATTGCATTCCACAATGGTAAATTCAGGTAACAATTTTACATACATCATGGACCCTGTTGGGCACAACAACTTGAAAGAGGATAGAGGGGCTGATTTTACATTTACATTTTGATATCAAGTTTCATTTTCTATTATGTAAATACTATTCTTAATGTTATTTTTGAGGAATTACAAAATTATTATTATCATGTATATTATTATTAATTAACATAGGTATATTCAATATTACTGATATTATAAGATACAATACAATTTCATCACTATTAATTTATTTTTATTCATCTGTAAAATATTCATGGATGGAGTAGAAGCTTTTTTTAAGAATATATGATTTTACTTGTTTTATAAATTGTTTATTTTCTGAAATCTTTCTCATATCATCAGGGAGTTTGTTATATATTTTTATGGACATTACATAAGGGCTCTTTGCATGTAACTCAAGACGCGACCTGGGTAACATTAATTTGTTGTGCTGTCGTAAGCTGCGCTTTGTGTACAATTCAGGATATTTCCGAACAAATTTACAATTTTCCAAAATGTAAAGACATGGCAGTGTTAGTATATTATGTTTACGAAAGTGTGGTTTACAACTAGTAGTTTGTTCAATGTTTACTAATATTCTAAGAAGTCTTTTTTGAGCTATAAAAATGGAAGGTGCCTCTGTACTATGTCCCCAAAGCATGACACCATAGCTTAACCAAGCATTGGCGTAGGCATAGTATACTATAAGGGCGGTTTGTAGGTTTGTTGCCATTTTGATTTCGCGGAGCGCGTATGAAAAGGAGCTGAGTTTTATTCGAAGTTTTTGGATGTGAGATTTCCAGTTTATATGTGTATCTATGTTGATACCGAGCAGATTAAAAGATTTAGTAACTGCAATTTTTACATTGTTATATGTAAAATCTATGTCTAATGGGCTTTGCTGGTGTGGGTGGAAAGTTATTAATTTAGTTTTCGTATAGTTTATCTCTAAGTTATGTTCTTTTAACCATTTTGTAGTTTGATCAAAAATTTTATTAAGTTTTATCTTGAGACTAATATTAGGACTTTTTATTGTTGTTGAGGTGAGTATAGAAACGTCGTCAGCAAATAAGACGTTGTGTTCGTTTATTGCGTGAGGCAGGTCGTTTATATATATTAGGAATAAAAGACAACCAAGCACGCTGCCTTGGGGTATAGAAGAGTTGATTTGTATTGCTTCTGATCTGACTTTTGTAATTTCGTTTATTTTCTGATTGTACGTATCTAGTTCTACATATTGAACTCTATTTTTTAAGTAAGACACAAACCAATCGTGTGCCGACCCACGAATGCCCATATTATATAACTTAGTTAGTAAGATAGGATGTTGGATTCTGTCATATGCTTTTGTCATATCTAATAGTATTCTTATAGCGTATTTCTTATTCTGTATTATATCTATTGCTTCTTGGATAAAGTTATAGACTGCTAGTATTGTACATCTATTTTTACGGAAACCGTATTGATGTGCGATTAAAATTTTAAATTTTTCTAAAAAGTTAGATACTCGATTATACATGGCTTGTTCAAAAATTTTTGATGAAGTTGATAATAGTGCTATTGGTCGAAAGTTGTTAGGATCTGATTTTGAGTTTTTCTTATGGATAGGTTTTACTAAGGCCTGTTTTAATAAATCTGGAAAAGTTCCTTGTTCAAAAGATTGGTTTATAAGAAAACAGTAAGGTATGCAAAGTTCTTCATCACAATATTTTATTAATTTTGGTGGGAGATTATCTAAGCCATGACTATTTTTGTTTTTTAGGTTTTTTATAATTTTAAGTATTTCAGTAGTAGTGACAGGCGCTAAAAACATTGTATTTGGCTGGGTTGTTGATGTGCCAGGGAGAGATTTATAGGATTTATCAAAGCTGCTGTTTTCCCCAATGGAAGCAAAAAAATCATTAAAGGCTGTTGCAACCTGTTTCTGATCTGTCACTATCTGGTTGTTTATTTTTAGCTGTATGTTGTTTTTGTTGAAATTTTTACGTTTATTTGTTCGCTCGTTTATAATATTCCACGTTGTTTTTATTTTATTTTCCGATTTATTTAATCTATTGGTGTATTGTAAACGTTTTGAAGCTGTAACTATTCTTTTTAATGTATATTCGTATTTTTTATAGTAATTAAGTAAAGTTGGATCTTTTGTTTTATCTGTAAATAATTTTAAAAGTCTTTTATTTTTGCAAGAATTTCTAATACCTTTTGTGAGCCAAGATTTTTTAAAAGTTTGATTAATTTGGATCTTTTTCTTTGGAATGGTGTTATTTAGGATATTTGTTAATATTTGAAGGAATATTTCATAATTTTTATTTATATTATCAACACTTGTGAGACACTGTGACCATTTTATTTCTCTCAACTGTAATTTAAAATTTTGAATGTTGTAATTGTTAAATATTCGCTTATAAGTATACATATTTTTTGATTTGAAAGTTGGTTCTATGTTTAATTTTAAAGTTGTGCTTCGATGGTCGGATAAACCGAAGTCTTCGACAGTGCTATAAAGATTTTTGTCCTTAAAGTTAGTTAAAATTAGGTCTAAACATGAAGCCCCACGAGTTGGGTGTTTTATGTGTTGGGTAAAGTTGAATTCTGATATAAGGTCTAAGAACTCATTGGTTTTGGAATTATTTTTTAACATATTAATATTAAAATCCCCTCCTATTATTGTATTTTTACCAGATCGTTTATTTTTTATATAATTTAATAAATATTCAAATCTTTCATAAAATAAAACCTCATCTTTCCCATTCCAGTACAAGACAATTAACCATCCTTATATTTTATATTTTACGATCCTTTTACTAATTAATTCTACAATTATAGATCGATTGTAGTTTCTGTATTTACCGATTCTGTGTGTATCTTCGATGTAACCTAATAAATCTATGTTCAAAATGTCACGAAAAATTTGTATAATTCTTCCATGTTGCTCATCTTCCTGTTCTTGTAGTATTTCAGGGAGGCCATATATAACAATTTTTTTACATTCACTATCGGATGTTGTTGGGGATACATTTCCATTGTTTGATTGTAATTTCGAAATATCTTCATTTAAAGAGTTATATTGTTTTTTTAAGTTATCAATTTCATTCTTAATGTCTTCCATGTTTTTATGCATATTCTCAAACTTTTGTGTTAATTGCTTATTTTTATTCTCCATGTCTATTCCGAAAAACCGAGACAAGCGTCTAGAAAAATTTCAAAATCAACTTGGTAAGGCGATTGCAGGTTTGGCTAACCTGACAAGTGAATTGATCCACGAAGATATAGATAAGTTCGAAATATTAAAAAAATTAAGTGAAACCAGTCAACTGCTACTGGACCTACATTACGAAAATACAGTAAATAGAAGGAAATTATTAATACCGTTACTCGACAATAAATTTACAGCATATATACAGAATATAAAACGTGATTCGTCTTTACTTGGAGAAAATGTTAGTGAAAGCATAAAAACCTCAAAAAATATCGAAAAATCAAGTCAGCAAATAAAAAAGCCTAGCTACGCTATAGCTAGCTCCTCAAAGGCCCCATTTCAGGGAAACGGGCAAGTACCTCCTCGCCAACAATATCCGAGACAGCCGGTCGCGACAGCCTGGCGCCAGCCGCCGCGTACCCTGCGCCCGCGCCTCCTGCTCGGAACTACACCACGGCGAGTGTAACGAGGAGGGCACCACCAACCCGCGTACTATCAGCACGGATGCCGCACTCTTCCAACTATCATGCAGACATTGTCACTTATAAATTTAATTATATTTCGTTGCTTCATTCTTCAGATATATTCATTTACCAAGTAGTCCCTTTGACTCACACGGTAGCACGCACGAATTTAAGAGTTATGAAATGACTAAAAAGGTCAAAACACGTGTTTTCGATCGTTTTAGTTAAAATTTTTCACACCAGTCTGGATCCATAGGATGCGCCTCTGTCGAGCTCATTCCTTTTTCGTGCGCGGTAGCAAGTACACCTGTCATAAAAATGCCGAAGAAGACGGCCGAAGAAAAGAAGAATATTATAAACGCAAGCTTAAAAGGTTGGAGCGGAAAAAATCATACACGAATGATTTCATACAGACAATATTCAAGAAAAGCATCTAATGTCTCCAGGATCTTAACCTAGCGTTAACGCGAAGGATAAAATACCCAGGATGTTGATTTTTTAAATCGACACGGAGGTAGTACCCAGGATGTTGATTTTATAAATCGACACGGAGGTCAAATAAAAACTAATAAGCATGCATGCATGCATAACGTCACGCCTGTATCCCTTATGGGGTAGGCAGAACACCAGAGGTTACAAGACCATCTGATGTCACTTTTGACAAATTTGGAGGTATTATAAAGATGGAGAGACTATTGTAGTGATAGGTGGTCCGCCTATCGCCCACAAAAAACGCCTTTAAAACCTCTGTCCCTTAACTGACTTTTACAGTATGCCCGGGAAGAGAAGCAGCTGGCGCATTCTATGTTTTTCTTTCGCTCCCAGTCCAGCATGGAAGCAAAAACTAAACTAGATTTCGGAGATAGAACGTCAACTGTAACCGAAAGTTCCATCTGAAACAGCAATAATTCAAGCGGAAATACAAACGCTTCCAATTTAAATCTTAACGGTTCTGGTAGTTCCCGTTAACAAAGGCCCTAAACATGGCGAATGTATTCACCAAGATTTAGCTCAAAGATGGCTGCCGTTATTGCGCAAAGGGCTACCCAGAGAGGTTTAAGATCAACCAGATTATTGAAAACCCTTAGTCTGAAACCAAAAATTTGAAGGTAAGCACTTGGGCTCGGAACAACAAGCCATAAGCCAAGCTATGACTATTCTTTGGTTGGATATTAAAGTAAACACAATAAAATTCCTAGTGGAGAATTGCAGAGTTCTGTCTGATTTTCATTTTTTTTTTGAAACTGAAATAAGAACGAAACTGCCATGAAGGTCTAGATTTGTTAACATATTGGAAAATGAAGAAAGGGATAAAAAAGCATGTTGACATGCCTAAAATATCCACATGTCAAGCGAACCCACGCCCGCGGTTTCAAGGTAACTGGACCGAATATCGGCTCGCAACTACGCAACAGTATTATTGTCAGCGCTACGCCCCCGAACTCGGTGGACGATATCAACGAGACAATGATCCCTACCTAGCCCATCGTTAACGCAGGTACATGGCTTTATAGCGATAAGGCCGCCTATTGTACCTTTCAAAACTGTTTCTAATGTATTCTTTTCCTTTTATTATTTTGTAAGTGTGCAATGAAGTATAAATAAATAAATCAATAAAATGGCATATTTTTATAATTATGGTACAGCTATTACCAATGACTCTGTGGGTTTAAAGTGGATCTCCAAAGGCGTCTCATTACCAAAAATCTGTCAAGTTATACAAATCGTAACTCCTATAAACAATTTTGCTCCTAAATAAAATCAGGCTTTCGAGATAGGCTCTCTCCATAGATAAATCAATTAATCTAGGAGCAATAGTCTCCTGCTCTTCTCAGTCTGATCAGTTTGTTCCGAATATATTTTTTTTGCACCAAAATCAAATGGAGACAAAAGATTTATTTTAAAACTTATACAAATTTTATAAATTCCTTAATAACAAATCACATTTTAAAAGAACATTTTAGAACCTCCCTGAGCATAGTGACAAAAAAGTCCTTTTTAGCTTGCATTAATTTCAGAGAATCTTATCTTTTAGTTCCTATATTAAAGGAACATCGTAAATAATTACGATTTCAGTTTTTACCACAAACTTATGAATTCGAGGACTTCAACTCGGATCTGTCAAATGAATACAGTGTTTACGAGGTCTCTTAAAGATTTTTGGAAAAGTTATAACAAAGTCGCATATCAACATATTAAAATTAACTCAAAGTGAATTGCAAATATTAGTAAAGATAATTAATACTGCTCCGTGGAAATATAACCAGTGATTTTGCAAGAAAAAAGTGAAATACGAAGTAAACAATTTGTCATAAATAACAACACGTATAAAAACATATATCGAATCAACCAGTTTCAATCAGTGTTCACTATCTCAAATCTGTGTTGCCATCCTAAATTCAGTTTTAAAAAGTAAGGAACAAATTTTAAAAAGTAAGGTGTTGCACCATCAGAGAATTAGCACAATTCACAACTAACTAACCATTAACTTCAGCCTGTCCAACGGTTAAATATTAGTGATTATACTACCACTCAAACTTTCGAAAGGATAGATACAAAGCTCTCAAAAATAGCAATAATAACGATACAAAAATACAAATACATAGTAAGATTTTAGAAGATTTACAGTGGTGGAAAAACATGTGAAAGACATCTTGTCATAGAAATATTTAGCGAATATTTGCGTCACAGCCTGATGGGGGGGGGGGGTATGTTTTCAGCTTTTAATGGGTTACAGTGTTTTGCAAAGGATAAACACGTTTGCGCTGTATGTAGGTACTATCTATATTAATTTAATGGGAGGTATTCAATTTCCTCATATAAATGCATTAGCTAAAAGTATTTGGTAATTGTAAAACGTAGAGATGGTTCACGCAAAACTACAGATAAATCTTAAGCGTCGTTTATTGTCTTAATCACACAAGTGTTAACAAAGAGCACTCAATACAGAATCAAAACTATTTAATCAAAAAGCGACATATAAGTATATCTGGCTTGGCGCGCTTTTTCCCCACGTGGCTTGGCTGTGGCGCTGGTGGTGGCGCTGGCGGGCGGAAATGGCAGTGGGGGAAGCGTTGGCTTGGCTATGGCTGGCGGATGTTCATATGGCTTCCGGCGAGTCGTTACATTCGGCCATCCTGTAACAATTGCTCCCGCAATGGGAAATAAACAGATATTAGCTTTCCAGCAAATCAATGAGGTCTTCAGTTTCTAATTCATTATCAGAGCTGCTAGCACTGTCAGATATAGGGGCAATGCTGCGGTAGGGTCGAAGGGAATCAACTGCAACCAGTCCCATAAAACTCTTATAACCACGTAATCCCTTAATACTTCTTATCCTATATCTGTCATTGCCAACCACACTAGTGATGATATAAGGCCCTGAATATATGTCATCTAATTTTGTATTTACTTTAGGAGCACTGCAAGTTGGTGCTTGTTTCCATAAAACCAGGTCCCCCTTTTTATACACATGGCATTGCTTTCGTCTTTTATCAAAGTTTTTCTTCATTCTTTCACTAGCAACCTTAATATGCGCACTGGCCCTAGAACGTCTAGACTCAACATTTTCTACCTCACGTCCAGGAATACTAACATCACACACAGGCCTACTAGGGCGAGTAAACATTAAATCATATGGCTTGTATTTAGTTGTATCATTCAAAGTATTATTCACACCCCACACAATGTCTGGTAAGCTGTTAGCCCAGTTAGGTGCGGCTTCACTGGGATCTACTGTTCGTAAAGCGTTAAGAATAGTCCTGTTAGTGCGTTCTACCTGACCATTGGCACGGGGGCAAGCAATAGAATTAAGTATGTGCTTAAATTGTTTTTCAATAGCAAATTTCCTAAAATACCGGCACGTAAATGCTTTACCGCGGTCTGTCACAACACGGTCTGGATAACCAAATAAGCTAAATATCCGTTTGAGAGTATGAATAGTTTCTATAGAATTCACTGTACGTGTTGGTTCAGCTATTATAAACTTAGAAAAAGCATCAGTCATAACTAAAATATATTGGTAACCCTTTTTGGTTCGGCAAAATGGGCCCAAATGATCAACATGAAGCATTCTCATAGGTTCATCAGGCTTAGCAATAGGATGCAGTAAACCCTCTCTCTTACCATGTTGACCCTTACCATATGCACATTGAAGGCATGAAAGGACATATTTTCTTATGAATCGAGTCATCTTTGCAAACCAAAATTCACTTTTAATTGTTTCCATGCATCTATTTAACCCGACATGTCCTATATCGTCATGGTGCATTTGCACAATTTTCCATCGAGCAAGGCTAGGGACTACAAGTCTGTTACCATGTAATGTTTTTCTATAAAGGCGATTTTCTATCAGAATATAATTATTATTTATGTCAGAGTCACTCGTACCCTCCTTAAGTAAATCAATTATAGATTTTAATTTCTCATCCTGGTACTGAACAGTATAGAACCAATCTTTTACTTCGAGTCTATTTATATTTACAGTATCTACAGAGTTTGAACTAATTGGGTTTCTACTTAAAGCATCTACATGTTTCAAACGTTCACCTGGTCTATATTCAATGCTTAAATCATAGTCTTGGATTGTTAACCACCAACGCGCTATTCGTGGAACAAGATCTCGTTTAGTTAATGTCGCCCGAACGGCCGTACAATCCGTTACTATCTTTATAGGTTTTCCTACAACGTAAACACGAAAACTACGCAAAGACTCAACAACCGCGAGAGTCTCAAGTTCGTAACTGTGATATATGGCTTCCTGCTTACTTGTTACTCTACTAAAATACATAACTGGCCTTAACGAGTTATCGGTCTGCTTTTGCAATAATATTCCAGCTATTCCTAATTTACATGCGTCTGTATGAATCTCAATGCTCAACGTTGGATCATATATTGCTAGGACTGGTTTATTACACAAACATTCTTTTAGTTTAGAAAAACTTTTTGCCTGGCAACTGTTCCAAACCCACTGTGAAGTTTTCTTAGTAAGGTCCGTCAAGGGACGGGCAATGACAGAGAAATTGTAAATAAACTTACGAAAGTAGCTGCATAATCCGATAAATTGCCTTACTTCGTGAACGTTTCTAGGAGTAGGAAACTGCGATACCGCTTTAAGCTTTGTTTCGCCCGGTCGAATACCGTTAGCAGAAATTTCATGTCCCAAATAAGTAATTTTAGTTTGCAAAAATGAACACTTTGTAATATTCAACTTCAAATTTTGAGATTCGAAAGTACACAAAACATTTTTCAACACTTCTAGGCCTGATTGAACACTATTTGAAGCTAACAAAAGATCGTCTAGAAATGCCAAAATCTCGATTGAATTATTCAATCCATCGGTTGAAACGCCTGGTTTGTGAACGAAACCTACAACTTTATTGATCAACCGCATAAATACTGATGGTGCGTTTGCTAATCCAAACGGGACTCGCGTATATTCGAATTGACCTTGAGGTGTCACAAATGCCGTCTTATGAGTATCTTCGGGACAAATTTTGACCTGATGGTAACTTTGAGCTAAATCTAAACTAGTGAAGTAAGTCTTATCTGATAATTTAGAAATTTGATCCTCTATGTTCGGTAATGGATATCGATCTTTAATAGTTATGGCATTAAGCGCTCTAAAGTCCACACACAACCTATAGTCGCCATTTTTCTTTTTCACTAAAATTACAGGTGAAGCGTAATTAGACTCAGATTCCTTTATTATACCCGCCTCAAGTAATTCTTTAACCTTTGACCTAACAACTTCTTGTTCACTATGAGATAACCTGTAAGGTTGCCGATAAACAGGTTGATCGGTTGTCAGTTTAATTTTCATTTGTAGTAAGTCAGTGCAACCTAAGTTATGTGTGCTGGACGCAAAGCAATATCTATATTCCCATAGTAAATTTATTAGGTTCTGGTAGTCTTTGTCACTCAAATGGCCTACATTTATTTTATCTAACGTTATACCCCCCAACGTATTTGAATAAGGCACGGTATTTAGAGAAGAATCGTTAAGTCTATAAATAGGCATGGCATGATTACTAACCTGGCTACTAGATGGCATTTCTTCACAGCTTTCGGCCCTCAGCAGTACCTCTCCAGCCTTCCAAGTTATGTCATTGGCTCCAGTATTAATGACCTTGATAAATCCATTTACTCCTCGAAGCAAGGAAGAAGGAATCGAATAAGACATATTTTCCAACTCAAAATGGCGAGGTTTAGTTACGACATCGTTTTTCTTGTCATTGCCGAGGATACTAACTTTGATGACAGAAGTTCCCGGAGGGAGGCACTCTTGACTTACAGTTACTACTTGGAACTTATGGCACTCTTCAATCACATTTAACTGGCTTTCTTCAGTAATGTTTTGGTTCAGAGATATCGGATCTTGTTTTAGTGAAACAGTGCCGTTACTGACAACCATCGATACGTTCTGGGCATTTATAATGGGTTGTCCAATAAGCAAGTTGACACCATCCATCTCTATGTCCGTTAGATGGGCTCGGCAGTGCAGTTCAATCCCATCGATTTCTACGTCAAACTCCACTTCACCACGGCTAGGTATTTGACCACCAGAAAATCCTTTGAGTAATACATTGCTGGGGATTACTTTGAGCTCGAGGAGTTCGGCAACTTCGTTGGTTAGGACATTAACTTGACTTCCAGTATCCAAATAGGATTTTACATGAATACCGTTAATTTTTGCAACTTTCTTGTAGATATTATTATAATTTTGTAGTAGCTTAATCTCCTTCATGTCTGGGCTGGTATAACTTGCCTTGTTTTTAGAACAATATGGAGCTATATGACCTTGCATTCCACATTTATAACAGTTGCGGAGGTCTGGTTGGGGGCAGTTTCGTAATAGATGACCGATTTTCTTACATCGTGGACAAGGAACTACTTCTGGATTGATAACAAAGGTCTTCCTTTCTGGGATTGTTCGTACAGCTTCCTTGTAGGCTGGTCGAGTCTCATAAGTCGCTGGCCGATAGTCATCCAAGGCACTCAGAAAGCCTTCGTAAAGTTCGTCAGCTCGAGTACACTGAAAGGCTTTGGCATTGGGCTGTAATGATGGTGGTAGGCCCTTTATTATGCATGAGACAGTGGCACTTTCTGACAATTTGCAGCGGAAACACATAGATACTTTATCTTGGTAGTATTTCGTCATAGTTTCCGACGGCAACTTCTTTCGTTGAAGCATCTCTTCTAACATATTGCCATAGTCACGGCTTCTAGGAAAAGCACGAAGTAACAACTGTTTTCACTCTTCCCACGAAAAATCATATTCTTCGAGACGGTTGTACCACTTTCTTGCTTGGCCTCTTAACTTTTCTTGGAGATGAAAAGATTTTGTCATCGCGTCCCATCCATGCAGTTCGCCAAGTTGGTCAATTTTTTTTAGCCAGGCTTGTACTGTAGTTTCTTCGTTATCGGGGTCGAATTCGGGTATTAAAGACGCTGCGCGATGGTCTCTGGGTCGGCTTGGGCTTGGTAATTCATCGTTTAGTTCGCCAAGAGCTCTAGTTATTTCACTACGAAGCAGGTTTTTCAAAAGCTTTTTGGCGGGCGGCGATGAATCTTCTCTGATGGAACCTTCGTCATCATCCTCGTCGATTGGACGCCTCATCTTCTTAAATAAAGTTTTTCTTCGATATCCCGCTTCTGAGTGTAAAACGTAGAGATGGTTCACGCAAAACTACAGATAAATCTTAAGCGTCGTTTATTGTCTTAATCACACAAGTGTTAACAAAGAGCACTCAATACAGAATCAAAACTATTTAATCAAAAAGCGACATATAAGTATATCTGGCTTGGCGCGCTTTTTCCCCACGTGGCTTGGCTGTGGCGCTGGTGGTGGCGCTGGCGGGCGGAAATGGCAGTGGGGGAAGCGTTGGCTTGGCTATGGCTGGCGGATGTTCATATGGCTTCCGGCGAGTCGTTACATAATAGTTTGAGAAAATGAATATTTGACTATTTGCTCCGTATATCAACTCGGGAAAAAATACAGCACTACCCAATTATGCGTATCAAAGTTTTCAGTCAACCTCAAGTAAATCTGTTTGCTTCTCGCACCAATGTTAAATGCTCACAATAGGTTTCTTGGTAACGAGATCTTGAAGCTACGGTTATAGACGCGTTTACTCTCTCTCCAAATTGCTTTAAATTAAAACATTCAAGCCGTTTTGAAATTTTTGCATTTAATAATGCTCAATTACTCTTAAACAGGTAACGGGAAAATTAAATTAAAAAAAAAAAAAAAAAGACCCGATCAGTACACGAACCTGGGACCTCTCGCTTGCCAAACGAGTGCTCTTTTACTGAGCTAACGATTTTGAAAAGAAATTATTTATCTTTCCAGAACGAACCAGCGAGGCTTCCCGGCTCGGTTTCATTAAGAGAAGACGTGTAGACGGTCACCACAGTACCTAGTCGTGGTCTCGTCGCTTTCTAACAAAACTTAAGCTCAGTACAACGTAGCATGGTACTACGTATCGGTACTAGAATTATTGTCACAATAACAGTGGAGATATCTTTAATCGTTCGATTTCACTGAATTTTATCATTTTTTAAGGAACAATTAAAGTAAAACTAATAAAGACAGTTAATAGATATAGTAAATAGTCATAGGTTGGCCTTATTATTAGGAAACAATATAGGATCACATGAACTAATTAATCCATTACCTTAGGTTAAGGCCATTACCAACATAACACAATTACACTTGGTTTAAGATTAAGATCTTCAAGTCGTTTTAAGATTATACAGGGTGACTGGTACCAAACCCGCCATAGCAAATTAGCATATAGAGGAGGTCATTTGCTAATTATTGGACCTTACTTTCCCTAACTAAAGTTTTATACTTTAGGAGATATGTCAATTTTTATACATTATTGAGATTTTTCCAAAATTTGACCTTAAAGCATTCGTAACTTTATTTTTCGTCATTAGTTTAGAGTTTTTTTATTATTTCTTGGTAGTCATTAACATTTGTGAATAAAATACGTCGGAACTTCCCTCAAACTAGGGTTAAAAAATAAGACGCTTATGCTTTTAAAAAAAATCAATACAGAAAAATTACTTTGCGATCAAATTCAACCGGAAATAATAAAAAAACTACGGCGTTTTAATAATTTATTCTACTCTAAATTAGTTCTCTAGTTCGTCACCTTACCAACGGTACTAAATTTGCAACGGAAAGTTTGATTCGCTAAACATCGGTAGGATTTTCAGGTCAACCAGTCATTTTGATCAAAAATAGTGAAGGTCCCAACGACAGGATAAAGCTAATTTAGCAAAGTAGTTTTTGCAAATTTATGAGTAGGTATTAGATAATAGAAATTGAGTGCTTAGTGTACTTAATTTTTTTTTTTACTTTTACCATGTAAAGCAAGAAATCAGGAAAAGATATAGAGCATCAAAAGAAAAATTTAAATAGAGTTGAAACTAAAAATTCTGCTCGAATTGCTGCCCGCAATTTCTGATACATGCCCGATATCTTTTCCTAATTTCTGTGGTGGTAAGACTGAGCCTAATTTCTTCTTTCATAACAGAAAACGCATTATTAATTTTTTGAATTAACTCATCTTTTGTAGTTACTTCTTCATTGTAGACCAACTCTTTTCATTTGCAATGACAGTTTCAATGACTTTTAGACGTCAAATGAAAAAGATGAGGTCGGACCCATCTCTATGACATTTAAGTTGTTGTCATATATGCTTTTCCTTTCCGTTTCGTGTGCTTTCACAAATAGTTGAGTAGACACAGGTATAAATAAATAAGACATTTCGTTTTAAAATGCCGGGATACACAAGGGAAGAATACGCCGACATGCTGCTGGCGTATGGTGCTGCACACAGTAACGCCCGCAAAGCGCGGCGAATTTACCAGGAGCGATATCCAAATAGACGCTTACCTGACCGTGACACATTTCCTACCACATATCGTCGGTTTAGAGAAACGGGTAACTTGAACGTCAGGGTACCCCAAGCAGCTGTGCGACAATTACCTGTTGAAATTGATCAGCAGATTTTGGCAGCTTTTGAAGAAGATCCCACGACTAGCACCAGAGTGGTAGCTGCCGCTTTGGGCGTCAGCCAGTGGAAAGTCTGGTCAGTGATGCATGGGGACCATCAACACCCGTATCATTACACGCCAGTTCAAGGTAATTTTGAGTTTATTTATGTACCTACTTACACTAAAGCGACCAGTGTTATCTTTAGAATTAAAGAAATTATTAATATTACGACGAGCTTCGATGTAACATAATCCAAATCAAATTTTGTCTTTAGAATAACATTTACGTAAATAATTAACAAATGGAGTGTTGGCAGGGCTTGAAAATGGCGACTACGAAAGGAGGTTGAATTTCTGTCGCCTCGTTCTTCACACCGATGTCGACGACCCAACATTTCTGGAGCGTATCCTTTGGACCGACGAGTCACAGTTCACCCGAGAAGGCATCACCAATTTCCACAATCTGCACCACTGGTCCCATGATAACCCCCATAAAAAGAGGGTTACATCGGTCCAGCGGAAATTTTCTGTTAATGTGTGGGCCTGCGTTATTGGTCGTAATATCTTTGGACCCTATTTCCTACCAGACATTTTAAATGGGGGAAATTATTTAGAATTTTTAAGGGACGTCTTGCCTGATCTGCTGTTGGATGGAATAACCGACGACACGCCCATTGTGTTTCAACACGATGGGTGCCCGGCGCATTTCAGGCTGGACGTCCGAGAACTTTTAAATAGTTCATTCCCCGATTCATGGATCGGTAGAGGTGGGCCAATTGAATGGCCAGCTCGGTCGCCAGACTTGACACCTCTCGATTTCTACGTTTGGGGCCGGGCCAAAGAGTTGGTCTACAATGAAGAAGTAACCACAAAAGATGAGTTAATTCAAAAAATTAATAATGCATTTTCTGTTATGAAACAAGAAATTAGACTCAGTCTTACCACCACGGAAATTAGGAAAAGATATCGGGCATGTATCAGAAATTGCGGGCAGCAATTCGAGCAGAATTTTTAGTTTCAACTCTATTTAAATTTTTCTTTTGATGCTCGATATCTTTTCCTGATTTCTTGCTTTACATGGTAAAAGTAAAAAAAAAAATTAAGTACACTAAGCACTCAATTTCTATTATCTAATACCTACTCATAAATTTGCAAAAACTACTTTGCTAAATTAGCTTTATCCTGTCGTTGGGACCTTCACTATTTTTGATCAAAATGACTGGTTGACCTGAAAATCCTACCGATGTTTAGCGAATCAAACTTTCCGTTGCAAATTTAGTACCGTTGGTAAGGTGACGAACTAGAGAACTAATTTAGAGTAGAATAAATTATTAAAACGCCGTAGTTTTTTTATTATTTCCGGTTGAATTTGATCGCAAAGTAATTTTTCTTTATTGATTTTTTTTAAAAGCATAAGCGTCTTATTTTTTAACCCTAGTTTGAGGGAAGTTCCGACGTATTTTATTCACAAATGTTAATGACTACCAAGAAATAATAAAAAAACTCTAAACTAATGACGAAAAATAAAGTTACGAATGCTTTAAGGTCAAATTTTGGAAAAATCTCAATAATGTATAAAAATTGACATATCTCCTAAAGTATAAAACTTTAGTTAGGGAAAGTAAGGTCCAATAATTAGCAAATGACCTCCTCTATATGCTAATTTGCTATGGCGGGTTTGGTACCAGTCACCCTGTATAGGGATGGAAGTTCTGTCTGCTATTGTTATTCTAGCTTTACCTACAATAACAATAAGCTATAATTAATGAAGATAGGTATTGCATGAATTATGCAAAATTTAAGACACTTTGGCACCCGATTTGTTTATAACGCAATGTGCCTAATATAGTTACCTTATATAGTTACCTATGTTTGTAATGTACCTAATATAGTTACTAGTGTGGTTAGGAGTTATACATATTATATGGGCGAAGATTCTTAATTTTTTTTGTTATTAAAGATAGTACTTAGGAAATTGGAGAAGAAAATAACCTACTCGAAATACTAATTCAATACAGCAGTGCTAGCACGGATCTTTTGTCGATCGTAAGTTTACGAATGCTCGTATAGTATGGAGACGGTTTTGCAAGCAATAATTGAAATCTATCCATTGCCGCACGGTCAGCTTAAATAAATGTGTTCCTTGTTAATTTTGAATGTTTGTTAACAGGTTCTACTCTTAAATAACTGTAAAATAAAAAAAATACATTGTTACTAAAAACTTGCAACCGACTCCATACTATACGAGCATTCGTAAACTTACGATCGACAAAAGATCCGTGCTAGCACTGCAGACGACGTCGCCGGCATCATCTTTGTAATATACCTACCTACCTATACTTTTTCACAAAACACCGAGGTGAAACTGCGGATCACAGCTTTGTTGTAACAGTTTTTGAAGTAACTCTGTCGTTTATCTATCAGTAACGTTTCACAGCTTAACTACTGAATCGATTTGGACGAAATTTTGAATAAGGTAAGTTTAAACTTCAAGAAGGATATAATAATAGTATTTATCCAACTCCAATAACCGGTATCCACGCGGACGAAGTCGCGTGTCACAGCTAGTTTTACAATAAGTGAATTTGGATCTGATCAAACGGAATGTTATTTATGGCATGAGGGAGAATCTAACAGAGGAGCCGACGAAATCGGTTCTTGTGTACTTAACTTTTAGGCACAATATGATGAATAGCGATTTTTAAGGTTTCAATGCGGCCATTAACTTATCTGACTTAGCAACTTGATGCTGACTTTACCTACCTAACATTCCCAAAAAATTTGGGAAGTACTGATCGGTTTCTTACTAATAGTTGTCATGTAAGTTTACTGATAAAAAACGCATCCATTTCATTTCATATATTTTTTTATCAAACTTAATAACTTATAAAAGTAAACTTAAAGCTTTATTCTAAATAAAAACTTAATGAAATAGGTACTTATTTCCTTTTTTCTGAACTACTAAAATAATTTAGTCGAACTGATTACTTATCATTAAATATACGTTTGAACCTTATTTATGAGTTGTAAGGGTATTATGATACCTTTATTAACTTAGCTTTTCTAATTGCTCATGATATCTCTTATTAAACACTAGCTTTATCCCGCAACTTCGTATGCGTTTAACTACCATTCTCGTGGAAATTTCAGAAACTATACAACCAGACACCCACTGAAAGAAACTTTATACCAAGTATCACACCCATGCACTCAAGGAATAAGTTTTTTTCATACAAACTAAAAATCATATATTTCCCGTGCCCGTGGGAATTTTGGGAATTGTTTACGTAGCAGAACCAGTCACTCTTTGAAGACCTTCATGCCAAGTATCACATCCGTACACTCAAGGAATAAGATTTTCCATACAAACTAAAAAGTCCAACCCCTTCCCGTGGGAATTTCGGGAATTCCTTCCATAATACAAACAGACACTTATTGAGGAACCTTTATATCAAGTATCACATCCGTGCACTCAAGGGATGGGATTTTTTCATACAAACTAAAACATCATATATTTCCCGTTCCCGTGGGAATTTCGGGAATTCCTTTCATAACACAACCAAACACACATTGAAAAACCTTTACACCAAGTTTCACATAGGTGCACTCAAGGAATACGATTTTTCATACAAACTAAAAAGTCCTATATTTCCCGTTCCCGTGGGAATTTCGGGAATTCCTTCCTTAGTGCACCCCTACATCCCCTAAAGAATGTATGTTCCAAATTTCAGCTCTCTACGCCCGGTAGTTACGGCTGTACGTTGTCACTCAGTCACTCAGTACCTCAGTCACTCAGTCAGTAACGGAACAGTTTTATATATATTGATTGATTATATCTGCTTCATTGCGGTTGTTATTGTCGAATAAATGACTTTTGTTGAGTACTTCATTGAAAATTTCAAATTTTTGAAACAATATGTACGATTTCGGAGAATGTTTACGTGGATGACATTCTAAGTCAGCCAAAGTTTAACGTGAAGTCGGTTTTTTTAATTAGTCCAAGAAAATGGTCAATGAAATACGAATTTTGAGCTTAAAACTTGAATTTTTGATATAAGTTACTTTGAAGTATCTAAAAACGAACTGTGAAAGGTTTTTTTAAATTCACCCCCGAGAAGGGGTGAAAAAAAAAATAAAAAAAGTGTTTTTTTTTTTTAAATTTTGGGGAAATGGTAAGTGTTAGAAAAAAAAGTTTCGAATAAAAGTTGTAGAACGTAAAATTTTACATAAAAATGCTCTCATAACTTTTTTCCTAAAATTGAAATTAACTGAGATAGGGTATCTAGAAGCTAGGGGATGATAACAGGACCTTTAAAAAATCATAAGATGTTGAAAAATTGAAAAAACTCATAATATTTTTTTTAAATTACTCATATGATTATCAACTTTTATTCTAGAGAAAAATTTTTTTTTTTAATTGTTTAAGTTGATTTAATTTGAAAATAATTTTTTTAAATTGTTATAACTTTTTTATCGAGGCATATGAGTAATTTAAAAAAAAAATTATTAGTTTTTTCAATTTTTCAACAACATGATTATCCTCCTGTCCTGTTATCATCCCCTAGCTTCTAGATACCCTATCTCAGTTAATTTCAATTTTAGGAAAAAAAGTTATGAGAGCATTTTTATGTAAAATTTTACGCTCTACAACTTTTATTCGAAACTTTTTTTTCTAACACTTACCATTTCCCCAAAATTTCAAAAAAAACACTTTTTTTATTTTTTTTTCACCCCTTCTCGGGGGTGAATTTAAAAAAACCTTTCACAGTTCGTTTTTAGATGCTTCAAAGTAACTTATATCAAAAATTCAAGTTTTAAGCTCAAAATTCGTATTTCATTGACCATTTTCTTGGATTAAATGCTCTGCATTCGTTGATTATATTGTTGGAACATCCATTATCGCAGATCATATCTTTATGTTTTAGAAGAGTTTATGTTATTTAAGTTATGTTTGTACTTAATGTGAAAAAGTGTCGCATTATGGGGCAGATTTGATTGTTTTTTTTTTCTCCTATACATGACAAATCTTTTTCTGAAAACTGCATCCAAATCTGTTCAGCAAAACGCGAGAAAAAACATACATACAAACAAACATACTTACAGGTGAAACTGAGAACCTCCTTTTTTCAAAATATTTAAAAAAACTTGTGCGAATGTTTTCTTGTAGGTCAAAGGACTACCTGGTTATTGATATCGAAAATGAAAACACGAAATTTAATTTGGCGTTAGCGTGCTCCAGGATACTTGAGGACGGTGGATGGCTTGAACAATTTGAGTATGTTTTTGGATAGGATAGGATCCAACAGGGTGGGGTGTCATTTATTCAACATCTGACAACGACGTCTCCGCTCACGTGTCTGCCCGTTCGGGTTAACATAATTTGTGATATTCGCTTCTCGGTCCACAGCGACCGCCCCGCCCGCCGGACCGCAGCCACCACCGCCATTGCGTCGTCGCGGCAGCTATGCTACTTTCACAGTAGGTTCGCAACCGTTTTCTTGCCTTGATTTATGTTACAACTATTATTATTGCTATTATGCATAATATATGAAAAAAAGCTCTTGATTCGAAATAAAAAAAATCTAAACATATAGGGTCTTCTTTATGAAGATCAATATATTTTAATAGAAGGTTAAGAATGATGTATGGATTCAATTTATGAAAGAATTTTTTTTTTGTTACAATTAACAAAAAAAAATTCTTTCATAAATATTTTATAATTCTCATAAGTTAACAACATTTTAGTTTAATCTGTTATTTACGACTAAAGCAAGAAATAAAAGTGTTTCTATTTAACTATTTATATTAAGAACTCACTCACACACAGAGAGAAAAATCGCACTAGGCATAGGTATGTAGGTATTCTCTGACGGCACTATCGACACCGAAAGTCAAGCGAGCCGCCCGCGCCGACAACACTCTGTTGGCTTGTCGGCGCGGCGCGGCGGCGGCGACTTTGTTTGATCCAAACGCGCGCGACCCGCTCACCGCTCGGCGAGCGCTCGCCAGTCTGTAAAAGTCTGTCTAATGATACGCGCGCGTAAATTAATAATTATCAAAATGCCTAATTTCGCGTACACGAACCAAGAATATCTTCAAATGGCTTTGTGCTAGTGTTGCGAGTGAGAACCTGTCACGAGCTCGTGACACGTACGAGCAGAGACATGGAAGGCGTCCCGCCCTCCGAACAATTCTAGGAGCTGTGCAGCGCCATCGAGATTATGGCACATTTACTCCACGTGCCCCAATGTTGTGTGCTGCCAATGTTATTAAACGAACAAGACTTTGTGTATCGCAAATAGGTAGTCATGTGCAGCAGTTACTATAAAGTGCTTGTGTATGTGTATTCGTGTGCTGTGTACCTAACATTGACAGGAAGCAATATGTAAGTTATTTTTGTACATAAACTGTATATAATAATAGTTGATAATAGGGTGATTCCATTTAAACATTCAATTGATTGTAAAATACATTTATTCGTTAAGACAAACAGCACGAAAGCTTTTTTTAAATTTATTTCTAATTTAAACATTATCAAAGAAGTCAACATTACTAAAACGGTATTTACAATTAGTTGAACGTTAAATTGACAGTTGAAGTGTGATGGGAAATTAGAATCAACTTTTATACGAAATAAGTATGATATTACAACAGCTGATTGTTACGTCATACATCAAGCTAAGTAGGTCACGCATCGCCCGGGCGCGCGAGGCATCGACCTTTGCTCGCGTGGATAGGTAGGTACTGACCGCGTAAGATCTTTGTTTTAGTGAAGTTATTTTCTTAAAATAAATAGATAGGTTTTTTTTATTTCTTGCAAGGTTGTCGTAAATAAGAGATTAAACTTAAATTCGGTCACTTAAAAGATTTGAAAATTTCAATAAAAAAAAATAGTTATATGTATATTTTTATTTTTTTCATAAATTGAACCCATACATCATTCTTAACCTTCTCTTAAAATATATTGATCTTCATAAAGAAGACCCTGTATATTCATCTTCTTCTCCACTTCCTTATTGCTTGATTCGAGTTGACTTAGTTCATTCTCAAGACTTAATTTATGCGTGTGTCAAAAATCAGACCAGTGGTTAAGGCGTGAAGATGTATTTGGATTTTTCTTCCTCATGAAAATATCTTTATTTGACACTAATTGGGTAAATATCCAAAAATGATTAAATGTTCAATAACTTTTATTTTATTCAATCGAACAAGAAATAAAATTATCTCCATACAAAATTTGATTCCCCATTTCATCTTCTTATTGGTTGATTTTTGAAAAATAAAGTAGCCTATGTATTTCATTCGAGATCATTTCTATAGCTACACAAAAAATCATAAAATCTGTTAAACCGTTTAGGTGTGAAAACGTACTTAGACAGAATATGGATTGTTATTCGGAGAAATAAAGGTAAAGAAAAAGAAAAACAATTTTTACTACAAAAAGTTGTATTTATTGATTTTTACAAAGTACATGTCACTGTTTGAAAGCCATTTCTTTCTTGAGTTGACCTACAATATCTTTAAACAGCACATCAATGTCAGGATATGCATTCAAGAGGCTCTTCCAATGATCGTATTTCAAATAAACCAAGTCCACTACCTACAAAACAAAAAAGAATCGATAAATATTTTTAATCTCGTTCAATGTCAAGAGTGCTGCGCTGAAGCTGAAAAGCTGATTGGAATAGGTTGACTATAGTGTTGTTGTGGGAAAATTCACTGTTGGATAAGGCGTGAGAAATCCGTTAGCTGGCAATAAAGAGTACAGTCTCATGAGCATTCAATGAACAAACTCAACTTTCACTTAATTCAATGTCAATTCTAGTTAAAGTAACTATGCTTAAAGTGTTTTAGTTCACAGTTAGCATATCTCAGTTTAACTTGTGTAACAGTTTGATCTCTTAGGAGTTGTTGCATAAATTAAGTTTATAATGCCCGTCTGCACTAAACTTTTTATTTTATTTTATTTTCCATGCCTTTTTTATTATACATTTAGTACTATCAACGAAGCTCGTAACGGTTTGTGATCATATTTTTTTTATTCATACTGTTGCTTCCAAGAACGATCTTTTTTCTTCATAACATTTAATGATCATATTGCTTTTATTAGTGATGTTGTTGCTCAGAACATACGTCAACTCATAACGTCGTTGTTCAGAATAGTTTTTGTCTTGATGAGTTATCGCTGGACTATTGACCATATCGGAGTAGTGGTGACCGACCTCACACTTTAGGGATTATGGCACTTCGCCGGCCGCTGCCGCAGCACCGCTCGTTTTGGTTCGCTTGGCTCGCGCACGTGTGCCTATATGCAACCTCCCACCTAATCGTACCGACTACGTCTTCCGGTGTGCCCTTCGTGTCGCGTAATCTTTTGCATCACAATGTTAATGAATATATTAGTATAAAAGAAATGTATGAATATAGACATTATAATTTTAAATAATATGGATAAAAATATTTATGAATATTATAATTATTTATTCGAATGATTATGACTTTTGATCATTAGTATGAATGAACAAATATATTAAAACAAATATTAGTAAAATCAAAGTGTATGAAAAGTCATATTATGAATTTCAATGATTATGTTTTTTAATATGTAGTGTATAATTTTTATGAAGAATGATCATTATGATTTTAAATGGTATGAGGAACATTTTCGGACTTCCGATTTTAGGAGATGAAAAGTTATGTGAAACAATGCTCACCCCGTAAACTGGTTTATGCAGAGCAACGCAGAGTAAGTCGATGCTTATGTGTGACTTAGTTTAGGCGTGAGTTTATGCTAACTAAGTTTATGCTTTGTAAAGTTTAGTGCAGACGGGCACCTAAGTCAGTAATAAAAAAAAATTATACCTTTATTACTGGTGATATTAAAAATAAGCGCGTCTAAAGAAATAAATTCTTCGTTTCTTATAATTTGCTTTGAATGCCATATTCATATCTGATTCATTACTAAAAACTTCAAATATAACTTACAGTGCGGGTCGCATAAGTGAATTCATATCGGGTGTTTGGGAACATAGAAGCAAACAATCCAAAATAACCGTTTGTTGTCAGAACAGTTATGACTTGCTTTTCTCCCCTGCAATGCAATTTTGTTAAATGAATTAAAATCAAGGTTAAAAGACTGTGTTTTAAAGACTTTTCTGAAAATTTTATTATTGTTAGTCACATAATTATGATGGCTTGATAATAACCCGAGAATAAAAGGGTAGTAATCCCAGCGAGCTCACTTGGCGGTAGGACCCGTTCAGAGTTCGCCTGGCTATTTGCTGGACATGCAAAAATGCCGCCAGGAACACCGCATCGACGTGACGCTCCAGCAATGTTTCGCAAGTAACCAGATCCTTCCGTCAACCTCACCTTCACTCACCATCGCGTGATATTGGGATCCAACGCGAATTTAGCCTCCGTTGAAAACAAAATTATTCTCGGACAGTCTTATGGCGACTAATTTTTTCTTATAGTAGTGTAGTGAAAGTTCATATCAGCGCTTACTTTTTGTTGACGTTGCACTTCTCAACCTCCCCTTCGTGAATAAAGAAAATGTTAGGCATGACGTCGCCCTGCCGCACGATATCCACTCCTGAAATAAAAATGATTCGATTAAATAAAACACTTTTAACCGGATTTATCGCGTATATTTAAATTTTAACGAGCGACTGACCGCTCGTGGCCACGGGGTATGAAAATACACCGAAACGTCGAGTTAAAATTTAAAATGTAAATATACGCGATAAATCCGGTTAAAAAGTGTTTTATTTAATAGTATGAATCGCGAAACCTTAAGACAATATTATGATTCGATTAATAATAGTAAGATACAGTCAGCTGCAGTAGGTGTGTAAGGACGTCATTGTCCTTTATTAACATTACCTAATTATATAGTCTAATAGGTTAAAGTCTTTTGGAATGTCAATATAAACACACTTACACAACAAACAATAGATTTATTCCACAACACAATTTGTCCTTATGCTAATTTTGTATTAAATAACTTGACCGTTAATTTGAAGCCCCACTTCCCGTTTGCGTTCGCTCCCGAACGGTCGTGTCTGCGGCCGCTCCCGAGTGTTCGTATTGCGCTGCCCTTGTTCCCTCCCCCGCACTCGTGCGGGTAAGGTGCCAATTTAAGCTCTTTCGGAAAGTTTTCTCTTGTGGAGGCTTTGTGGTGTCGGGGCTAATTCATCTGCCCTTTTCAGGGCGGACCCGGCTGCTGCCGGCCGAAGCATCGCTGGTCAGGTGGATACGTAACCGTGACAACTAAGCCTGATCGTCCGCCGTTCACCGGCAATAGGTCCGTACTAGGTCGTTTTTCTTTTTCAGCGCAGTTTGTGCAGCCGTCTCGCCGTTCACCGGCACGAAGCTCTGTCTGGTTTCGATAGACTTTCTTCTTTCAGCTCAGCATTATGCCTCGTAACACTCAGTGTAACGAAGCTAATTGCGCAAACTCCCGTCGTTTGTTGATGGCCTTCGAAGGCCTCGAAAACAACTTATCAAGCCACCGCAGGCCGTCTCGAGGACCAAATCGAGTCCTTACAGCAGCAGAACGCGTCCTTGCAGCAGCAGTACAAGTCCTTGCAGCAGTCCCTTCAGCAGCAACCAGCCGCTCGTCCCTCTTCCCATTCGTCTAAAATCAGACAATTGGAAGCACAACATGCATCTGAGAAGGATGCCCTTCTCACTCAAATCAATTCCTTGCAGGAGCAATTATCTGCTCGTCCCTCGTCTTCAGAATTCAGTCAGTTGTCTTCAGATTTCAGCCATATATCCAGCGATAAACAATCACTGGAAGCCCAATATACAGCCGAGAAGGAAGCTCTTCTCGCTCAAATCGAGTCCATGCGAAAGCAATCGTCAGCTCGTCCTCAGGTCGCCTCTCTTTCACAGGGGTTTCAAACCGATTCTCCGGCGTCTCCAGATCCATCCGAGTACGTCGATCCCTTTTCAAACTGCATGTCGGTAGACTCCACCGCATGCAAACGGAAAACTAACCCGCCAGGTAGTGATTCCGACTTTGCTCCTTTAGTTCCAGAATCTCCTGCTCCGTTCACCGAGGTTCGCAAAAAGTCCAAGTCTAAGAAGAAAAAGCAAGACGCCTCTTCAGTCTTATTCCCATCCGTTTCAGCTGCTCCAACCGCCGTTCCTGCACCACAAAATGTCGCACCGGCGTCTGCTCCTGAGCCTTCTGTTTCAGCGATCCCGTCGTCACAGCCTGCGTCGCAATCAGATTCGGCTCCGCCGAAAGTCAAGTCTCCGCCCCCCGTCTTTCTACGGGACAAGAGCCGCTGGACCGAGGTCTCAGCTCTCTGCGGTAGGCACAATCCCAAGATCCAGTACGTGAAGGCATCCAATGTGGGTGACTCCATTAAGGTCTTAGTCTGTTCCAGTTCCGATTTCAGGAATCTTACTCGGCTTTTTGCTGATCAAAAGCTCGAGTATCATACTTACGCTCTCCCTGAGGAGCGTAAAATTCGTGCTGTCCTCAGGAACGTTTGAGCTCTCGAACAAGCAAATCCAAGAGGACTTGTCATCTCAAGGCTTCCCCGTCGAATCTGTGCACAAAATGCACAGCCGCCGAGGCAAGCAGTTCCCACTTGCGCTAGTAATCCTAGCAAAGAGCCCGCAAGGGCAGTCCATTTTCAGAGGCAAGCTCACCGAGTGCGGCCTCTCCAACATCCGCGTCGAAGTACCACACAAGCGTGGTTTCCCAGGTCAGTGCCACCGCTGCCAATTGTATGGTCATGCGGCGGCAAACTGTTTTGCTTCCCCTAGGTGCGTCAAGTGCCTAGATCCGCATGGGACTAAGGAGTGCACTCGCACTCCCGAATCGCCCACCGCTCCGTCCTGCGTCTTGTGCGGCCAGTCAGGCCACACAGCAAACTTTCGCGGCTGCCCCAAGGCACCGCGTGCTGCCAGGGCAACCGTGAAGCCCATCGAGAACTGGAGAGAGCGACCGCAGCCTAGCTCGGACGCTCCTCCTCCAGTCAGTTCAAAGGCCCTCAAGGCCTTTACTCCTATCGTTTCAGGTCAGCGCAGCCGGGTCGCGACTCAATCGCAACCGGCCGCCAAATCGGCTTCCCAGTGCCAGAACGCAAAAGGGTCTCAAGACCGCATGGCGTTCTGGACCCAGCTCGCTCCCATCGACGATATCCTGGCTTTCGGCGCCGCTCTCGACGCCAGCCCAGAGGGTTTCAACGGTGCTCTTCCGGTCCTAACCAAGTTCGCTCCCCTTATCAGGAAACTCCAGTAAGCTCAACGTTTCTAAACGTAGTCCTTCTTTCCAGCATTCCTATCTCAGAGTGAGTCTGATTACTCTACATAATCTCTTAGTTTCAGCTTTGTCATTTCTGCTAGTCTTAGTTTCTGAATTTCTCGCTTTCAGTTCCTTTTGGTGGCAGCCGTCCGGATGCCGCTCACTGCGCAGCCTCTCTCTCCAATTGGCTGTCGCTCCGATTATGACTTATGGCCTTAGTTAAGGTGAGTTATGAAGGGAGATGTTTAGTGGGTATTATGCTCGGCTTCACTGAGTGAGTCTCCACACTGTCTGGGCATTCTATTTTCCGTTAGCCACTGGGGTTAACAGCTTATAGAATGCCCATTCGTCCGTAATAGGATTCATCCTCCTCCCGCTAAAGCTTGCTTTACTGGCTAAAGCTTGTTTTAGGGGGTGCCAAAACTTTCTGTGGCGGAAAAACAAAAAAAAAAAATTGGAAGCCTGATAATACTTTACGCTTCGGCTACACTACCGTGATATGCCAGTAATTATTGCCATAACTTAAACAACACCTAGGTGTAGCCACGATTTATGGCCATAATTTTACAATGCCAATCAATATGGCATATGGCGGTAGGCAATAGCTCCGGCGGCGGTCTTTTTTCGCACATCAAAGAAGATTACCGCAGTAATTATAGCGTTTGTGGCCACACTACCGTTTGTCCAGTGTCCAATATGAGCTCACCGGCGACGCACGTATCGTCCGACATGGAGAGGTCAAATGAAAAAGCGCTCGAGTTTTTAGAATTATTCCAATCCGAACCGTCTCTTTGGGATACCCTTTTTTGTCTTCTTTTAGCTTTGTTGAAATTTAAAAGATTCATGTAAAAATAATTGGCACTCATAAAACACAACACCGCTGCAGCTTCGACCTCCATCTTGAAAAAGTCATATTTACCGCCAAATTTAATGCCATAATTATTGCCGGTAGACGGTAAGGTAGTGTGACCACACCAGTTCATGCAGTAATTTAAACGGTAATTTAATGCCATAATTATGGCGGTAACAGCCCGGTAGACGGTAAGGTAGTGTGGCCGTAGTATGAGAGAGACACCATCGTTCTGTCCTTTTTTCGCACGTTTTATCCTTCATATACCTACTCTATTGCCTTCTCTTTCATTTCTCCACCACCACACAGGTAGCAGTTATGCTGAATGCGTTAGAATTTTGACTCATTGACGTCGTTGTTCTTGTCCTGACAACCTGTCTTTATCAGAGAAGACACAGTGTTTACTGAAGGTAGGTATATTTTTATATTTTCTAAAACTTGTTTCGGATTAAAGCTGACATTGGTGAGTTCATTTTATCGTAATTATTTTAATTGCCTATGTGTTTTCTTTGATAAATTTCGCACGGCTATTATTTATAATGCAACGTGTTATAAATTATTATTAAATTTTTATAATCGTGTTATATCACAGCAATCCCTTTGAATTTGTTTTATAAATCGAGGTTCATAACAATAGAATACTGCCGTGGAAGCATTCTAGAATAATAATTTCGAAGTGATTTTTCTTTTCACAAAACTAAAGTTATTATTACCTATTATTGTGTTAAACAATATCGAGCTTAGGGTATGGAAGAAATTATTTGTTTATAGAGTATTCTACCTGCTTCTAATGCGTCACAATGTTTTTATTGACCTGCGTTTTTTTTTTCTTCCACTATCGTGATTTTAAGGATAATGTTTTTATTTTTAAATGTTATTTTCCTATTTTATTTACGTAAAGGGTAAATACTGGATATGCTCCAACATAAGCTTAACGTTGTTAACGTTCGTTTTAGAATTGTTTTTACCCACCTTTTAGTTTCCTTTGGTTAGCGAAATTTATTATTTGCATCGTGATTTAAAAATAAGTGATCAAAACAATATAGTAGAAGAATTTGAGTAGTTCTTCGTCTAGTAGTTCTGAATCAAGACGCTCGAGAATTTTTTCTAATCAAAAGTGTCCTCGCCGTCACCGTAACAATCGAAAGCGGAATCATAATGACCGCATAATAGAACAGTTAATCTAAGATGTAGTTTTTAAAGAATCTTATCTTAATCTTGTTCGGTTAGACATCTTTATAATGATGATTCTATAATTGACGAACATAATAACCGGGATTCGCAAAACCTAAAGCCACAACATTGGGAGAGGCCTACGTCCAGCAGTGGACTAGCGCGGGCTGAGATGATGAAAGCCACATCTGTAGTTTCAAAACACCTCATAATTATTCTGAAATTCTTAAAGATAACAACAACAATCCTGATTGGACAAATGTCAGGTTATTTTAGCTTCTGTCAAGGATCCTTTAAATAAGGTCATGTTAACAATAACTCCTCCCTCATGCCATCACTTATCATAATGTTAGAAAGCCCTTTCGAGGTCGTGGAAGTAAGCAGGCACACGGTTGTAAATTTAACGAATATTTCAAGGACGAAAAGGCTCTCCCTCATCCCACCAGGATAGGACAGGAAAATCCAGACGATACTGACCACACGGTCGTAAATCTAACGAAACTGCAAAAGTACGAAAAGGTTCTCCATCATCCAACTGGGATAGTCACAGAAGATACTGACCGCACGGTCGTAAATCTAACTAATCTGCAAAACTACATAAAGGTTCTCCCTCATCCCACCGGGATAGGAGAGGTAAACCCAGACGATACTGACCACACCGTCGTAAATCTAACGAATCTGTACAAGTGCGTAAAGGTCCTCCCTCATCCCACCAGGATAGGAGAGGTAAATCCAGGCGATACTGACCACATCGTCGTAAATCTAACGAATCTGTACAAGTGCGTAAAGGTTCTTCCTCATCCCACCAGGATAGGAGAGGTAAATCCAGGCGATACTAACCACACGGTCGTAAATCTAACGAATCTGCACAAGTGCGTAAAGGTCCTCCCTCATCCCACCAGGATAGGAAAGGTTAATCCAGGCGATACTGACCACATGGTCGTAAATCTAACGAATCTGCACAAGTGCGTAAAGGTTCTCCTTCATCCCACCAGGATAGGAGAGGTAAATCCAGGCGATACTGACCACATGGTCGTAAAGCTAACGAATCTGCATAAGTGCGTAAAGGTTCTCCTTCATCCCACCAGGATAGGAGAGGTAAATCCAGGCGATACTGACCACATGGTCGTAAATCTAACGAATCTTCTCGAGGACGTTAAGGCTTTCCCTCATTCCACTGGGATAGGAGAGAAAAATCCAGACGATACTGACTCTGCGATTCTGCGCTGACTTCCATGAAAAACTTTCACAACCTGTTGAAAGAAAGCGGTAATTTCTTGCGACCAACAGCAGACAAAGAATCGAGCCGAGATTACGTATATATCAGTTTATGAACGAAAATAATTGTCAGCTGCAGTGGCTACAATGTAAGATTTGTGATTGATGTTATTTTGAAAGCTGTCAATTTATGAACATAATCTTCTTAGTCTGTGGTTAAGTTGATCGATTATCAATCCGTGATTATCAGTGATGCTCAGCTGATTGATTGTTCCATCCAGGTTATGACAAAGTAATACATTTTGCATTATTATTGGCTTATTCAAAATTCAAAATTCTTTATTAGTGTTACAATTTGCGATTACATGATTTGGAAGTCTCCTGTTAAGTTTTAAAAACCTGTATTAGGAGATTTCCGCTCTTACGTTCTATTCAGATTACAAATCTATAAAGAAAAACACTTACGTACTTAATAATTAAACAAACTAACAAAATTAACAAAATTAAAAGTGAGGGTAGACATTGATTTATAAATAATAATTGTGGTAACAAATTCTTTCAAGATTTTGAATGATTGCCTAAAATGAAGGTATACAAAAAAATATTACGCATAAGTTATCAGAGCTCCAATGATACATAAAATTTTAGATATGGCATCGTTCTTGATATGGTATGAAATACAAATGTGAGATATGAGTATAATAGAAATGTAATATATATTTAATTTAGATATTATTTTATATTACCTATGTTTTTGTAATTGAATTTTTTTCTAGTTATTATTTAATAGTTATTGAAATTAATAAGTCACTATGTTGTTTTTTAAATATGCAGTGAAAAATAATGTGGTATTAAATGTTATAGTTGCTTGTGAGTATGTATGCATATGCTAGTATTACTATTAAATATAATATAATACTTATTATAATTAAAAATTTCTAATAATTTTCAGTTTCTTAATTTCAAAATAATATACACTATTAAAACAGTATAATATATATTTTTAAGCTATTATTTAAAGTATGAAATAAATATGTACCTTAAGAGATTGTTACTTTTTTTATTGTTATAAGTGTTTGTGTGTTTATGTATGATGTGTGTGTGTGTGTATAATAATACTTTAATCGCCCAAATTAAAGACATTTTTTTTTATTATGTATTTTTTTATCTTATTAATAAATCCTCAGTTTCTTTGTAACTTAATTTTTTTTAACCAGCTTCCTATAATATTTTTACATGTATAAAATGACATTGTATAAATTTGTTTTAGCCTATTGATTTTATTGTACAGAATAATAGATTGATTTGAATATTGATGTTTTGCAAATGTGGTTCGCACGAAAGGACAATTTATGACCGAGTATGGATTACGCTTTCTCATAATAGCCGGATCTACTGTCGTAACTTTATGTATTTTTAAAATTGTTCGGAATATGTATAGTTGTCTAACCGTAAAGACATTTGTATCTATGTAAAGTTGTGTGGTACTGTAGATTTTGGATTTCTTTAGCATTACTTTTAGTATTCCCCTCTGCGCTCGCTCAATACTTAGGAATTTTGTTTTGTAAGTACCCCCCCAGATAGTAATACAATATGAGAGAATCGATTGAATAAGAGTTTTGTAGATGTATGTTATGAGCATTTTATCAGTGATACTTCTTAAGTGTTTAAATAGCCAGGCTAACTTTCTGGCTCGATTTGCTATCATAGTTATTTGGGGATACCACGATAGGTTTCGGTCTAGTATCACGCCTAGATATTTAGTGGTAGCGACTCTATCGATTTTATAACAGTTACATTGTAAATTAGTAGCGCAAGTGTGGGCAGTTATAGTAAGGTTAGTTGCCGGTTGTAGGGAGTCTCTTATAGAAAAAGGTATGTAATTTGTTTTGTTCATGTTCATGGTAAGTTGATTAATATTTAACCACCTAATAACCTTTTGTAAACCCATCTCTGCTTTATGGAATGCCTCAGGCCAGGTTTTATCTTCAAATAGTAAGGCAGTGTCGTCTGCATAAGAAATTATTTTCCCATTGTGTAGCTCTAGATTAGTCAGATCATTTATGAACATGAGAAATAATGTAGGCCCGAGTACGCTACCTTGTGGCACTCCATAGCATGTCGTTTTGATGTCATTGCTGTATATGCTAGTACCAAGCTTTACACGTTGCGTTCGATCAGTAAGATAACTGATTAACAAATTCAAAAACATACCCCTCACTCCCATCTTTTCTGCTTTACGAATTAATAGTGGAATAGATACAGCATCGAAGGCTTTTTTTAGGTCGATGAAAATGCAGAGTGTTTTCTTCTTGTTGTCTATATGCTGTGTAATGTATTTGGTAAGATCATGTATGGCATCCTCAGTACTAAGACCTTCTCGAAATCCATATTGGTAGTTAGAAAGTAAGTTAAATTTATTTAGATACTTGGTAAGACGAGAATTGATTACTTTTTCAAGAATTTTGGCTATGACTGGTAAAACTGAAATAGGCCTGTAGTTATTAATGTCATTCTTGTTTCCACTTTTGAAAATTGGGTGTATTATTGAGCGTTTAAGAAGACTTGGAAAATTTCCTTGTTGAAAAGCTAAAACACAGAGACGGGTTATTATTGGAACAAGTTGGGTTTTAGCCTGTTTTATAAATACTGTGGGGATGTTATCCCAGCCAGCAGCAGAATCGGTCTTTAAGTTTGTTATTATGTTATTTATTTCAGATGGATCTGGTTCGATAATGCCAATTGAAGTGGGGTGTGATGGAATTGAGTCAAGATATGCATTTATTATCTGATTGTCATTTTGTAAATGTTTGGCTAAAGTTTCTCCTACCGTATTAAATTGTCTATTTATGTAGTTGCATGCTGTTATGTAGTTATTATGTTGTTATGTAGTACATGCTGTTTACTTTACGACACTGTGGACAAATGAATTGGCTGCCCTTCGGGCTCAGCTTTGCACCAGGGGCCTTTGCTTATGTATGCAATTGGGTTGCCCAGAAATTTCGAGAGCACGGAATACGCACCATTGTGTATTTAGCTGCTTCTTAATTGATATTGAAATTAAACTATAAGTGTTGGAGATTAGAAAGAGAATGATTTATCACATTAATACAGCTTAATTAATTAGCAGTAGCTAGTTGCTAGGATAGCTACAGTGCTCCCCCTCAAACGAAGCCTATTGACGACGCGTCACTTCGAGTAGTTTTTAGTGTCGTATGTTGTGACTGTTGTGAGGTACTGCGGTCTGGACTACAATAGGTTAGTAGTTTCT
This sequence comes from Stenoptilia bipunctidactyla, assembly GCA_944452665.1. Lineage (NCBI taxonomy): Eukaryota > Metazoa > Arthropoda > Insecta > Lepidoptera > Pterophoridae > Stenoptilia > Stenoptilia bipunctidactyla. The sequence goes on along the minus strand of OX101722.1, from coordinate 31,686,007 downwards.
CGAGTCGGCAACTTTATCGAGAGAACTTTTCTATTTCATTTCAGTATAAGAAACAGGCCTTCATGTGCCGGTGCGAGTGGTGTCCGGTGGTGTCTTCACTGCGTCGCATCTTATGAAAACGTGATCGCGCGATAACAAGTCCGAGTGTCCAAAAGTACTGCGCTTGTTTGCGTGCGGAGCTATTGTTGGTTTCAGTTTTTTCATGGCACGTAGCTGGTTAACTTAGTCGTAGTCCGTTACTCGTAGCGTATTTTCATTTTTTTTTTCTACAGTTCGCCCGATAGTCGACCCGGATGTCTTGCACAGGTGTTGCTTCCGGTCTTCGTGTACAGCAGTCTTTCATTGTTACACAGTATTTGTAGCCATTGATAATGCTATATTTTTATTTTTTATCCTGCTAAAATCCTAATACGGAAAATCTTTTTGAAATATAAAAACATACTGCTTTCCTTGAAATTAATGAATAAAAGAGAAAATAGATGCTTGGACTCAGTCTATTGGGTGAATAAGTTCATTTTAATTGGAAAAGACAGAACAATCGAAAGTAAGTGTGATAATGTATTTATAACTATATGTGGAAAACCTATATTAGCCTCTCGCAGTATCCTAGCTGGTCGGGTTACACTTACTTTCGAATGTTATATATATATTTAAAAAAAAGTGCTCTTATAAATGCCTGAGCGGGGACAGCTTCCGTTCCGCTGTGGCGTCAAAAAGTTGGGTGGGAAATTGTCCGTTACATGAAATCCTCACTAGATATAACTGGCGTTCTGAAAATACATTTAAACGATTTTATTGTAATGAAGTAAGAATGTCAAAAAATCAAGATTCAGTTACAAGTATATTTTATGCAGTGGATGAAATATATTTTATATTTCAATTTAATTTAAACTTATTATAGTTTTTGTTAGCAACTGTTGCTTATCCCTGTGTATTTGAAAGGTAATTGATAATTACATTACTGAAAATGCTTTAATAGGTTATTTTTATGTACATCTCCCTGGCATTGTAAACCAATACCACAAGTCAATTTATTTTAGGCTTATTAACTTTTATTCATTATTCACATTGACGTCACCACCACACCAGGCGATATCAAACACGTCTCTCAAGTATTATTAGGCTTCAAATTAACGGTCAAGTTATTTAATACTAGCGTTTTACCTAAAATTAAAACGTAAATTAAATCACTTACCTTAATTTGAAGCCTAATAATTTTTAATTCTGCCTGGTTACACAACGACTTCAATGAGTCAAAATTCTAACGCATTCAGCATAACTGTTACCTGTGTGGTGGTGGAGAAATGAAAGAGAAGGCAATAGTAGGTATATGAAGGATAAAACGTGCGAAAAAAGGACAGAATGATGGTGTCTCTCTCAAGTATTATTAGGCTTCAAATTAAGGTAAGTGATTTAATTTACGTTTTAATTTTAGGTAAACGCTAGTATTAAATAACTTGACCGTTAATTTGAAGCCTAATAATACTTGAGAGAGATACCATCGTTCTGTCCTTTTTTCGCACGTTCTTTCCTTCATATACCTACTCTATTGCCTTCTCTTTCTTTACCCCACCACCACACAGGTAGCAGCTATGCTGAATGCGTTAGGATTTTGACTCATTGACGTCGTTGTTCTTATCCTGACAACTTGTCTATATCAGAGAAGACACAGTGTTTACTGAAGGTACATATTTATCTTTCTAAAACTTGTTTCGGATTAAAGCTGACATTGGTGAGTTCATTTTATCTTAATTATTTTACTTGCCTATGTGTTTTCTTTGATAAATTTCGCACGGCTATTGTTATTTATAATGCAACGTGTTATAATTTATAATTCAATTTTTATAAAATGTTATACCTGCTCCAAAATAAGTTAAACGTTGTTAACGTTCGTTTTAGAATTGTTTTTTTATCTACCTTTTAGTTTCCTTTGGTAAGCGAAATTTATTATTTGCATCGTGGTTTAAAAATAAGTGATCAAAACAATGTAGTACTAGTACTTCATATGTACAAACTATCTCAAGGACGACGAATTTGAGTAGTTCTTCGTCTAGTAGTTCTGGATCAGAAGCTCGAGTAATTCTTCTAGTCAAAAGCGTTCGCGCCGTTACCGTCAGAATCGAAAGCGGAATCATAATTACGGCATAATAGGACAGTTAAGCTAAGATGTAGCATTTTTAAAGAATCTTATCTTAATCTTGTTCGGTTAGACATCTTATAATGATGATCCTATAATCGACGAACATAATCTGAACGATCTGGGATTCACAAAACCTACAGCCACATCTGTAGTTTCAAAAACACCTCATGATTATTCTGAAATTCTTAAAGTTATACAAAGCTTTGACAATCCTGATTGGACAAATATTAGGTTATTTAAGCTTCTGTCAAGGATCCTTTAAATAAGGTCACGTTAAGTAAAACTCCTCCCTCATGCCATCACTTATCATAATGTTAGAAAGCCCTTTCGAGGTCGTGGAAGTAAGCAGGCACACGGTCGTAAATTTAACGAATCTTCACAAGGACTTAAAGGCTCTCCCTCATCCTACTGGGATAGGACAGGAAAATCCAGACAATACTGACCGCACGGTCGAAAATCTAACGAATTTGCACAACTACGTAAAGGTTCTTCCTCATCCCACCGGGATAGGAGAGGTAAATCCAGACTATATTGACCAAACGGTCGTAAATCTAACGCATCTGCACAAGTACGTAAAGGTTCTCCCTCATCCCACCAGGATAGGAGAGGTAAATCCAGATGATACTGACCACACGGTCGTAAATCTAACGAATCTGCACAAGTACGTAAAGGTTCTCCCTCATCCCACCAGGATAGGTGAGGTAAATCCAGACGATACTGACCACACGGTCGTAAATGTAACGAATCTGCACAACTACATAAAGGTTCTCCCTCATCCCACCAGGATAGGAGAGGTAAATCCAGGCGATACTGACCACATGGTCGTAAATCTAACGCATCTTCACAAGGACGTTAAGGGCGGCTTGCGCATCGTCGTTAAATACAGTTTAAGAGCGACGTAAACGCATTTAGTCTGCTAATTATAATTAGCGTCTTGCACAACAAAAATTTAGGCACTAATCACGTTTAACGAACTCTCAAAGTTAAATACCCAAAGATGGCGATTTAGCGTCGCTAAATACGTTTAGTAGCAATCGAGCGTCATCATTTTGTGGTTATAGAAATTTTACTATTATTTTATAAAAGATTGTAAAGAGTTCGTTAGGAAGCTTGTAAGATGGATTTGTGGGAATCGTATTCTGACTATAAAAAATAAGTAATAAATAAGTTCATCATGTTAATAACCCCTCAACAACATTTTTGATTCAGAATGTTTTTTTTTCAATTTGCTTTTAATGTTTCTATAACAACTTAAAAGGTTTTCGGCATTTCTTGAAACACCTTTTGTGTTGGGATCAAAAACATGAGCGATTTTGACCCAGACATTTTGCTTTTAAATCTGTTTAATTTGGTCGGTCTTTTTGCAATCAATAATATGGGTGTATGATTCCATCGCTGCAATCAGCAAATATCTGTTCTTCTTTTGTTAAATTAGGCCCCCGGGCCCTAGAAGAAACACTTTTGTTTGCCATGGTAATTATCAATGAACTCAACTAAAACAATTATTATCAATAAAAATTAAAACCACAACACAATTTGTGTGACTTGATGTGACAACTGAAAGCTCGTCGGTCCATTTCACGCATTTTTTCTTTAAGAAATTCAACCATTTTGCTCTAAGTCAAGTGTTTAACGCACGAAAACGTAAAAAAGAACGCAAGAAACTGCTTTAACGACTCCCTAACTACGATTACTTAAATTACCATCCAAACGGACGAAAGCAAGACCTTTTTAATTGTATTTAGGCTAAACATATTTAGCAAGATAAATTCATTTAACTAAATTCTGTTTAGACCAAATGTTACGCAAGCCGCCCTAAGGCTCTCCCTCATTCCACCTAGATAGGAGAGAAAAAATCCAAACGATACTGACTCTTCGAGTATTTTCCATGAAAAACTTTCACAACCGGTGGAAAGAAAGGGGTAATTTCTTGCAACCAACAGCAGAGTAGACAATAAATCGAGCCGAGATTACGTATATATTAATTTATGAACGAAAATAATTGACAGCTCCAGTTGCTGCAATGTATGATTTGTGATTGATGTTATTTTGAATGCTGGCAATTTATGAACATAATCTTCTTAGTCTGTGGTTAAGTTGATCAATTATCAATCCGTGATTGGTTGTTCTTATAGATTAATATAAGTACTAAAGTAGTTGTTCTATCCAGGTTATGACGAAGTAATACATTTCAAATTATTATTGGCTTATGAGAATTTAAAGATATTAAGTGAAATTGATAATCAATGTTCCTCTTGCTTGCAAAATGATATCCGCTGCCACAGATTTGTGATGCAATTCGCTGCAGTGTATGATGTAGTGGATGTGATTCCCTTTATTTACTCAACAAGTTTTAAAATTTTCAGGTCGGTTTTGAACTGTTTTCTAATTGTTTTGTGGAGAGTTTAATAGCATGCTGTTTACTATACGATACCGTGGACAGAGGAGTTGGCTGCCCTTCGGGCTCAGCTTTGCACTAGGGGACTTTGCTTGTATGCAATTGGGTTGCCCAGAAAATTCGAGAGCACGGAATACGCGCTATGGTGTATTTAGCTGCTTCTCAATTGATATTGAAATTAAACTATCAGGGCTGGAGATTAGAAAGAGAATTATTTATTAAATTGATACAGCTTAATTAATTAGCAGCAGCTAGTTGCTAGTTGCTATAGGGTAGCTACAGTGCTCCCCCTCAAGCGAAGCCTATTGGTGGTTTGACGCCTCGTCACTTCGAATAGTTTGTAGTGTCGTATGCTGCGAGGTATTGCGGTCGGAGCTAGGACGTCGTCATGCGGCAGTGGTGAGGCGATGATATACGCTGGTTTCAGTCTATCGATCGATAGCTATAGTAGTTTCTCGAGTCGGTAACTTTATCGGGAGAACTTTTCTGTTTCATTTCTGTGTAGGAAACGGGCCTTCATGTGCCGGTGCGAGTGGTGTCTTCACTGCGTCGCATCTTATGAAATCGTGATCGCACGATGACAAGTCCGAGTGTCCAAAAATACTGCGCTTGGTTGCGTGCAGAGCTAATGTTGGTTTCAGTTCTTTCATGGCGCGTAGCTGGTTAATCTAATCGTATTCCGTTACTCGTAGCGTATTTTCATTATTTATTTTTTTCGACAGTTCGCCTGATAGTCGTATAGACCCGAATGTCTTGCACAGATGTTGCTTCCGGCCATCTTGTACAGCAGTCTATTATTGTTACACAGTATTTGTAGCCATCACTCAATGTAGGCAACAATGGGCCGATTATATCGATGTGTACATGTGCGAATCTTTCCACTGAATGTTGTGTAAATAGTGCTGGCTCACTCTTTGTATGTCGTTGTATCTTTACACGTTGACAAGGTATCCAGGTTTTCGACCTAGTACCAAGTCGATATTCATGTGTGGGCAAAAATACCGTGACTTAACTATAAGGCGTGAACTTCTAATACCAGGGTGGCTTACGTATAAAAAAAAAAATAAAAAAAAAGACGTGTGACACTCGGTGACTGCCGCGGTAAAGCTATTGCAACAAAATAAGGTGTTCTGCTGCGACACGTCATACAGAGCTAAGACGTACTGACCGGGCGGCCGGCCTGCAGCAGCACCGCACCCTGAGCCACGCTGCTGGCGTACACTGACACCAGCATCGGCTGCGACAAGTCATACAGAGCAAGGACGTACTGACTGGGCGGCCGGCCTGCAGCAGCACCGCGCCCTGAGCCACGCTGCTGGCTCCACCGACACCAGCACCGGCTACGACACGTCATACAGAGCTAGGACGTACTGATCGGGCGGCCGGCCTGCAGCAGGCCCGCGATAGAAGCTATGCAATAGCTTAAAAAAAAAAAAACGACAAACTGGTCAGAATAACAAAAATGGTAGCTCATGAAGAGTTGGTGAGCTTCTACAATAAATAATTATAAACCAGCGTGGTCAAGTGTGGTCCGTGGTCCAGCAAGTGTCTGTAAACGAACCAACTGGCTCAGATTAAGCTCAATTTCTGGCAGACCTGCATCATAATATAAAAACTCTCTTAATAATAAAGCCGTCGTCGTCTCCACGCTTTGTAGCCCGGAACGAACTGAACGGCTGAGAGGACATCCTCTTGTCAAGCGAATCCTATAATCTATTGCACTGGTCGCGACAAAAATGCACCAAATCATCGATCTGGAATATTGATAATGTTATATTTTTATTTTTTGTCCTGCTAAAATCCTAATACAGAAAATCCTTTTGAAATATAAAAAAATAGATGCTTGGACCTAGTCTATTGGGTAAATAAGTTAATTTTAGTTGGAAAAGACATAATAATCAAAAGTAAGTGTGATAATGTATTTACTATACGTGGGAAACCTAGACTAGCCTCTCGAAACCTAGTCGGGTTATATTAGTATATATGTGTATAAAAGAAAGAAAAAAAAAAAATGTTGCTGGTGTGGGTCACGTCGTGAGGACCAATGCCGGTATCAATGCCTCAGCCGACAGCTTCCATTCCGCTGTGGCGTCAAAAAGTTGGGTGGAAAATGGTCCGTTGGATGAAATCCTGACTAGAGATAACTGGCGTTCTGAAAATACATTTGAACGATTTTATTGTAAATAAGTAAGAATGTCAAAAAATCAAAATTCAGTTACAAGTCAATTTAATGCAGTGGATGAAATATATTTTATATTTCTATTTAATTTAAACCACTTAATTGTAGTTTTTGTTAGCAACTGTTGCTTATTCCTGTGTATTTTAAAGGTAATTGATATTACGTTACTGAAAATGCTATAATAGGTTATTTTTATGTACATCACCCTGGCATTGTAAAACAATACCACAAGTCAATTTATTTTATGCTTATTAACTTTTATTCGTATTCACATTGACGTCACCACCACACCAGGCGATATCAAACACGTCTCTCAAGTATTATTAGGCTTCAAATTAACGGTCAAGTTATTTAATACCAACGTTTTACCTAAAATTAAAACTGATGATGTAATTAAGGTTGTGATTGCTATGATTTGAATTCTTTGAAGTGAAAGACGTGTGTTTGTGCGTTAAGTTGTAATGCGACTGACTTGAAAAGAAGCTATGTTATGATACATTTAAGAATGAATGAGTTTGAATCAACATACCGCCCACCAAAAGGACTGAAAGTCTTTTAAAGAAATGAAAGTTACATGGTACTGAACCATTAAAATACTAACAAATTGAGTAAAAAATAAAGAACATAAACATTTAAGTAAGTAAAAAAAATTAACATTAATTAATCTGAATTGATGGGCAAGGCACAAAGTTTTGTTACAGATCTTTTAGTTATAGTATTGCCACTTTTCACACTATAAACTCTTGTGTGGCCATCATCTCCTGGGTGTTTGTCCGTGATTCGTCCCAATGACCATTTGCCGGGTGGCAAATTATCTGTTTTGATAAGAACAACTTCTCCTATTTTGAACTCGTCCGCTTTCTTAAGCCATTTGGAACGTTGTTGAAGTCGACTTAGGTACTCATCCTGCCAGCGTCTCCAGAAGTCGTTTAAGAGTTTTTGTGTATGTTGCCAGCGTGATAAGGCATGTATTTTTATGTCTTTAGTGTCAGGAGCTGGAACAACAATAGGTGATTCTCCAATTAGAAAATGCCCTGGTGTTAGTGAGTTAAAATTTTCTGGTTCTGTGGCATCTATAGGACATAATGGGCGTGAGTTAAGGCAAGCTTCTACTTGGCACAGTATTGTATTCATCTCCTCATATGTCAAGTAGGTAGTAAGAATTCTCTGCAAGTGGTATTTTATAGATTTAACACCAGCTTCCCATAAGCCTCCAAACGTTGGGCTATATGCCGGAATAAAGTGCCATTGTGTGCCTTCTGTGACTAGGATTCTTGAAATTTCTTGAGTGGACTGTAAAATTGTTTTGCTGCAGGCATCTTTCAGCTCTTTATTAGCACAAACGAAATTTCTCCCCTGGTCGCTCCATAAATGACTGCATTTGCCCCTTCGAGCAACAAAACGGCGAAAAGCCCCAATAAAAGCTTCCGATGTGAGATCACTTACGAGTTCGATGTGAATTGCCTTAGTAGACATACATATAAATATTGCAACATAAGCTTTCATTGTTTTGTTGCCTCTGCCCTTCGACATCAATATCTGAAAGGGCCCTGCGAAGTCTACACCACTGTGCAAAAATGGCCTAGATGGTGTCACTCGTTGTTCGGGTAAATCTCCCATTATTTGTGTTTTGTTCTTGGCTTTTAATTTCATACAAAGCAGGCATTTATGTAGATGTTTATTAACTACCGATTTTGCTCTTATGATCCAATATTTACTCCTCAGGTAACACAAAGTTAACTGTATTCCACCGTGCAAAGTCTTCTTATGTGCATCAGCAACTAATAATTGTGTTAAAACATTTTTGCTACCCAGGATAATTGGATGTTTTCTATCGTTTGCTAAATTACTGTGTCTTAGGCGACCGCCCACCCTGAGGATATTATTTTCGTCTAAATACGGATTGAGGGTAAGTATTTGGCTTCCTTTTTTTACTTGTTTATTTATTTTTAATCTTTCTATTTCTTCTTGATACTCTTCTCTTTGTATGATTCTTATGCATGTGTATAAAGACTGTTCCATTTCTACTGTTGTTATATCTTCTCTCAAGTAATTTAAACGTTTTTTGTAATTTAAAAATCTTTAACAGTAAGTAATTGTAATTATTAGTTCATTTATATTGTTAAACTGTTCAAATTGTAATATGATCTTATTTTTCTTTTCTTGCAGGTCTTCGGTGTTAAGATAAGTATTTACTTTTATTGTTTTCATGTCAATATCTGTTGTAATTGTATCGTGTTTTTTAATTTTAATTTCCCTTTCAGATAACCACGTCGGTCTTGACCACCACAATTTGGAATTCTTTAGTTCAGTTAGTAAAAAACCTCTGGATGCTAAATCTGCGGGATTCTCTTGTGACTGTACGTGATGCCAGTGTTTATTATTCAGGTTTTCAACAATTTCAACCACACGATTTGCCACAAAGGGCTTCCAACGATTGGGTTCTCCGCACAACCATACTAAAACAATCTGTGCGTCGGTCCAGGCATACATCTGTGTATTTGGTATTCGCATAGCTTGTCCAATTTGCTTCATTAACCTGGATAAAAGTAAGGCACCGCAGAGCTCCAGACGTGGTAAGGAAATCGTCTTCAGAGGTGCTACCTTGGTTCTGGCAGCAACAAGTTTTGTTTTTACATCTCCATTACTGGTTTCAATTCTTAAATAAACAACGCCTGCATAAGCACACATAGATGCATCACTGAATCCGTGAAGTTGTATGTGATCTTTGTCAGTGCTATATGTTCCAAACCATCTGTCTATTTTTATGTTTGTAATATTATTTAAATCATTTCTTATCTTAATCCATTCATCTGCTAATGGTTTACCAATATCATCATCCCAAGTAAGCTTTTCAAGCCACAGTTTTTGTACTAATATTTTTGCATTAACAATGCAGGGTGCTATCCATCCTAGCGGATCGAATAGTTTCTGTATGTCCGATAAAATATTACGCTTTGTAATTTGTTCAGTAAGTTCTGGAAGGTTCTGTTTATATTCAAATTTATCTGTGTTTAAGTTCCACGAGATCCCAAGTGTTTTTACTGTTCCGTTTAAGTTTAAATCTATAAGTGCATTTACTGATCGTTTCTTTTCATCAATTGATTTCATAAACTGTAAATCATTGGATGACCATTTGGTTAATTCAAAACCACCTGTTCTTAGGATATCCGTTACATCTTTTGCCAGCGCTATTGCCTCTTCGACTGTATCTGCGCCTGAAGCCATATCATCGACAAAAAAATCTTCATGAATAGTTTTGGCGGCTAGTACCTTTCCATTGCCTTCTTCATTAGCGACTCTTTGAAGAGTTTTAACAGCCAGACAGGGTGCTGAAGCTGTGCCGAAACTAACTCTTGAAAGACGATATTCTTCTATATTTTCGTTTTCATTTGATCTCCATAGAACTCTTTGGAAATCAGAATTATCTTTTGTGACAAATATTTGAAAATACATCTGTTTTATGTCGGCAACAAAGCAGATAGGTTTCATTCGCCACCGAATCAAAAGGTTTCTCAAATCTTCTTGTAACTGAGGCCCAACATGGAGTTCATCGTTCAATGAAATGTTATTTAGTCCCTTGCTAGGAGCATCAAATACGACGCGAGTTTTAGAGGACTCCTTATCGTCGCGTACAACGGCATGGTGTGGTAAGTATACAGATTTCTTTTCTTTTTCATTTTCAGGTATCTTTATCATGTATCCTTTTTCTATGTATTCATTTATAACCATTCTATAATCTTTTCCCAGGTTTGGCGTTTTCTTAAATTTTCTCTCTAGGTGAATAAATCTTTGCAAAGCTATCTCCTTGGATCTTCCGTCTGGTGATTTTGGCTGGTCAGTTTTAAAAGGCAATTTTACGATGTATCTACCTTCTTCGTTTCTTGCAGTTGTTTGTTCATATATAGCTTCACATTTTGTTTCATCATTTGTTAATTTTCTTGTAGTTTCAGAGTCTAGTTCCCATAAAGTTTTTAACATATCTTCAACATCCACCTTTTGATGCATAACGTTAAATGTTATTTTGTTACAGGTTGCAGCGTTATCTCCTAGCAAAATCCACCCTAATATGGTTTTCTGGGCAATGGGTGTTCCAGCTGGACCCTTTACTAGACCTTCTTGGATAATTTGAACATATTCCTTTACACCTAGAATTAAATCTACATGACCAGGTGTATAAAAATCAGGATCAGCTAGGTTGAGTCCTTTGATATGTGGCCATGTAATTGGGTCTATCTTCTCTGAGGGTATTCTTGTTGGTCAGTTGATGTGACATCACATAGGCCTTGATTGGTAGACTAAAGTTTTGAACCCACTGTGATCTTATTTGTAGCTGTACCACATGTTTGAATGTCGTTTTCATACATCCGACGCCTGTTGTAGTTCCCCTTACAGGTTGTCTTTCAAGTTTTAATAGTTGTGCTGCTTTCTCGCTTATAAAAGCCGCTTCGGAACCTGGGTCTATTAGCGCGCGCAAAGGTATGTTAAATCCATTCTCGCTTGTGGCTTGCACGATTGCTGTCGCTAGTAGAGCTATATTATGCCGCTTAGTACTGCTATGTGATGCCATCATAGTGTTTACTTCAATACGTTCGTCCTCCACTACATGTGTTGAAACCGACGGTTGTGAGGTGCTCGGTGTTGCCGTTGGTTCTATTGCGTTAGCATGCAGCAAAGAATGATGACGTCTTCGGCATATTCGACAGGACACTGGTATCTTATATTTTGCTGCGGAGTGTCCTGGTACTAAACAGTTAAAACACAAATTGTTTGTTTTGACAAAGTCGCTTCGTTTCGCAGGTTCCATCTTTATGAACTCCTTACAGTGACATAAGGTGTGGTTTTCCTTACACATAACACATATTCTTTTTGTGGCTTGCGGAGTGGCAATATGATATATTCTTTCTTTGATTGGTTTAACTTCTCGAGTATTATTTGAAATTAACTCTAAAGTCCGGAACTTTGATTCTAAAAAACTTTTAAATTCCAACCAAGTAGGTAAACATGCAGATTCATCTTTGTAAGAATGTTCTTCCCAGCCTTTGTGCGTTTCTGAGTCCAACTTATGGACTAAAAGGTAAATAATAATAGGATCCCAAGTAGTTGTATGAATTTCCATATTTTCTAAGTTATTTAAACACTCAGTTGAGTGCTGTTGAGTTTCTTGCCACTTCTTCTCAACAGATCGACTTTCCGAAGTGGTGGTAGATTCAGTTCAATTTGTAAATTGTGACTTATTTCAAATGTATTTAAATACTTACGAAATAAAGATTCTTTTGACTTTGAATTTGACTTTGAGTTGTCGTGTCCACCAAATGCTTCAATTGTACCGCTGATGGGGAAGTCATTTTACGTTGATTAAATAATCTCTTCATAATACTGTTCAAAATTAAACGTTTATTGCCATACCGTGTTTTCAAAATATTCCAGGAATGTGTATAATTATTTGAAGTTACTTGAATGTGTTTTAATAGTGATTCGGCTTCTCCCGTAGTACTAGATTTCAAATAGTGCATTTTTTGTACGTCTGTGAGTGCTGTGTTGTTATGCACCAACGACAGAAATAAATCCTGAAACCCAGGCCAATCTTCGTAGTTTCCACCAAACGTCGGTAATTGAATTTTAGGTAAATGTACAATACTTTGGGTGGCACTCATACTTGTACTCGAATTGAGTTCCACAGGTTGTTGATACGTAGTAGGCATAAGCATGTCTTTAAGATCACCTGTCAGCACGTTGTACAAATCTTCATAAATAAAAAAATCTTCGTTAAGAAAATAAGGCAAAGATCCCTTTTGTTCCTTTGGTGTAATTTTCACTAATTGTTGATGGGCTTCTTTAAAAGATTTCCAATAGTCATCAATAATCAATATACGCGCTTCAATGTAACCTCGAGTCAGTCTCGCCTTAGGACATTTCTTCAAATTGACTTGTGTTTTACGTAACAAATTAGCCGTATCTTCCAATACCGAAAGAAGTTGCATTTGGTCTTTAGTAGCAGCCATTGTTTATTTTCACTATAAATTCACTTAGTTTCTGTTCGAAATCACTAATTGTTACAATCCCAAAGTTTCATTCAATTCACTTCAAACCACTATCAAAACTTTAGTTAAAATCTTCTATCATAACAACCAATAACTTCAAATTCATTTCGTGCAAAATATGCGTAAACAAGTATTATTTCTCAGAAATAGGGTTCCTTTTGTTCTCGTAGCTCAATCGGCCGGCTGCACTATCCGGGTCGATTTCGGACCATATGATTGATGTAATTAAGGTTGTGATTGCTATGATTTGAATTCTTTGAAATGAAAGACGTGTGTTTGTGCGTTAAGTTGTAATGCGACTGACTTTATAAGAAGCTATGTTATGATACATTTAAGAATGAATGAGTTTGAATCAACAAAAACGTAAATTAAATCACTTACCTTAATTTGAAGCCTAATATTTTTTAATTCTGCCTGGTTACACAACGACTTCAATGAGTCAAAATCCTAACACATTCAGCATAGCTGCTACCTGTGTGGTGGTGGGGTAAAGAAAGAGAAGGCAATAGAGTAGGTATGTGAAGGAAAGAACGTGCGAAAAAAGGACAGAACGATGGTATCTCTCTCAAGTATTATTAGGCTTCAAATTAAGGTAAGTGATTAAATTTACGTTTTAATTTTAGGTAAAACGTTGGTATTAAATCCACTGTAAAGTTTATTAATCGATAGTCACTATGTAAAGTACTTAAAAATTGTTTATTAGCACACGCGTTAATATATTACGTAAATAAAAAAATCGATGGCGGGCCGCGTAGTTGAGCGTAGGTTCCCCGTCAAAGTCTCGATTGGTACTGCCGTGTACAGGCAAATTCCACAGCGCCAGCGCAGGACAAAGGACGGTCCAGACGCAGAAATGGTTAAGTGGTAAGTATTTTGATAATATTTGAAATAAATTAAATTAGAATTATTTTGTATGGGGAAATTGAAGATTTCTTAAAATACAGATTAATTAGTTATAAAAATGCTACTATACTTTAGAATACATATAAAATAGTGATTTAAGTGAAATTATATTTTAAAAATAAAAATTAAATGTTAGAAATGAAATTTACTAATAAAAATTATCTTTTTACGTTTTTCAGATAAGATAAAGAAGAAGAAGTCACGCCACAGGTGTGAAGCAGCCAAGATCACCAAATACTAGAAAGCATCTGAAGCAGTCACAAACTTGAACACATCTAAAGCGCTCTGATTGTTCAGGCCACCCACCTTCTTAGATGTTTTCTAGAATTTGGTATACTTAGCTGCTACGTACCTAATGCAGCTGACCCTACAAACATCTTTCACGTGAAATCTATATAATTATAGTGGTGTCTCACAACCCCGGTTGAGACAAGATTATTGGGGATTTTTCTTATGTTTTTTAAAGCATAATAAAATGAAAACCGACTTTCAAATACTTTTAAAATCCTATTTACTAGCAAATGTGAAAACATAACCCATTTAGTGGCATATAATATACCGTATTGTTATTATACAGTTAGATAAATAATTGATAGTACCTAGTAATGTATCATTTTTCATTTATATTTATTTTATTCGTTATTATATTACTATATAATATTAGTGAGTAGCAATTATTTAGGCAGGTTATTTTTGAAAGTAGAATCATACAAATTTATATTTATTTCTGTTTTTATATTTTTCCAAAATTTGTACAGTTCGTCATACTATCTCTTCTGGTTCTAGTTCAGAACCGACATTTCTTAATTCAGTTAGCGACGACGATTCTCTTTCGTAAATAATCTGTCCATTGACATGACGTGACATGGCTGGATTATTCGTTTCCGTCACAATTTGTTTTACTAGCTTAGAATAATCTATAGCCTTCTCATTAAATGGATAAAGCCCGCAAGTTTCAAAGGCTTTCGCGATAATAGCAGGTGCAAGTGTTGCGCTTAGAGATTTTCCAATATTTTAGGAAAATCCGATCGCTGCATTTTCCTGCCGTTATTTTCCATTCGCCATTCGCAAACGTTATTGCGCCAACAATTCTTCAAAGGATAAAATACTCCTACATCCAAAGGCTGTAGACGATGAGTGGCGTTGGGATAGAATGCTGTCAGAACGATGCCGTTTTCTTTACAATATTAACTAAAATTAATATTTATGTGTGATGAATGCCCATCCAGGAAAAGAACTACCGACATATGAATGTCCTGTTTCTTAAGCCATGGGTGAAAGACGTTCGGGATATATTCGTAAAATGCCTCACTCGTCATCCAACCAGAATCGGAGTGGCCTATTCCCCACCCTTTAGGCATATTGGCTACGATAGATGACGGCACGTAGCGCTTATAAGGAAACATAAGCAGTGGTGGAGGGACTGCCCCATAAGCAGCTACTGTGATCAAAACCGTTAAACACTCTTTTTTATCGTTAGCAGTGCGATTGTACACTTTTTTGGAGCCTTTTCTGACCAGTACTTGTTTTTCCTGGGGAGAAAAATAAAATGATTTTTTTATTATTTTTTGAAAATGAAATGAAATGAAAATGAAATGATTTTTTTTATTCATCATAAGACCATCGAATGGTCGCTTAATGACGTCACAATTTTGTACTTCGGCTTTAACAAGGTGTTGATAGTTATTGAATGAGATATTACAGTAGACCAAGAGACAAAAAAAGCCGGCGGAAAAAAACTCTTGGCACTCTTTTTTAATAATGTTTTTAAGTTTTTGCATTTAAAATGCTCAATAATTCTTTAAAGAAATGAAAAATGTGATAAATAAAATTACCTGACCAGGATTCGAACCTGGGACCTCTCGTTTGCCGGACGAGTGCTCTTCCACTGAGCTACCGGGGCCTGGCGGTGCGCCTCGAAATTACTTACCACATTTTTGTTTTTACGTTATATTGCTAACGTAGCTCCATCTTCCATAATATTATTTATCACATTTTTCATTCCTTTAAAGAATTATTGAGCATTTTAAATGCAAAAACTTAAAAACATTATTTAAAAAAAACATTGCAATGCTTCACTTTAACTGGGATTCACAATTTCTGTCAAAAAAATTGGTCTCGGCTGGTCTTAGCTGCAAAGCTATACCATAATATGGAGCTACGTTAGCAATATAACGTAAAAATAAAAATGTGGTAAGTAATTTCGAGGCGCACCGCGAGGCCCCGGTAGCTCAGTGGAAGAGCACTCGTCTTGGCACTCTTTTTCAGTCAGAATCATACGAATTAAAACAAATAGGTACATACAGTACAAATTGATCATGACATGGAAAAAAAAACAAACACAAGACAGCTAATTATGAGAGCCAATGTCATGCCAAAACCAAATTGCTTACATAGTACGTGCATTGAGCTATGGATGCACAACACGAACATGACAAACTGGGAAAATACTCTGGGTATTTAAACAAGAATAGAATAAAATAGTCATTGTATCATCAGCAAAACGACCTGGCACCGCTAGCGGCGCCCATTCACGAGTATAATGCAAGCACCAACCATCACCCTCCTCAACCATATTTTAGGGAAGAGAGTGACCCGATACCCGACGCTACCACTAGCCATGCTGCCTGAGGGAGCATGACGTTCTTGTTGTTGTCTTGACAAGAAAGTAAGTGAGTGGAACAGTCACCAGTATGCCATATGTCATACCGCACAGCCAAGCCGTAAACAAAATTAATAAGTAATTAGAAACTTTTAGGAATATCCTGTTGTGCTTAATCCCATGCCTTTTTATGTAATTGTGATGTTTGCTAATATATTACTTTGAAACCTTTTTAATAAACAGTATCAAAACCGCTTTCGTAGTTATTACTTGTCTCCTACTAGCATCCTTACATGGCGACCCTGCCTACTTAAATTACCGTCACGCGAATTTGAAACCGCACTCTAATAATGTTGCGTTGTTAAAACAATTTTAAAATGCAGTTGCTACTTGCTTTTTATCAAACAACAAAGTCATCTCATTCATAAAGTAAATAAGGATAATTTAATAAAATTAGAACGTAATATTATACTTAAATCTTACTTAGATAATAATAGATTAGTTTTTATTTTTCAATACCCTTAAAAAAAACCTTTCTTATTGTTCCAAAATATCCATAACTTATTGTGAATAGATAGAAATACAGATCCGTTGAAAGTCCCTGTGACACAATTGAAGACGGCATGTTTCTATGCTCTGAGGATAAACTCGAACAAAACCCAAAAAAAAACTTGTATTGAACAAATAATGACACTGAAAAGTAACCTCTCAGATTGTCGACAGCACTTCATCAAGATCGAAAAACAGAAAATCCAGAAGGTCACAAGCAATCAATGGCTCGTATACTCCGAGGATGGTGTTACGGTAACAGAACATTGCAAAGAGGAAGTACACAACTACCATCTGCAAGGAACAACAATTATAACCCCTGATGACAAATTAACTTCAAGTCAAGAGCTTCCAGTAGCAGACTCCTGATTCCATCTATACACCTGCCCGAAGTGTACCAGGAGATCCACCAAGACAGCAACCAAATTGATCTTAGAAACGTGGATTTCAGTGACGTCAGAGAAATTATGAACAGCATAAAATATGGTGAAAGTGAGGAAGACAAATAAAATTAGTGTATGGACTCTAAGCTTATACATGTGTTTAGCGTCATTTATTTCACTATTTTTATTGTATAAATTTAAAAGATTTTTATTTTTCTTTAAAAATTCTCAGAAGATTCCTGTGTCACCTTCAGATAATTTTTGAATTGGGGAGGGAGGAGTTAAGTGCCCTCCACCCACACGTGTGACATTCGTTCCATAACCCAAATTGCATTTACTAATAATTAAGGATCAAACGAACTTACCAAGTGAAGTTCGATCACAATTATGTGAACGGCTTAATTCGAAGCGATTTAAAGTTAACATGTTGTAGTAGTACTTCCAAGCATCAGCCTTGCACGGTTTTCAGAGACACGTTTTTTTTTTTTTTTTTTTTTTTTTATTTGGCAACCCTGATCCCCGCTCTTGAACTCCTCTCCACTTACTTCCTCTCATCATCCCTCCTCAATAATCATTTTGTTTAGAGCTAAAGTTCCTAGGTAGTACCCATAAAAATAATTCACATTAATTATGGGTGGGTGATATTACTTTAAAGGAATACTGTTTGGGCGGGTTTATATCAATCGCTTCGAATTAAGCCGTTCACATAATTGTGATCGAACTTCACTTGGTAAGTTCGTTTGATCCTTAATTATGTTTCACGGCTTAATTCTTTGCGATTTAAAGTTAACATGTTGTAGGATGTTCAGAGTATTTTAATGTGAATTATTTTTGCAGTATAGGTATAAGTAAAATTGTTAGAGTATAACCAACAGTAATAAATCACAAATATACATCTATTTATTCTAAGGAGTTACATAAAATACTAGTTGCAAATTGATTGGCATCCGATACAATTTCTTTGTTGTAGAATTTGGCAAATACTGAGGATGTATTACTCCATCCTGCGGTTTTCCGTATGACATCAATATTGACACCGACTCTGCTAGCAGTGGAAGTGGCCGCATGGCGCGTGCTGTGCGCGCTAAACACTGATGTGTCCACGCCACTGCGTTGTAAAGTATATTTGATACAGTGACTCAAAGTTTGAGACAAACTTTTAAGTGAGGTCTTTTGTGGCTAATAAATAAAGTGTCACAACTACGTAAACCACTCGTTTTATTTATATAATCTAAAATGCATCTGGCAGGGCATATTGCAGGATTTGTATGAAAAAATGGTAGCCTTAGAAGGGGTTGAAAGGAGTTTGGTTTTGAAGTTTTTACTAAGTCAGGTATTTTGACGAAGATTTCTGTTCTGTTTTGAGTTATATTATTTATTTTAATGAGAGAAAATGTTTGTACTCTTTGCGCTGTCACCAAACCTAGCACACCAGCGTTTCTTAGAGAAATCTTCTAAACTAAGGCTTTCATTTGGCCATTGAGTGGCCAAATAATTTAACACTATGTTTGGGTCCCAAGAAGTATTATATTTTGGATTGGTGGGCCTCAACTTGTAAACACCCTTCATGAAACGTTTGACTCGATCATCATTTAAGCTATTACCTAACAAAAGAGATAAGGCAGAGCGGTAAGAATTGATGGTCCCGTATTTAGCGCCTTTATCAAAAATATCGGTTAAAAAATGTATTACAATTGGAATAGAAGCATTAAAATAATCATAATTATGTAATCTACAGTAAATTATCCAAGATTTTATGCAAACATCGTACTGTTTGTAAGTATTATTTGCAAGCGAAGCTAGCATAATATCTACTGACCTATTCGATAAATGTTTCCTTAGTAATGCTTGCCTGATAATTTCGCGGCAACAAGGCGTAGATTCTTGTGTACACAATCTACAATCTACTGAAAGGAGATGTTAGAAGGTCAATATCTGGTCCAAAATACAAAAAAATTTAAACAGACAACTTTTTAAACATAGGAAACCAAGGTTGACTTGGCCAATATGGCACCACAACAATACCCTCTGCCTTATGACAAATGATTTTCTGCATTAATTTTACTGTAAGCGAGAATGGTGGAAAGGCGCAAAATAACATATTGGTCCATGGCAGTGTAAAGGCATCAACAGCACATGCTTCGGGATCATTTCTCCACGAAACATATTGTTTACACTTAGTATTGGATCTGTTTGCAAACAAATCAATACTGGCATACCAAAGTTGCGAACTATTTCATTAAATGCAATTTGATTTAATTCCCACTCTGTATCCTCGAACTGTTTTCGAGATAATGAATCTGCCTCACAATTATCTGTAGTATTGATGTAAGAAGTGAATAAGATTATTCTACGTTCTTCGAACCATTTCCACATACTTCTAGATATATAATCTAGGTGATCATATTGAATACTGCCCATTCTGTTAATAAGATGTCACAATTAGATAATTCTTTGGTGAAACGTTTCAGAGCTAGAAAGGCTGCTTTTAGTTCCAACTCGTTTATATGACAAGAAGTTTCGTTGTCTTTCCTATATCCACAACATCTAACTGTATCACAATACGCTCCCCATCCCGTAGAGGAGGCATCAGAAAAAAAAATTCTAAAACAAAGTTGTTCGGTTTGAGTGATGAATGGCCTATATCTATGTTTCCTAACCACCAATATAATTCTTCATGTAGGGTAATTAAGATATCAATTGTCTGATCGTAGTTTGGATTTTTTTTTTTTTAATAAACAATTATATTTATATTGTTCAAGCTTTTTTGTATATAACCACGAATAAGTTATTGTTGGACATGCGGAAATTAAATACCTAATGAGTTTAGCGAATTCGCGTAACTTGCATCGTTTTATACAAAGAAATCTATTTATAAAATCTTTCAATTTCATTTTCTTTTCCTCGGGTAGTTTTAAAATCATCTGCTTTGAGTCGAAAGTGAAGCCCAAGAACTTACATTCACGTTTAGGTATTAAACAACTTTTTGAAAAGTTAATCAAAAAACCCAAGCTCTGTAATAGATCTATAGTTGTAGATACATTAGTGACACACTCCGAGTAAGTCTTTCCGATAAAAAAATGTTATCTAAATAAATAACTGAAATCATACTCCGACTACGCAGGTATTCTATAACTGGTTTCATTAATTTAGTAAACACGAGAGGTGCGGTACAAAGGCCGAACGGTAAACAATTGAATTCATATAATATATTGTTGTATTTGAATCGAAGATATTTTTTGTGAGCTTCATTTGTCGCAACAAAGAAGTATGCATGTTTTAAGTCTATTGTCTACAGCAGTTTTCAGTCAATAATTTTGACGCTGTTCTGTAATCTTCCATTTTAAAATGACTAGCAAGTACAAATTTATTTAACTTTTTTAAATTCAATATAAACCTTTTATCACCATTAAGCTTAGGTACAAGAAATATACTGGATAAAAATTGTCCTTCAATATAAGTACATTTCGAGATGGCACCATTGCTTATTTGTTGCTTCTGTGGTATTAATGAAGATGATCCTACGAGTGTTTCGGTAGCTCTTCCCAGAGCTGCTATAGCCACACCAGTTTGTCTTTGCCTAAACATGAGGGAGGAATTCCGTTTAGAGACCGCTTCGATAACTGCCACTTTTGCTTCCGGATTCAGAGCAGGGGCAAGGATTAGTTGACAATTACTAGGAATAAGATAATCCTCTAGGATTTTATCTCTTGTCTCTTTGGGTAGTCCCTTTAAAAGGATTTCAGACCACCGCACCGGGTTGAAATTTCCTTATGTAAAGGTTTTCCTAGTTCTTCAGCAATTATATTAGCCTTATTGTATGATGTTTAAATAGTAAATAGTAATTATTTTGTACTTAGACTGTAAGATTACTCTGTAAAAAACATTCAAGATTTGTGGCATGAATAAAGAAATTTTATTATTATTTATTATTAATCTTAGGAGCATCTCCCAACATCTCTAAGATATCGCTATCCAATTCTATATCCTCAACATCCATCTACTGGTGGATGTTTTGAGGTAGATGGCACTGAAAAGACGAAAGTAGTCAGCGTCTCGAATAATAATTCGAAAGAAGTGTTTTTAGCACCTACGAGCATAAAATGCAAAAAGTAGGGTAGTCATTTTAGCGATAATGATCACTAAACAAAGAAATTTTCCATAGTCTCGAATAAAGATTCGAATTAGGTAAAGAGGATTGGCGGCCACGGTATCACTTAATTTTAGAGTTTTCAAGCGTATCAAAACCGGGCTATATGTAGTTAATAGGTCAATATGAGACACGTTTTTTTTTTCCAACATCTATTGTTGTGATAGTTGTTGGGAATATTTAGAAATACAATTAAATCAAATTAAACTTGCCGAAAGCACATTTTTTAATTTCCCGGCAATAAAAAATAATAGTTGTAAAGTCCTACTGTCAAACTTGAATTAAGCCGCCCGCGCCGCCACCCCGTTTCAAACCTCTGGATTGGTTAATACCTGCTTATGTAATGTAATGGTTTCAAAATACGACGCCATGTTAGAAAAGACGGACTATAAATTCCTGTAATTTTTAGGTTAGATTATTGTTTTGACTTTTTATTCCCAACTTCTGTATAAATCTAATAATTATATTCTGATTACTCGTTATCTAAGCAATAAAACGCACATATTAAGTTTGAAGTACGTGAATGCTATGTGAAATAAAAGCGGTACTTACAATGTATGGGACCTTGCCATTCTTCTTTTTGAGTTTTAAACTCGGCTCATTGAAATTCAGTGATAAAGATTATTGAACTGTGTTTTCGAATAAGGATTCGAAAAGTCATTTTAGCGATAATGATCACTAAAAAATGACATTTACCATCGTCTCGAATAAAGATTCTTACTAGGTAAATTTGTGAGTTTTAAACTCGGCTCATTCAAATTCAGTGATAAAGATCATTGAACTTTGTTTTCGAATAAGGATTCGAAAAGTCATTTTAGCGATAATGATCACTAAACAATGACATTTACCATCGTCTCGAATAAAGATTCTTACTAGGTAAATTTGTGAGTTTTAAACTCGGCTCATTCAAATTCAGTGATAAAGATCATTGAACTTTGTTTTCGAATAAGGATTCGTAACGCAATTATGCGATGTAAAGAGCCATGGATAGTGATAAGGTACAAATTTCACTTGGCATTTGCTTCTTTTGAAGCTTTTTTTCCAGTTTTCTGATCTTCTTGTATGGTCTCGATGTCTTCATATTTCCTTTTCACCATTTTTACGAACGACAAATAATAAGTTGAGATTTAAATTTTTAAACTATAACACAAACTATTTAACGTTTAATTTAAGTAATAAATTATAGACGCACGTGCGAAGGCTTGAGCACGGAAATACAGAATGATTATTGAGGAGGGATGATGAGAGGAAGTAAGTGGAGAGGAGTTCAAGAGCGGGGATCAGGGCTGCCAAATAAAAAAAAAAAAAAAAAAAAAAACGTGTCTCTGAAAACCGTGCAAGGCTGATGCTTGGAAGTACTACTACAACATGTTAACTTTAAATCGCAAAGAATTAAGCCGTGAAACATAATTCTTACTAAGCATTTATTATTGTATAAAAACTCTAGATTTAGAAAATTACATTTTAATATTAATACAACTGTTATACTAAAACGTTGTAATTCTTAACTAAATCTTTTTTTTTTATTAATCAAGTTGTCCGTAATTTAACTCGCGCGAGTGAGTCTGTATTACATGGTATACAAACTATTGCAATCGATACTGTTATTGATTTTGAATAAACTGTTTTCAAGTTTCGTGTTAACAAAAAAACAAGTTGTATCAAAACCGTACTTTGAAATAAATGAGGGTCAGTTTCATAGTTAAAACTACTTGCCTGCAAAAATAACGCGGCGTTGGAACATGGTTGCGATTTGCCGTAAGAAGTACCCCGGGATCGGCCGGAAGATCGGCGCCAGCTCCAGGTGATGATAGTACAAGGCACACATTATATCCTCCTTCAAGCACTCCGGAGCTTCCATCGCAAGTTCCGGCAACCAGTTACCTTAAACAAAATATGAACAAGTCTTTTTAGTGTATTTTATAAACCAGTCATAGAATCATTTACTTACTGATACTTTCACCTAAGGTAATATTGGCTTATTCGCAGACCTACAAAACCCATTATTTTCGAAAAAACTAAATCTGACCATTCATTCCCATCACCTCCATGACAATGTAAGCTACCTACATTCACGTGGTTTTTATACATTCAGCAGGAAAAGTTTACACTGATGCCCTGACTAGCGCGTATTGAACCTGGTCGTAACTTGCAGGTCTGCTGGTGCAGGTCAGTGCTTATTGGTACGGGTTCATATTATTTCCTGTGCAGGTTACCAACGCTGATAAGCGCTGGTAAGCGCTTATATGTTTCCAGCTTTCTTTCTGTATAAGGCCTAAAATGTATTATTACTTATTATAAATCTCTTTAAGACCGATGAATAACAAATATCAACAGTCATATTGTCATATATAGTTATATGACTGTTCATTTTTTTATAGCTGTACCGAACTACAACAACCATTAATGTTTAAAAATACTTTTAACTCTTTGTTGTTTCTGTGAATATGGTAAATTCAAAGAATTATAATGTAAATATTTAAAATAGGCTTACCATTCGGTTTCATTAGATGCCGATAATGTTGATATTATTCGCGCAGTTAATACGAATCTATTAATAACTCATTTGTATAATCTGTTCAGCAGTTCAGAAGGAATCAGGGAACAAGTAATAATTATTATTATTTATTTCTTCCACAATAATATGTTACATACTATAATCAAAAACGAGAAGTTAAGAGAAGTGGGAGGCTGGTGCCCCATTTAGGTTTCCCTGTACTAGGGGATCACCAGTCTCTTCCCTCGTGCAAAGTTCACTATACAATAGTTCTTAAACTAAGACTAAACAATGACAAGTAACAGACATACGAGTTGAAAACATAACCCAACTTTGGTAAAAATGAATATAATATTAAAAGATCTCTTACTAACTTTCATTGTAAGATTTATTTCCTGTAATTTTCTGTAGTTATGTAGGGAATTAGGTACTATTCGTATAATTTATAAATTTGGAGATAGAGAATCTCTAAGAAAAAGATTTAAAGAGATTCTGACATGATCCGTTTTACTGAATATCTTTTTTGTATCGTAAATACGTATACTGAATACTGTGCCATTATATGAAGTCGCTCATACAACTCCATGAGCAAGCGATGAAAAAAAAAAACGTGCCCGTTTTTACCTATCCAGTAAAACGGACAATGTGTGAACGGGCTGTTACATAACAATATATTTATGAAATCATTATGTATATTTATAACAATAGTAGGTAATAAATTTAAAGCTAGGAAAGATAATTATAGCACAAATTATTCTGCAAGAACTAGGAACGACAATAAGTTAGTGTTTCCTGAATTAAGGCTGGCTAAAATCATTTATCGGAATATCTAAGTGGATACATATATACAACAAGTCAATTTAATCCCTGCCATTCAATAAATTAAACAAAAATAATCAAAGACACTCTATCCTGAAAAGCTTATTATAAAGCTAAAGTGAAAAGGCGTGGGATTGAGCACACAACAGGATAATTCTGAAATTTTGTGTGCGGCTTGGCTGTGCAATATACCATGTGGCTTACTGGTGACTGTTTCTCTCACTTATTTTGATGTCAAGACAACAGCAACAAATAACGTCATGCTCACTCACGCGGTATGGCTAGTGGTAGCGGCGGGTGTCGGGCTGAGGAAGCCGACGGCTGGTGCAAGTACATATTATACTACGACTACTGCCTATTTATACTCGTGAACGGGTGTTGATAGCGGTGCCAGGTCGTTTTTCTGTATCCGTCAGAAGAATGGCGGATGTATGAATTGACCAAATAAATCATAAATAATGTATATAAATGTAAGTTTTTGTACTACAAGTGTAGTGGCGATTGTTATTTTAAGGTGAGCCGCCAATCATCTTCCTGATATATTTTTTTATGATTTATTTAGAAGTCATACATCCGCCATTCTGACACATACGTTTTTCAGATGACATTATGACAATTCCATTCCATTGTTATTTAAGTAATCTAGCCCCAGTTTGTCATTTTAATGTGGGGCATCCATAGCTTAATGCACTTCTATGTAAGCAATTTGGTTGTGGCATGACATCGGCTCTTACAATTAGCTGTCTTGCACTTTTTTTAATAAGTAATAAGTACGAAATGTATAGGCTTTTATTAAATTAATCATATAGGTATGTATCTTACTGAAAAAAATATATGCTTGCGTCAAGTTATGGACACTGCCTACATGTACAAATCACCACCAGCCACGAGGCTAATATTTAATATACAATTCAATTCTCAACACTTACACGGGGTCTGTGGTACAGTCAACAAGAACAAGTGTCGTATTTTATAAATACAGAAAAAATAATTCTTAGACTAACATTTTGCAATTATATCTAAAGTGGCAGTGTTATCTAACATCACGCATGTGAGTCCAGGCACGCACACAATTATATTTTATCTCCCGCCAAAGATAAGATTTGACACCCTACTGGGACGTCCCTAAGGGGAATTTCGAGTAACGCAGTTTTAGTCGGTTCGCATACATTTTGTGTACCTACTATTTTCTGAAAGCATAGCAGCTCTGGTATAACGTTAACGTAGATAAATAGAAACGGGATTTTTAATATCCGTTATAGATAAGTTTAAAAATCTTGAAAGTATTTTATAACCGCCAGGCCCCGGTAGCTCAGTGGAAGAGCACTCGTCCGGCAAACGAGGGGTCCCAGGTTCGAGTCTTGGACGGGTAATTTTTATTTATCACATTTTTTCGGTTCTTTAAGAATAATTGAGCATTATAAATGCAAAAACTTAAAAACATTATGAGTTTTCTCTATTTCCAAGACTAACTGTCATAACGTGGAGTCAGATTTTTTGTCCATAAAACCCTCGTGAATAATGTATTGAAAATCGAGAGCGTGTAAAATATTGTAGCGTAGCTGATACTCAAATTTACGAAACGGTATTCGTTAAAACTCAAACAGGCCTCTGTCCCGAATTCCACACACTACAATGATGGTGGAGGCTATGTATATAAGGGCATCTCCGAGGCCATGCAGATCTCTAAGATTCATTTCAAGGTTGCGATGCGAGATGAGCAGGAAATCATCTTGTATAATAAGCCCCGATGGTTGCACCAAAAACGAGATATACCTTACCATGTAGAAGGGAAAATATTTTCAATGATGTCTCTGTAATCAATGCCTTGATATTTGGATGCCATCACCATATTATGATAAGAGGCACATTGAGCCTGAAGCCAAAACTGGACCAATTGTACGAGGCAAATCGTACATTGATGCTGCGTCGACGGTTTACGTGAGCCTCGCGGATTCAATATTTAATTATTTGAGTTAATCAGTACGTACGACGGTATCAAGGCAATCGCGCGTGCTCACAGCCTACTTCATTTACCATTAAACTTAAATCAAGTTAATATATCTTTTAAAGTTAAATACTCGAGTATCAATTATCAAATCAAGTTTATCATATCAATAAGACTGTAGTGTTAATCAAGGACACTACATCTTTGTGGTCCTTCGAGCGTTACACCTTCGAGACTTTGTCGCCGCCCCCGGAGAATAAAATGATATCGGCTTATATCTTAGTGTTAGTGTTATGTAATTTTTGAAATCTGTGGATGGTAATACATCTACTCAATTTTTTCGTGATTTTTATAGTGTTATTTAACGAAGTTACAAAATTTTAAATAGTATTCACTGATTTAACACAGGCTTTGAAATTACGAGAATACAGTGTTAATATAACATTATCGAAATGTAGTCCTACTTGTTACCATGACAAACGATCGTAGAATTATGTTCTCATGAAAAATATTCGACTACATAATGATAAAAGCACGTATCATTTTATTCTCGTCAAAAACCAACCAGTCGCTTCGTATAAAGCTGTGTAGGTAAAACAACATTAATGGTTTTGAACTGTAAGGTATACTGTCATCCTTTTTCCGCACTTAGTTTTTACTTAAAAGCAATGGCATTGGCGTATACAAACTCGCCGGGCATTCCCACGTAGTGATAATGTTTATTTTCTTTATTACACATTAATTAGTGTGCGTTTTTTTTTGCCATTACGTAAGCATTGTAACGCTAAGTGAAGTGTTATTAGTTTTTATAAAGTTATAAATGTTATTACTTTGTTACAATTGAAATAGTAGTTTGTGATAATGTACAAACAAAGGAATGCACGTTTAATCCCTATAATGAGTAATGTTGAGCAGATTGAAGAAGAGCCAAGTAATTTTAATTATGGTCAGCACCTAGTTACAACGTACCTTAATTAATGTATTCTTAGTTTAATTTATAGTTTTTTTTTTATAATTCTTAGTTTTTATATTTTAATACCTACCTAGATAATTATGATATTTTTTACTGACTTAAAAGTAAACCTACCAACATCAATTACTCATAATAATTATTACTGTAGTTTAAAAGATTTCTATATTTTTCAGTATGAAATTAGTAAAAATCACAATAAAACAAAATAAGTTATAAAGTTGTCTAATTAACTAAGTAAGTACCTAACGGGCTTTGCAAATAAACAGGCTATAAATTTATACCGAGTATAAGTCGAAATTTGTTGGTTATTCTGGATTTATACTAGGTATAACTTTATACCGCGTTTATTTGTAAGCCCGTTTTTAAGAGTTTTAGTTCGGATTGGTAGTGGTAGTAAAATTGGTGGAGTAGTAGCGTACCTTCTTTTCAATTTAAAAAGTAAGGTTTTGTTTAAGGTTTTGTATATACCCATACGCGAACGCGAAGCCTTCTCTGTGGTGCCACTCCCAGCCACTGCGAGTGTCGCCTCTCTTGTGCAAATGCCTGCTTTAAAGCAGCGTGCAGATGAGGCAGACTGGAACAACCCGGTGGCAGGGGATGGTGCAACAGAGATGGCTTCCCAGGATCTAGAGCACATGAGAAGGCTACTAGAGGAGGCGATCGAGGAAGTACATAATACTCCCCTTGAAGGAAGGCCGAAGCTTCCCAAACTAACCATGCAGTGTTCGCAATAGGCAAGTCGTTGAGGCCGTTAATCAGATGTTGCCCCAACATTTGGAGAGCAGCTCTGATCTTGTCGAGACGAACTCAATCCTTTTTGGAGCGGCTATGGCGTATTTCGGTTTACTGGCGCCATGGCTGCTCCAAGCCCAACTACTGGACGTGCTACTCCCCAGAGTAACGCTGTACCAGCTTGGAAGAGGAGGATTGAGCGTCGTATCGAACAAGCCAGGATCCTCATCGGTAAGCTAACTTGCTTCAGCTCGGGCAACACCAGGCCAAGGATTGTGCGTTTTGTCAGAAGGGAGTTTTCCGGAATGGACACCAACTTGACCAAACCGGACTTCACCCGAAAACTGGCAGAGCGCATCGACGAGCTGAAGCAAAAGATCGCTGCATGGACGAAGCGTATTCGGAGGTACTCCCAAAGGGTTGAGAGATACAACCAAAATCGTCTCTTCTCGAGTGATTAGAGGAAGTTCTATAAATCCCTGGAGAGTTCCGAACCCTGTTCGACTGGCCGCATACCGGATTAGGCCGACGCTATCAACTTCTGGCGCGGCCTGTGGGAGCGCCCAGTTGAGCACGGAGAGGGTCCCTGGATTGATAGGGTTGAGGAAGCGTGTGCGGAGGTGATCCCTATGAGTCAAGTCCTCATATCAGAGGAGGACGTAAGTGCTGCAATCCGCCGGAGCCCGAACTGGAAAAGTCCGGGCCCTGACGGATTGCAAAACTATTGGCTCAAGGGATTTTCTCTGCGCCATGCAACTTTGGCCCGTTAATTCCAGGAAGCCTTGGACACCGGAGCTCTCCCAAACTTCCTCACTACTGGGGTCTCTCATTTAGTTCCTAAGTCCAACAATACCGTGGATCCATCGAAATACCGGCCCATAACGTGTCTTTCTACCACGTACAAGACGCTTACCTCCGTTCTAGGCACCAAGATTCGCCAGCATTTAGATGCTAATCGCGTTATATCTGATGCTCAGAACGAATGTAGGGCTGGTAGCCGCGGATCAAAGGAACTCCTTCTCGTGGACGCTGTCGTTGGTAAATTGGTCAAACGCAACCGGCGCAATTTATCCGCAGCCTGGATTGACTATAAAAAAGCATTTGACTCCGTGCCTCATACATGGCTCTTGAGAGTTCTTAAACTGTACAAAATCGACGGTACAGTTCGAATATTTCTCGAGCGATGTATGAGACAATGGAGTACAATACTCAGTCTCCAAGGCAGGCGAATGACAGCTGCGGAAGACCGAATCCAGATTAGTAGAGGAATATTCCAGGGTGATTGTCTGAGCCCACTTTGGTTTTGCCTGGCTCTGAATCCTCTTAGCACATTGGTGGAGGGATCAGAGACAGGCTTTCAGTTTCGTAGAGGAAGGTACTAACTAGTTCTCTGTCGGGACTCAACAAAGTCCGAGCGTTTAACGTATGGGTTATGTCCGTTCTTTCCTTTTGCGTACTCAGATGGACTCAGACCGAATTAGACGCCTGGGATCGGAAAGTCCGCAATACTATGACCCTCCATAGAATGCATCATCCTCGGTCGTCAGTAATGAGTCTGTATATCTCCCGGAAGTGTGGAGGAAGAGGCCTACTTAGTGCCAAAACCTTGCACCGGGAGATATATAGCCTCCGAGCCTATTTTGTGGCGAAGGCGGACGTGGGTATGCATAGAGAGGTTGTAGCGTGTAACAAAGGACTCACCCCTCTCAATCTGGGCCTCGAAACATGGCAGACTCCGGCAGGACTAAGCATTTCTGATCGTGAGACCGAATGGAAAGAGAAAGAGCTACATGGAAGGTTTTACAAGGCTCTACACGAGCCACACGTGTACCGTAAAGCCTCTGTGCATTGGCTGCGCTTCGGGGACCTCTTTGGGGAAACCGAAGGGTTTGTCTTTGCGATACAGGATCAGGTTATCAAGACGAACAACTACCGGATATACATTATGAGGGACGGCACCGTGGACGTATTTCGGGCGTGCCGCCAACCTGGCGAGTCCCTCAAACATGTAGTTTCGGGTTGTTCGGTTCTTGCTAACACTGAGTATCTGCATAGACACAACCAAGCAGCCAAGATTCTCCACCAAGAGCTCACTCTGAAATACGGTCTCATCTGTCAAAAACTGCCCTATTACCAGTACACGCCGGAGCCAGTTCACGAAAACGGCAGCGCCAAGCTCTACTGGGATCGGCCCACTGTCACGGACAGGACTATTCTAGCGAATAAACCTGATATCGTGTTAATGGACCGATCGTCGTCCAAGGTGTTTTTGATGGACATAACTATACCACATGACGAGAACCTCGTGAAGGCTGAGACCAAAAAGCAACGCAAGTACTTGGACCTTGCACACGATGTGACCGAAATGTGGGAAGTTATGTCCACCGAAATCATCCCGGTTGTAATAACCGCAAACGGTTTGACCCCAACCACTTTGGTCAGAAACCTTGAAAGGCTGGGATTCAGCGGCGGTTCGCTTCCAGCACGCATGCAAAAAGCGGTTTTGCTCGAGACTGCCCGAATCGTTCGCCGGTTTCTGTCTCTCTTGCCCTGATCCCCGACCGACTGGTCCGATTGTCGGGTCTTCCCGCCGAAAGGCGTGTAGCTGTATGCATACATAATAATAATAATAAATTCAGATAATCTTTGATCATAAGGCTGATTTTTTAATTTAATACCAAATAGGAACAATGAGGGTAATTTTCATGAATAATAGTGACGTTTGTCGTTAAAATTTTATATCTTTTTAATGTGTTTAAGTTTTTTAATACTGAGAACCCAGCTTTTGGTTCATATAACGATTTAGAAAATGATCGTTAAAAAGTAATTTTTTGCATAATTTAATTGAATATAAGTATTGTTTATTACCATAATATTATAGTTTCATTGAGAACCCCAATTCAAAATCCTTAATACGAAAAAAGTTTTACAATATTTACGGGAATAAAATTATATAACAGTATTATCATAATCATTTGCAGCCCAAAAACGTGTAGAATATAATGATAAGTAGCGAGTGCACAATTTGATTCAGATGAGGCTGTACGAAGAATAAAATGATAACGGATATTGTAGAACTAAAGCGACAACCAGTTTTGACTATATTTTATTTTTTGAAATAATAACTCTATTTCGATAATAAGGCGTACTTCACTAAATCATTTCGAACATAAAAAAAATACTTTATTTTAAAAACCAACAATTATCAGTGTACGTCCAGTATTTAGAGAGCAATTGACGAAAACATGTTTTTTATTTTTCCTGAAAAGTTGCGTTTTTGTTATTATCATTTTATTCTCCGGGGACGGCGTTGTGGTTTTTCGAAAAAACTTTGCAAGTGCATAATATCAGGAATAAGTGTTTGTAAAGGGTGTAGACTAGCACAGACTTTGGACTTTCTACTGTGAGTTATCAGGGTTGCAATGTATTAGATAGCCAAAAATCAAGATTTCATCGGTGGGGCAGCACACTCACCATATATCAAGAATCAAGGATCTATCAAGTATCAAGAAATCAAGCATCTATCCAGTATCAAGAAATCAAGTAGGCATCAAGATAAACAAGTATCAAGTAAATCACTATCAAGATAAATCAAGTAAGATCTTTCTTAAGATGAGATAAGTAAGGATCTGATTGCTACTCAACAGCAGTTGGCCGCGGTGATCGAGCAGATTTACTCCAATTTTGACTACATTAAGCGCAGGCTCGATACCCTTGAACAATATTGGCAGGATTTTCAAAATAATCATATTAAATTATGTGGGTATGGTAACAGATCCCATGAATATTTTGCCAGTGATCAGTTCGAGGTAACGAAAGAACGTCGAGCATATCAGGTTGGTTATTTCTAACTATCAAGCACGAGAAAGCAAGCCAGGGACTCCGTTACTTAGGCCTGCTACCCAGTTGGGGACCCCGGCGTCGGCGCCGCTCCAGCCCGCGCGTAGGGAGCTGCCGGAACCCAGGCCCAGCACCTCGCACTAAGGTATGTCGACAGATCAGGAACAGGTCACCTTCAGGGCACAAGGCGTCAATAGCAGGACTGATGAGTTGCTGAGGAAGCAAGCCAGCAACTTCAGAGCTTTACAGAGAAAGGTAACTAGCGTAGACTTAGATACGGTAACAGAAAAATGGGAGTTTGATGATCTATTAAGAACATTTCAATCTCGTTGGTCGGCAATAGATTCATTACATTTAGAGATAGATAGTGAACTAGAGGGTAAAAATCAAGAGTATGATTCAGCATTTTATCATTATGAGCAAGTCTACGAAGATATACAAAAGGCTATTAATAAAAAGATATGGTCGGTGTGTCATAGGGAGAAATCTACCCCCCAAATGGAGCTACCTAGTTTTAGTGGTAACTTCCAGCAATGGACGTCGTTCAAAGATCTCTTCACTGAAACGATACATAAAAACCCCTCGCTGTCAAATGCACAAAAAATGCAGTTTCTGAAAGGCAAGCTACGGGGTGAAGCTGAGAAATTAGTACAACACCTGCAAGTCAGTTCAGAAAACTACGTCACAAGCTGGGAGATACTTAACAATAGGTTTAATAATAAAAAGCACATCTTCACAACACACATTAATTTAATAATTAACGCTCCAGTGTCACAACATATATCATTCGGACATATCAAGAGGCTACATGATACGTCACTGGAGTCACTTAACGCTATCAAGAACCTAGGTATCAACATAAGTACCTGGGACCCGTTGTTAGTACATATTCTAAGTCAAAAGTTGGATTCGGATACCTACAACGAATATATTTCATCCCTTAAGCAACCAAGAGAACTACCATCGCTGAAAGAGTTCTTAGATTTCCTGGAAAGTAAGTTTACTGCTATGGAAACATCAAGAAAAAAGCAGGAAAACTTGACGGCGAAACCTAGTCAAAACAATTATCAAGTACAAAATAATTATAACAAGTCGAGTTATAGAAAACCTACTTATTTTAAGCAATCATTCGCAAGTAACAAGTTTGCGCAATCGACATCAATTAAATAAAGTTCACGATATATATTGTCCATTGTGCAATAATAATGATCATTGGATTATATTGCAAAAGGTTTTCAGAAATGTCATCAAATTCAAAACGAAATTTTATTTTAGAAAGAAATTGATGCCTAAATTGCCTTTATGATCATCATGGAAAAAATTGCATCTCTGAAAAACGATGTCGCGAATGCAACGGACGTCATAATTCGCTGTTACACGATGCGTTTTGCAACAAGGCAAGTTTATCGACATCGAAGTATAACTCGGCCAATAAACCGGAACAAATACAGGGCAGCACGCTCGTGTCATTACAGGGTCATGAACCGGAAATTCTACTAGCATAGGCTATTATCAAGGTTCAAGCTTATGATGGTTCATACCACAGCATCCGTGCTCTTCTCGATCAAGGGTCCCAAACATCATTGATTACAGATACTGCAGCATTAAGGTTAGGGTTACCGAGAAGACGTTGTCGCGGAGTGATATCAGGCATCAGAGATAAGGAAAGTAATTGCAGGGGCGTTATCACTTTAAAATGCCAGTCTTATCATGAACATTTTAATTTTGAAACTGACGCCTTTATCATGAAAACATTAATTAAAAACCTGCCGATCCTCTACCTCAGGAAATAATAACATCATGGAACATTATTAAAATCGATTTCGTAAATATCAAAGAAATTAATATACCTAGATGGTTAGGTATAACTGAGTATGACGTCATCGAATTACATGGGTTCTCCGATGCGTCAAACAAGGCCTATGCTTGTGTTGTTTATTGTAAAATAACTTCTCAAGGTCAATCATTAGTAACAATGATAGCGGGAAAATCAAGACTCGTGCCAGATAGTAAAGAAGTCAGCCTACCTAAGCTAGAATTGTGCGGAGCTCTCTTACTTATCAAGCTCCTGGCAAAGATCAAAAACTGCCTAGAGAGTTACCATATTAACACATATTGCGGGGTTGATTCAATGGTAGTATTAGGATGGATAAATGGTGCACCAGATCGTTGGAAGCCATTTGTGGCAAATAGGATCAAGCAAATCATTGAAATTGCGCTGACCAAGTGCTGGAATTATGTAAGGTCTGAAGATAATTCAGCATACTGTGCCAGCCGTGGTTTATCGGAGACAAAGTTACGTAATCACGAGTTATGGTGGAATGGACCTAAATGGTTAAACTCATTTAAGTCTACTAATCTAGAAAATAATCAGGAGTGTTACATCACGAATCAAGAAGTGAAAAAAGCTGAGCATGTAGCTTTTGCGATAACACATAATCAAGAATGCATTATCAAGAAAATGCTTTGTAAATATAGCTCGTTAAGTAAAGCAACGAGAGTTTTAGCGTAGGTGTATAGATTTATTTTAAACAAGCAAGAAAAAAGATCGTACTTATCCTTAAGTGAAATAAATAACGCTAAAATCAAGATTATTAAGCAAACTCAGCAAGAATTTTTTTATCAAGAAATAGCCGACTTAAAAAAGGGTAGTAAGATCGCTATAAAAAACCAGATTTGTATGCTGAACCCTTACTTAGATCAAGAGCAAGTGTTAAGGGTCGGCGGTCGCCTTAAAAATGCAAACATTAGTATAGATATGAAGCACCCAATTATATACCGAAAAATAGTCGTTTGTCCGAATTATTTATTGATCAATGTCATGAGCTTACATATCACGGGGGTGCAAAGCTAACGTCAGCATTTATGCAACAAAAATATTGGCTTGTTGGGGGCCTTAAAACTACAAAAGGTCGTATTCATAAGTGTGTTAAATGTCGAAAACAGAGTCCAATTACACATAGTTAGATTATGGGAGATCTACCTCCAGCTAGAGTAAACCCATCACGCGCTTTCTATCATACAGGAGTAGATTACACTGGCCATGTTTTCGTCAAGGCCAACAAGGGCCGAGGTATCGTGACTTCGAAGGGTTATATAGCAGTTTTTGTCTGTATGGTCACCAAGGCCATACATTTAGAGATAGTGTCTGACTTGACATCGTCAGCATTTTTAGCGGCTCTGCGTAGAATGACGTCTAGACGAGGTGTCCCTAGGCACATGTACAGCGATCAAGGTACAACATTCATCGGAGCAAATAAGATGCTGCAACAAGAGTACGAGCAGATTATCAATACTTTTACTAAAGATTTTATTTATTTTATTTTCACCGGGATGGGAATCAAGTGGCACTTTAATGCTCCATCCTGGCCATCAGCAGGAGGTCTGTGGGACACTTCTGTCAAAAGTTTGAAGTACCACATGAGAAGAGTGATCGGTGAACAGAGACTCACATTCGAAGAGTATTCAACCCTACTCGCTCAGCTAGAAGCTTGCTTAAATCAAAGACCCTTATGCGCTTTAACTGAGGACCCTGAGGATTTGGATTGCCTGACCCCGGCGCATTTCCTCACGAGTGGCCCATCTTTAGCATTTTTCAGTACAGAAACCGATTTACGCACTCGCTGGCACCTTACAAGAAAACTTTTCGAAGATATTTGGATTCGATGGCGATCTGAGTATCTTACGCAACTATCAGCTAGAAGCAAGTGGAGACAAGCTCAACCTAACATTAAAATCAATGACATAGTGCTCATACGAGATGATAATCTGCCCGCGGGAGGTGGCCACTTGGCCGTGTGATAGAACTACATCCCGGCAGCGACGGCTTTGTAAGGGTTGTAACCTTAAAAACAAAAAACGGCACTATGAAGCGACCCTTAGTTAAGTTATCAATATTACCTGTACATCAAGATAAAAATATACATTCAAGCAAAGCTGAAGACGCAAAGCAAGTGTGTCATATTTCTCACTAGCTTTATCCCGCAACTTCGTATGCGCTTAACTACCCTTCTCGTGGAAATTTCAGAAACTATACAACCAGACACCCACTGAAAGAACCTTTATACCAAGTATCACGCCCATGCACTCAAGGAATAAGTTTTGCACTCAAGGAATTTCCCGTGCCCGTGGGAATTTTGGGAATTTTTTTCGTAGCACAACCAGTCACTCTTTGAAGAACCTTCCAAGTATCACATCCGTACACTCAAGGAATAAGATTTTTCATACAAACTAAAAAGTCCAACCCCTTCCCGTGGGAATTTCGGGAATTCATTCCATAATACAAACAGATACTTATTGAGGAACCTTTATATCAAGTATCACATCGCTGCACTCAAGGGATGGGATTTTTTCATACAAACTAAAACATCATATATTTCCCGTTCCCGTGGGAATTTTGGGAATTCCTTTCATAACACAACCAGACACACATTGACAAATCTTTACACCAAGTTTCACATCGGTACAGTCAAGGAATAAGATTTTTCATACAAACTAAAAAGTCCTATATTTCCCGTTCCCGTGGGAATTTCGGGAATTTCTTCCTTAGTGCACCCCTACATCCCCTAAAGAATGTATGTTACAAATTTCAGCTCTCTACGCCCAGTAGTTACGGCTGTACGTTGTCTGTCAGTCTCTCAGTCACTCAGTACCTCAGTACCTCAGTCACTCAGTCAGGAACGGAACAGTTTTATATATATTGATAGAAAGAAAAATAGTAATTATAGTTTTTCAAAAACAATCGTTGCAATGATCATGTTTTTTATGACCCTTATATCAAGCACAGGAGGTTCATATAAGATAACCCCACTATTTTTATTTTTTTTCTTTTCCGCCACAGAAAGCTTTACTACCGACTTGACGCCCCGAAGAGAGCCACAGAAGGAGAGGAGGTGAATGCTTGATGCACGAAGAGGGGACCTTTGGGGGACTACCCCTCCAGCCAATCCCTAACAGTGCGGGACTCACCGAACCCAGTGTTACCCGCTAAACACCCCCTTTGCTGAGTTGTCCCGAGTTGGGTTAATCTCATCATCTGAACGACAGCCAATTGGAGTCAGAGGCTGCGTACCGGGCGTCCCAAGAGACAACCCGTCACGAAAGCTTATCGCAGGACCGAATCTGTAACAATAAAAATTGGAAACGACGTCGTAAGAGTTATAAACACATGTTGTGTGAATTAATTGTTAAGAACAACCTAGAACCGGTTGGCTTGTTGAAGCTTCCTCACGAGGGAGGCGTGCTTGGATAGGATGGGGAGAGCATCGGCGAGAGAATCCTGGCCGGCGTTAAGTGCAATGCCGAGCTCAAGAATCTCGTCGATAGGAGCGACGGTGACCCAGAACGCCAAGCGATCAAAACTGACCTTCGCGTTCTGTACCGCGCGCCCAGCCCAAGCGGTAGGAGTGACGTTCGAAACGGGTTTCGATGCGCATTCCACGGCCTGAGGGGCCTTAGCTTGAGGGGAGCCCTTAGGGGGCTGGGGGCGGTGTCTCCAATTAAGGGGATCGGCCGCCGCTTTGGAACGGACCGAGCGCGGCGCCTTAGGGCACCCGCGATAATTCGCCGTGTGGCCGGACTGGCCGCACAGGACGCAAGACGGATCTGTCGGGGACTCAAGGGTGCGGGAGCACTCCTTGGTGGAATGATCCTCTAGGCACTTAACGCACCTAGGTTTGGCGAAGCAGTTATGTGCCGCATGACCGTAGAGTTGGCAGCGGTGACATTGACCGGGGTGACCTCTGTTTTGAGGCTTTTCGACTCGGATTTGCGAGAGGCCGCATACAGTGCGGGCCCCATTGCGAATTAGGGAGTTCCCAGCTGTGTTATTCGTGAGAATAACAAGCGCAAGGACTCAATGGGGAAGCCTTGAGAATTAAGATCCTCGGCGATAAGATCGTTCGATAGCTCGAACGGCACGCCCCTAAGGATAACGCGGGCTTTACGCTCTTCCGGGAGAGCGTAAGTATGATAGGCGAATTGCCTTTGAGTTAGCAGGGAAGTCAGATTCCTGAAGTCGATCAGAGTACATGGCTCGATCTTAATGAAGGCACCGGTGTTGGTTGCCTTCTTGTAATTGATCTTGGGGGCAGTCAGGCCCCCCGAACAGAGGGTCGAGACCTGTCCCCAAAGATGTTTATCCCGAAGGAAGACCTTAGGGGCTTCAGCCGCCTTAGGGGCCGCTACCACCTCGGGAGCCGCCGCTGGAGAGGGCGTGGGAGGAGCGGAAGAAGCGGTATTCTTCTTTTTCCTATTAGAGATTCCGATTCGGAGATGCCGTCCATGTACTCTGAGGGGCCAGGAGACACCGTAGAGCGTTGGGACTGGGCATCGAAACCCGGGGGGGAGGCCCGAGAGGCCTTAAATTGAGCGAGGCGAGCCTCAGCGACCTGGCCCTGGGCGGTCGCCACTTGGCCTTGGGCGGTCATCAGCGAGAAACGAAGCTGCTGAATTGTGGCTTGAAGACGTGATTCATGCACGTGAAATTGGGCAGTGAGAGTGGCCGTAGCGGCCTCAACAGCAGCGGCCACGCGGGCCTCCACAGCTGCATCGAGCCTAGATTGCGGAGAGGGCTCCATGATGGAGTACCCTCTGAAAAGGTTGACCGTGCCGATGAACGGCGAACGAACCTAACCTATGAAAACCGATGCCGATGAACGGCGGCGGAAAGCTGAAAAGAGGGGGTGCGTGCTCCTAATTCGAGCAGGCACCTAACCGTCCCCCTGGGAAAGGCCCAGTGCAGTGGGTTCGGGTCTGCCGGATTTGTTAGCCCTGGAGAGCTAATAGCGTTCCGGGGCCACGCTAACGAGCTTCGTTGTCACCGTAAGGTATCAACTCGTTCAAACGCGGAACTTGGAAGTTTGTTTAAAGTTCGTCCTTTTCAGCACGAAAATCACTCAAACTTCCAAGTAGTAAGATAGCGAAGTTCGCGAATGCGTCGTTAGCACGCAAGTGGCGCCACTGTCGCAAAACGGCACTAATACGCGGCAATACCGACTGGAGAGCCTCGGAGTCGATAAGCGGTAAAACGGAACGATAACGATAAAGGTCCTGCCGAGTCGAAAAGTCCCTTATCGATCGAAACGGAGAGCACTGAGAGCACGATAAACACGACCACTGCGCGCGAACGATGAAAGCGAACTATCTGATAACCCCACTACAACAAAATCAAAGTTTATACTTCGACAAAGTA
>OX101722.1:26446912-26654142 GCA_944452665.1 Stenoptilia bipunctidactyla | reverse complement strand
TTTTGAGACAGAACTAGAATGCGCTTATACGAGCTTAGGAATATTGAATTGAGTAAATGCTCATTGAGTACCACAGATAATGCTCTAAATGGACACACAATGTAGGTACAAATTCGAATTACTAACCATCCTGCTCGTCTAGCACAGACTGACGATAAAGTAGCGTCCCTTTTATCCCTTTATTGTATGCCCATGCATGTATAGGCTTCCTAGTTGATAAAAATCCGCAAAGAAGGCAATTTCATGATACATTTATTGCTTAGTACTTTATTATTATTTTTTTTTACGATGGTATAATGGTATTAATAGGATGTATTTGATTAGTACCTGATTTGATTAGTAGTGTCCTCAATTTTTAATAGTTAATTTTTGTTTATGCGAAATTGACCAAGTTTAAAATAAAATAATAATAGTAAAATATCCAGACAATAACACCAACTTCATGGCCACAAACTAATATAAAATAAATATAATAAATATATGGATATGGGATACCATTTAGCGAACAAGGGGGGAACCTAGAATATAAATACAAAATGTTCTAGATTCTTCAGTGTGTCTGGCCACAAATTTATCATATTACTTCGCCTTAACGGGTCCGACACCGGTGACCAGACACCTAGATAAACTTCCAGACCCGGAACATTTTCTTTATTGTTACGTGCGGGAATCGAACCCGCGACAGCGATTCAGACAGTGTTACCCCATCGCCTAAGTGGTCTTCTAGTTTTAAGTTTCTTGTAGTGCATTGATTTTGCCGCGCGAGTGTGGTTCACTCGCTAACGCTTCGTGCAACGTAGGTACCTACTGCATGCTTCTTGGGATCACGAATCGCGCTTTATGCCACGTCACAAGCTTGTACATGCGCGCGCGCTGATCAATTGTGTTCTTTATTTAAGATCCTGGGGACTTTGTTGGGTTAAAATTTAACATACTATAAAAAACCCACTCTCCTCTATGAGTAAAAGCACGAATTTTACTGGCATAAAACGTGCGGGTCACCTCCTCTAAAAAATATTTTCTGTTGGCTATTCGCATGAATTTTATATCAGCTAACTAGGCGGGAAATACAAGAAATCAAGGTATTATTTAACATCTTTTATCGTAATAACCCTCCTGCTGGACCAGCCGGTTGGTTAACAGGTTAGAAATTCAAATTATTATCTTTTACGGATCAATTAAAAGAAGTTATCAGACAGATCGGCTATCCCTGAGTCTACCTTTGTTTCGTTAATTATTAAACTTTTTAGATGAACCCATGCTGAAATAAATTATTAAAGTTAGCTCTTTGAAAAGTATTTGGTTAAACAATATTTCTAAATTTTCTCTGAAATACTTGTAATTTTAAAAAAGACTGTCAAGTTTGTTAAAAGTTTTACTTGTGAACTAAAAGTATAGTTAGTTAGTTAAATACATTAAGATATTGTCGTACTTCGAGTACTTTCCTACATCTTAAAATTGGAAAAGTCTGTTTGTTTGTATATTCGGGACAATCTTTGAACCTACTGAATAGATTTTGAGTTGGTTTCCACTAGTTTTTTGTAATAGCTTTTAAAATATCAGTGAAAATATAGATTTATAATAACATCAATAGAAAAACCACTCAAAGGCAAGTTCCACCCAAGCGGAGCCAAAAGTCTAAATCAAAGTCAAAAAATTCTTTATTTCATAGGTATTTTATATGAAATATGAACTTGAATTTGAAATATATGAAATATGTTACAAATTGAACTGAATCTACCACAATTTCACAAGTCGATCTGTTGAGAAGAAATGGCAAGAAACTCAACGGCGATTATATTTGAAAAATTTTAAATAACAGTTTACAGCCAGTTACGGGATTCCCTGCATCTTCTTGCATCCGGATATTTTATAGCAGTCTTTTTCACAAAGCACTTGTTTAAACGGAATTTTATTATGTAGCCGGTTGCTTTAGCTAGTTTATTTATAAATTGATGCCTATTTAGAACATTGGAGATTTTCCCGCGTAAAAACCAGTTGTATGGAACCACACAGTTTTCTTCCCTTCTTTTCATGTCGATGAATAAATAAGTATTAATAAAATTATATTTACCCACCCAAAATCATTCCAGCATGGTCGGTGGCCAGTGCGAGGGCCTCAAAAGTGTAGCTTTTCGGGTATATAGGGCCGGACAATAGGTAACGCAGGGTAGGCTGCCTAATACTCTCACCGCGATTAAAAGAGTAACACGTAGTGTTAAATAATTGTAGATTACTGCATCGATCACAAAGTAATTTTAAGCTATTGCATAACTTCTATCGCGGGCCTTGAGTGAGCGTGGGGACCGAATCCAGACATTCCGTAACGAAAAAAACCTAACACCCCCCACTCCGACCGGCACAGCGGTTATACTTTTTTTTTTTCTAATCTTTATTCAGAAAGCTGTACACCTATAAGGTTAAGACAGCTTTTTTAAAAAAAATGACAATAGAACAAAATTAGGTAGACATCATTTGTTTCCTTAACTCTAGAGATTGTATATGATTTCATAACTTTATATGCGGGTTTTAATAAACAATCAGCGCCATCTACTAGGAACTTGTGGAACTTCATATTAGATCAAACATTACTGCATTAATAAAATAAATAATTATTATAATTGCATAAATTGATAAAAAATGCTATGCAATAGCTTTACCGCGGCAGTCTCCGAGTGCCACACGTCTTTTTTTATTATTCAATATAAATTACTTAAGGCGAGGTGCATAATCTGCTTTTCTTTCAACTATTACCTATAGGAATCGTAGATAAAAGAAACTCATATCAAACAGTTAAAATAGAAGTTTAATTAACAAAGTTCCCGCCAAATCACTTTTTAAAATTTCTTTCATTTTTAAATCAGAGTTAGCAGCAATCATTTTTTAAATCTGGAACAAGTAGGATAGAAACGTACGTACAAAAACGTACGTAAAAAAAGTAATGATATCAGCTGGCTGAATACAGCTAATCCATTGAGATGGCACCTTTTGGTGCGATTAAAAAAAAACTGGGCAATAATGAAATTTCATACATTTTTATTGCTCTAGTCTAGAGCATTAAAAACTCGCTTTGTACTGAGTTTTTAGTGTGATTGTGATGAAATTAAAGCATAGTTGGAAGAAAATTATTTAATACTATACCCAGCTTGTGCAACTGTCCTGAAAAAACTATTTTCGCATTATTGCCTTATGAATGAATCGCTTTGGGCTACATCGGTTGAATGGTTTCAAAACCATTAAAGGTAAAGGTGGAATTTTTTTTTCATTGTGTTTTATTTATATTAGGTTTGCTTTTAACATAAAAAAATCTATTTTAATTCCACCCAAACAAAAACCCGCAGTTATTTTTATAGAATAACAACACCAAAAGTGTGTGGGTTATGCTTTATTGGTTATTCCTCAAACAATAATTGATCCTTGAATCAACACTTTTAAGTGTATTTTCTTAAATTAATTTTATTCTCTGCGCTTTACAAGAATCTCGAGCTCGATCTTCGTACTTCACAAAAAATAAGATTTACTTTATGACAATTAGAATACCTAACAGTTTGGCAATGTATGTTACCGCTGGTTTAGGCCCTGGGATCAAATCCCGGCGGCGGCGGATATTTGTGTGATAAACACAGATATTAGTCGTCAAGTCATGGATGTTTATAATAAAAACATATTATGTTTATTAAAGTTTATTCTAATAAAAAACATGTATTTATTCAATATTTCTTAAGTATATCAGTTATCTAGTATCCATAACACAAGTTATTTAGGAAACTTAATTTGGGCTAGATAATATTGTGTGAGTGACAGAAATATTAAAAAAAAAAGGTTTTGACGACCACTTTGGCGATGGAGTAAACCGGTCTGGGTGTTTATCTATTTATGTATTTCCTCCCTATGTGGTTCCCCCATAGTTCGCTACATGGTATCCCAAAACACAAGCTATGCTTACTTTTGGGCCATGTAGTTGGTGTGATTGTATGGGGATTTTATTATTGTTTAAGGTGAGTTTAGAAATTGTAAATTAAATTTCACTTTTTAGAATGTTTTTTCATCATAAATGTTTCTGTTTATATTTGCCAAGGCAAAGTCATGCAACCTAATCCTTCAGATTTTGCAGGCAGGTATCGGTAGGCTACGACTTGCAAACTACGTATTCATAGTGGATTCTTTACATTAAATCTTCATTATCGATTCTGAACAAATTGTTTTCAGGTGTCGTATAAATAAAATCAAACGTTGTATAATCAATAGCAGTTTTCAAATTAAACTTTATACTATCACAAACTCAGTTTAAAGTTCTAAATTATCAAAATACATAAAGGTTAAATGAAAGGAAATACTTTCTAGCATTAAGTTCGCCTTTGTGCGATGTGAAAGTTGTCGTAGCGAGCGCGTCCGTTCATTCGTTTGTCGCGGTTTGTATAAGGTTGGGTGAGCGTTCTGCATATTTTAGTGTATTAGTACAGCGGTTGTTAGGGAAAATTAGGATCGAAAAATTTATTTTTTGACATAAAGCAACTGGCCAAGTGATTTCTGGACCGATATTCAGGGTTGATTTGTAGTCACCGGCCAAATTTTTTTACACAATAAGTATTATTTATAGGAACGATTTTTTTTTACAAGGAAATTAATATACCTATACGATAACATATTAAGCAAACCATGGTCACTCTAAATTACCATTAAAATAAAGACAACTACACGCTACTACAAAACATCTTGTAGTACTACGTCGTAGTATTATCAACGAAATGCCGCGTCGTGGTAGCTAGGTTCCTCAACAGCGATTATTGTTTAAAAAGTTTGTGGTTCCACATTTCTACTTTTTTGTACCTATATTGATGTCATCCATGTAAACATTCTCCGAAATATTGAAAAAAAAAAAAAATTTTCAATGAAGAACTCAAACCTTTTTTTTTTTTTTTTTTTTGTTTTTCCGCCACAGAAAAATTTTGGCACCCCCTAAAACGAGCTTTAACCAGTAAAGCAAGCTTTAGCGGGAGGAGGATGAATCCTATTACGGACGAATGGGCATTCTATAAGCTGTTAACCCCAGTGGCTAACGGAGAATAGAATGCCCAGACAGTGTGGAGACTCACTCAGTGAAGCCGAGCATACCCACTAAACATCCCCCTTTACTGACTCACCTTGATTGAGGCCATTAGTCTTCATCGGAGCGACAGCCAATTGGAGAGAGAGGCTGCGCAGTGAGCGGCATCCGGACGGCTGCCACCAAAAGGAACTGAAAGTGAAAAAAAAACAAAGCTAAGATTAGCAGAAATGACAAAGCTGAAAACTAAGATATTATCTAGAGTGATCAGACTCACTCTGAGATAGGAATGCTGGAAAGAAGGACTACGTTTAGAAACGTTGAGCTTGCTGGAGTTTCCTGATAAGGGGAGCGAACTTGGTTAGGACCGGAAGAGCACCGTTGAAACCCTCTTGGCTGGCGTCGAGAGCGGCGCCGAAAGCCAGGATCTCGTCGATGGGAGCGAGCTGGATCCAGAACGCCA
The DNA here is from genome assembly GCA_944452665.1 of Stenoptilia bipunctidactyla. Taxonomy (NCBI): domain Eukaryota; kingdom Metazoa; phylum Arthropoda; class Insecta; order Lepidoptera; family Pterophoridae; genus Stenoptilia; species Stenoptilia bipunctidactyla. Next base: position 26,648,632 of record OX101722.1, on the reverse strand, counting down.
TGCGGTCTTGAGAACCTTTTGCGTTCTGGCACTGGGAAGCCGATTTGGCGGCCGGTTGCGATTGAGTCGCGTCCCGGCTGCGCTGACCTGAAACGAAAGAGGTGAAGGCCTTAGGGGCCTTTGAACTGACTGGAGGAGCGTCCGAGCTAGGCTGCGGTCGCTCTCTCCAGTTCTCGATGGGCTTCACGGTAGCCCTGGCAGCACGCGGTGCCTTGGGGCAGCCGCGAAAGTTTGCTGTGTGGCCTGACTGGCCGCACAAGACGCAGGACGGAGCGGTGGGCGATTCGGGAGTGCGAGAGCACTTTTTAGTCCCATGCGGTTCTAGGCACTTGACGCACCTAGGGGAAGCAAAACAGTTTGCCGCCGCATGACCATACAATTGGCAGCGGTGGCACTGACCTGGGAAACCACGTTTGTGTGGAGCTTCGACTCGGATGTTGGAGAGGCCGCACACGGTGCGCTTGCCTCTGAAAATGGACTGCCCTTGCGGGCTCTTCGCTAGGATTACTAGCGCAAGTGGGAACTGCTTGCCTCGGCGGCTGTGCATTTTGTGCACAGATTCGACGGGGAAGCCTTGGGAAGACAAGTCCTCTTGGATTTGCTCGTTCGAGAGCTCAAACGGCACGTTCCTGAGGACAGCACGAATCTTACGCTCTTCAGGGAGAGCGTAAGTGTGATACTCGAGCTTTTGATCAGCAAGAAGCCGAGTAAGATTCCTGAAATCGGAAATGGAACAGACTAAGACCTTAATGGAGTCACCTACGTTGGATGCCTTCACGTACTGGATCTTGGGATTGTGTCTACCGCAGAGAGCTGAGACCTCGGTCCAGCGGCTCTTGTCCCGTAGAAAGACGGGGGGCGGAGACTTGACTTTCGGCGGAGCCGAATCTGATTGCGACGCAGGCTGTGACGCCGGGATCGCTGAAACAAAAGGCGCAGGAGCAGACGCCGGTGCGACATTTTGCGGAGCAGGAGCAGCGGCTGGAGCAGCTGAAACGGATGGGAATAAGACTGAAGAGGCGTCTTGCTTCTTCTTCTTTGACTTGGACTTTTTGCGAACCTCGGTGAACGGAGCAGGAGATTCTGGAACGATAGGAATGGTGTCGGAATCACTACCCGGCGGGGTAGTTTTCCGTTTGCATGCGGTGGAGTCTACCGACATAAAATCTGAAAGAGGGTCGACGTACTCAGAGGGATCTGGAGACGCCGGAGAATCGGTTTGAAACCCCTGTGAAAGAGAGGCGACCTGAGGACGAGCTGACGATTGCTTTCGCATGGACTCGATTTGAGCGAGAAGAGCTTCCTTCTCGGCTGCATATTGAGCTTCCAGTGATTGTTTATCGCTGGACATCTGGCTGAAATCAGAAGACAACTGACTGAATTCTGAGGACGAGGGACGAGCGGATAATTGCGTTTGCAAGGACTCGATGTGACCGCGAAGGGCGTCCTTCTCGGAGAGAAGGGCATTCCTCTCGGTGAGAAGATTATCCCTCTCGGAGAGAAGGGCTTTCTTCTCGGATACGTGTTGTGCTTCCAACTGTCTGATTTTAGACGAGTGGGAAGGAGGACGAGCTGCTGTTTGCTGCTGAAGGGACTGGACTTGCTTCTGTAAGGACTCAATGTCAGACTGAAGCCTAGAGTTTGTATTTAGCGTAGCTAAATGAATGGTTCGAAGGCCGGAAAAGGCTTCTGTCATTTGAGACAGGGGCGCGCATGTTTCCGGAGTACACGGAGTGTTTCGATGAGACATGATCCGGGCTGAAAGGAATTCTATCCAAAACACGAACCTATGTGCCGATGAACGGCGAGATGGCTGCACAAACTGCGCTGTAAGAGAAACGACCTAGTACGGACCTATTGCCGGTGAACGGCGGACGATCAGGCTTCGTTGGCACGGTTACGTATCCACCTGACCAGCGATGCTTCGGCCGGCAGCAGTCGGGTCCGCCCTGAAAAGGGCAGATGAATTAGCCCCGACACCACACAGCCTCCACAAGAGAAAACTTTCCGAAAGAGCTTAACTTGGCACCTGACCCGCACGAGTGCGGGGGAGGGAACAAGGGCAGCGCAATACGAACACTCGGGAGCGGCCGCAGACACGACCGTTCGGGAGCGAACGCAAACGGGAAGTGAAAGAGAACTCAAACCGATTTCGATGAAATTTATATGGGACCAACTACAAAGTATCCTCTATCATATGAATCGATCCATAATTGTCCGAAATATCGTGTAACAAAGACACAAAAAAAACATACAGACGAATTGAACACCTCCTCCTTTTTTGGAAGTAAGTTGAAAACAAGCTATTTTTCCATCTGCATTTTTCAAATTTCGATCAAAGTCATAAAATTATTTAAAGTAATTAAATTTATCTTGTTTTGAACTAACAGAATCTTGACAAAATCAGTTATTGGAAAAAACATACACCTTATTGCATGTGACTGTACCTATATATGTTACTGCAACTTGAGCTAGCTTCCGAGATAACACAGTTATCGTTGGTCAGCACTGTTACCCACAACTTAGTTACTTCCGATCCTAGTACAGGAAGTCACGGGTAAAGCAACTTACCGTTGTTTGTTTCACCTGCAAATGAATCCGTGTCGAGTTACTGTTTGAACTTAGTTTGAACATTGACAGTTCGAAATTCAAATATTATAGGGACAAATGTTAAATTTGAATTTATGACAAAAGTCTTTTCTTATATTTAAAAAGTTTCGTAAGATTGCTTTCTAACCATATACTACAAGATACATGTGCTCATTTTGAACAAATTGAACCCTCACCCTTTTACCATCGGACCTCCATCCGTATGTGGTGGATGTTCCCAAAAAATCGTAAAGAGCGAATTTCCAAAAGTGCTTTTTGATTGATATCGCCAAGGTTTAGAATTAAATAAAAAAAAATTGGGAATTTTAAGCGTCGAGAGGTTTTTGGTGGATGGTCTTGAACCACCTAATTGACGATGAGCACTAACCATCATGTATCATGGAAAATAAAGGTCTAATCCTGAATTTACAAAAATAAACTTTTTGGCACCTTTCGTTTAAAACAGTTTTCTGTGTAATAGGATAGTTTATCTCCCGATTTCTGTTAGACTATATTGTGCATATCTTCAAATAATATGTCAACCTTCGCAAAAGACTTATTTAAATTAGCAAGCCCAACGACGACGACTTGATCTTAGTGAAATGAGAAAGCTCGACATTTTTTTTTTGTGAAATAGATAAGCTTACCAGCTGCTTCTCTTCCCGGGCATACTGTAAAAGTCAATTAAGGTACAGAGGTTCTATTAGCGTTTTTGTGGGCGATAGGCTGACCCCCTGTCACTGCAATAGTAACTGTCCATCATTATAATACCTCCAAAGTCAAACGGACATCAGAATTGGTCTTATAACCTCTGGTGTTCTGCCTACCCCATAATACAGAGATGCAGGCGTGAAGTTATGTATGTACGTATAAGCTTTGTTTGACATAACTGGCATGTTATAAATGAAATCGAATACAATAAAAAAGTATAAACCATTTTGAGTTCTGACATTGATGGTGTAAAAAAAACTTACGATAATTTGCAAGAAAACAATACTTTATTGTTAAGGTTTATTTTAATGGCGTTTCATGTGCCATTGATTAATAAGAGAAACCCTCTACAAAGGTCCATTTTGCTTTTTAATGCTCTCTTTTGTAAGGCCTCTGAATTTCATTCATTCGTAATTGTAAATTTTAGAAGTGTTTACCTTTACATTTATTTAAATATAACTGAATCAGCTGGTCTACTCGTATTAATTTACATTATATTTGTTTTATCCTTATTCATAAAAATTAAGTTTAAAAACTTAAACACGACTTCCTTATTTTAGAGAACCTAATAGTGTTTACATATTTGAGTTCTGCTCACAAAGCTCTTTCATTTGATACCCCACACGAAACTATAAAGAAAAAAAAATGTTTTGTTCTTCACTTTAAGTCTTCTAGAGGGCGCTGTAGTAAATTTAACTTAACTTTATATAACCAGCGGGCAGTGAAGAGGCTTCCAACGACTTTTTCCAATTATGATTTCTAGTTTAGAAGTTCTGAGGGAAGAGATGTACATCCATATCCACATACATACTGAAGGGGGCAGGTAGAAATAAAACTTGCTGTGGTAATTTTTCTTACAATCACCAATATATTATTCACATCAACATTAGATCCATCCAATATTCACGATATTATATCCATCCAATCCATCCAATATTATATTAAAATCATCTTTCTTAACTTCTAAAGTGCTTAATACTATTTCATGATAGTTTACTGTTTTAGATGTGATCACAAGCGTAACTCCCGACCAAATGTCACCTATCTGACTTGTCAAAGATTGGGTGGCCGAAAATCCTACTTCCCGAATTGTTTTCAACGATGATTGTTAAGTACGTAACTTGTTGACGAAACAATCATCGTTCCGCACCTGGCTTGATTATGGGTTGTTTTTATATTCGTACTAAAATTCACTACTACAAAGGAATAGATTATGTAATTTATCTATTAATCTAACAATACTTACATACAGGTCAAAATCATAACCTTCCTTTTTGCTTCGACGCAGTCGGGTAAAAAAGATTATCCTTAATGGTATTTTGAATTTAGAATCAAAAACTATTCAAGATTTTAAAAGTTTGGGTAAATGACTGCCTTCCAATATCTTTCTTATTATTTGCTGTCATTGAGTATTTATAAGAAATAATTAAGCATTATTTATAACTTTTACTTTTAAAACAAGAAAAACCTTCCATGCAGGACTGGGAGCGAAAGAAAAACATAGAATGTGCCAGCTCCTTCTCTTCCCGGGCATACTGTAAAAGTCAGTTAAGGGACGGAGGTTTTATTGACGTTTTCGTGGGCGATAGGCTGACCCTCTATCACTGCGAGTCTCTCTCCATCATGACAATACCTCCAAATGTGTCAAACTTGACATCAGATGGTTTTATAGCGTTTTATACAGGCGTGACGTTATGTATGTCTGTAAGAAAATTCTAATGTATTAAATCGTTGCCTAGATAGATCTCCTCTTTATGATAAGGATAGCTTAGCACTTCTACATTTTTAACTATAGTTGCTGGTGTTGATTTCATTTAAGTTTTGTCAACAACTTCGCTTACTAAGAAGCATTTTAAAAATTCACATTGGGCTGTATAATCTTTGTATCAAAACTCATTTTTTTGAGCCTGAGTTATTAACAATTATTTGAGAACTTTTACTATAGCTGACACATAGAAAAGTACAAAATTCCAATGTGGACCCTCAATGGAAATGCAGGCCTTTTTTATTAATAGAGTGTATTATGACAAGAATGTCAGTGACAGGCTGTGGTGGTGACGTGACAGATGACATTACCAAATAACTTGTCTAGTCGGCACCGTATAGCGAATTTATGCGGTATCCTGATCATCATCATCATCACAACTCCGTGTAATAAACCCACTGCAGGGGTATGAGTCTCTCCTCTGGGTGACGAGGAGGTTTAGGCCGTAATCCACCAAGATGGCCCGGTGATGGTTGGTGGATGTCAGATATTTCAGGGTGCCGAAATGGCTTCTGACAAATCCTAACGACTACTGTATACAAGTATACAGCACCCGGGACCGACTGCTTAACGTGCCCTCCGAAGCTCGGAAGACGTCGTGAGAAATGCATGGTCGGCGGTCACCCATCCTAATACCGGCCGCACCGAGCGCGCTAAACCTGCGATATCGTTTGATATCGACTTCATCCTATAGCTAACCCAAACTTTAGCCAGTTTAGAGAGATTTATTTTTAGATCATCCAGTGGCCCGATCTGGTGCATGCATGGTGAAACAATTGTTGATTCAGCTTTACGTTAATATGTGGATTGTTTAAACTTAAAAATTAAATAAGACATCTTTTCATACCTCTCGGTCGAGGCGCAAGTATTTTTCGGTCGCTAATTTATAAGACAATCGGTGTTATTCAAAAGTAAACATGGTTTTTTGACACAAAACGTATTTTTGTTGAACTCATCCTATTCAATTCAAAAAGTATTTTATCTATACTAATATTATAAAGAGGAAACCTTTGTATTTTTGTATGTTTGTATTGAATAGATTCAAAAACTACTGGACCGATTTTAAAATTTCTTTTACCATTACAAGGATTCTTCCGAATCCGTATAGGGATTTATCCCGAAAATCCCGCGGGTAAAACCGCGCGCAACAGCTATTTATTTATATAAAAAAAAGTATATTTGCAGTCACAAAACTAAATTAAAGTAAACACATAGTAGGCAAATGTAATATAAATGCTGAAGGCGAGCAGCCCTATCAAATGTGTACGGACCGTGGCGCTGTAGGCTTTTATTTCAAAGATGCGGTCGAGTTGAATTACTGTTGATATCTGTACCGTGCAATATATGTAAAATAGTTCGTCGAGGAGCGACAAGAGCTATCAAAGATAATATACTCGCTAAGCGATGCTCACTCACTTGTTTCTAGTTCACGTTTTTTGGTCGGAGAACGGACTAAATCTAAAAGCTTTTCCGGAATGGTAGCCTTACATATTTTTTTAAATTTTAACTTATAAACTCATAAATTAATGTCTTTCACATTTTGTGAACATGATGTAAACCACATGCTTGTTTGTTCGTTTCAACATCAAAAATAAGGACAGTACTATCAAATTCATAGTTAATCAATAGCCAATCTGTAAGAAACACAAGACACATTAATTGAAAGTTGATTTTACTATTCAAACGATGTTTTGGTTATTTTTCTGATGGAACCATCGCAATTCTCATTGTATATGTGCTTTGGCAATGTAGCTTATAGTATAATTTATGTAATAAATAACTAATTCCCTATTGACATCTTTTAACTTAATAAATAATTTACATAAAAATTGGTAAAATTCACCTTACATTAAAATTAAACGTCAAATACGAATAACATTTTTTTTATTTATTATCTTTACAAATAACGTTAAGTTGGCGCCAAAACATGTGAAAATAATAATTAAAAACAAAAGCAACGCAGCATGTTCCATTTTTGAAATTTATTATTTTGAAATTTGTCAACGTTATTTAGAACCACATGTATACGCGCGCGATAGACCTTACAAAGACAGTTTCAAACAAATTTTCAGCAAAATGGTTTAGGTTGGTTTAATGGTACTTATTACAAATATGTAGCATTTAAAAATCTATTAATAACCCCGTCCCATTTATTTATCCCTAGTTAGAAAACCTACCCAGTATAAAACGAGGCCCTATTACTATGTCCGTCTGTCGTATTGCCTCTATATTAAAAAAATACTAAAAATTAGAACAAAATAAATATTTAAAGGGCTCCTAAACAACAGACACTCGTACGTGTTTACGGTTTCCTATCGCACCAACTAGATGGCGCTTTCTATAATTAGTGTGCAAGTTTTTCAATTCCTTTTTAAATGGTTTTGTTAGTTCTGATCATAATTCATAGTATAGTATTACATTAGGTATATACATATGGTCGGTAACGGTATCTTAGAGGATAGTATGGAAGCCTTCGTTCGCGAATCTGAGTAGCATTTAGCCAGTGTTTTCTCACCTGAGCCATCTAGCTATGTTTTTTTGTTTAATATGTTTAATATTGGTAAATTTATTTATTTATTGGTAAATGATGAGGTCGTTTTAAATTCAATTAAAAGTTGAACTCTAGCGGAGTACTAATATTTAATAATACTTTGATGACGTTTCAGTTGTGACGTTCATTTTGTTAACTACGAATGCTTTACGGTTTTTTTTTTAATATACCTATAAATGTTATTTTCAATTACAAAACAATATCTATACATATAATAAAATGGTAGGAAAGACAAAACTGTACATTGAATATTTTTTTAAAAGAATACTTGGGGTATGATCTACAATCGAAACAGAAACAAAAAATATAGTTTTTAGAATTTTTGTCTGTTTGTCTGTTTGTCTTTCCGGGATAAACTCAAAAAGTACTGCATGGATTTACTTCAAATTTGGCATGAAGATAGTTAAGAAGTCGGGTCAACATATAGGCTATATTATCACGCTAGCAGTGTTATAATCGTAGGTGCGTTTGGTGCTGCATAGCGTTCACGCAGACGACGTCGCGGGCAGCAGCTAGTTATTAATATTCAAATACATACATATCATACGGGACGAGGGAGAACCAATCCCATAAATAAATCTGGCTAAGTTTTTTTCCCTCTGAAAATAATATAATTATTTAACTTAAAGTAGGTACCTATTTCTTTTTTTGTGCCTAATTAAATGCGATCATTACCATTTTTTTAATTTATTATTTGTTTATTTAGGTAAGGTAAAATGTCAGTCAGATAGGGCCGGTTTCATACAGAATAACACAAAACGAGTCCATTAATTAGCTGAGTTCATTATTGCCGTTGAAAAATGCTTTTTAAATGAGACGTTGATTTAAAAAAAAAATGCTTTCATGAAACCTTCTTTAGTCTGTCAAGTTTTGAATAAAGAATACATTTTTAGATGAATACCATCAGCCTTAAATTTTTATTGACGTTATGAAAATTATATCATGATATGATAATGAAATAAATACGTCAGTATTTTAAATAAATCGTTCTCTAATTATAGCGCATTTTAAAGTTCAATAAAAATGATAGAAAACAATAGCAAAGCAATATCCAAACGATAATATTATATACAGTTTAAAATATTCCATGCTGGACTGGGAGCGAAAGAAAAACATAGAATGTGCCAGCTGCTTCTCTTCCCGGGCATACTGTAAAAGTCAGTTAAGGGACAGAGGTTTTATTGGCGCTTTTTGCGGGCGATAGGCTGACTCCCTGTCACTGCAATAGTCTCTCTCCATCATTATGATACCTCGAAATTTGTCAAACGTGACATCAGATGGTTTGATGGCCTCTGGTGTTCTGCCTACCTACCCATGAGGGATACAGGCGTGAAGTTATGTTTGTATGATTATTCTAAGTATGTATGTATGTAATATATACAGTACTATAAACTGTTAAAAATATTTGATCTGTAATAATTAATTACGCAATTGTTTTAAAATTCGGAGATGCATAGGTTAATGAGCCTGGTACTTATAGACATGTTTTAACGAGAACATTTTAAGGTTATCTGTAAGAGATCGCTTCTTGAGCGATAAGGCCACCTCTTGTACCTACTCTAAGTTTTTATTTCTATTGATTGTCTAAGCATTTATTTGTAGTTGTGCAATAAAGAGTTAATTATTATTATTATTTTTCAATTGTTCCAGGTATCATCAAAATGGCGCATATCTGGATTGTGTTGGCTATAGTCGCGGTACTCGTCACGTCGCATGGGACAGCTGCCAAAAGTAAGTGCCTCATTCAAACTATAACTTGGCAAATAATTCAATACAGTAAACGTACAGGAAGAAATGTTGAAAAGAAAAATAATGATACCACTAATTAAAGTCTTCGTAGTGTAAGGCCGTATACAGAAAGAAAGCTGGAAACTTATAAGCGCTTACCAGCGCTTAACAGCGCTGGTGACCCGCGCAGGAAAATATATGAACGCGCGCCGATAAGCACTGAACGGTGCCGACAAGTTCCGACAAGCTTCAACACGCGCTGGTCAGCGCTGGGAAATCATCGTCCGATGAGTCCGACATTTTGCTTGGTCTGCCTCAACCTGCTTCCTTTGTGTAGAACGGACCAGCGCTGTTAAGTGCCGGTAAGCGCTTATAAGTTTCCAGATTTCTTTCTGTATAAGGCCTAAGGTACTGAATGAGACTGATTGAAATTGAATGGTCCTTTTACGTTCGTTTAGAATAAAATTTTAAACAAATGCATAAATACGTGTATTTGAGGTGTGTACTGTATCTTTACAGTAACTTTAACGAAGATTAATAATTACCAAACATACCTTGTTCTTAGTATTTTTTTAAGACAACTTAAATGTAAGTGACCTAAAGCATCTCCACTTTAGAAATGAGAAATTGAAAGTATGATATTTTTTTTGAGCTGAAATATTTTTTTTCCTATATCGTTAAAATATTATATTAAAAGAACGGGTCCGCACGTTTAGCAAAGTGGGATGAGTGGCTTCTGAGAAGTCATCGTAGCGTAGAACCTCCTGTGCATATTATTCGGTGGTGCAGGTTTTGAGACGTTAAGCCTGGTCAGTGCAAGAATGGGAGACCGCAGATAAATAATTTCTACGTTGAGCAGCAAGCCACTGGAAAGGACATCTGACATATTGGACCAAAAACTAAAAATAGCCGGACAAAGAAAATTATTAATATATTATGAAAGCTCATGAATACATAAACTTTGTTAAATATAAAGTTATAGATACCTCTAGATCTGGCACCTGAGCGCCACTAAATAAGGTTAAAATTTTTCACGTCAGTCAATACAAAAAGGTAAATAGCATGCGTTATGTTTCTCACGACGAGGTGTTCACTAAAAAACGACGAGTCATCTAATGTCTTGATGCTTAAATTCGTACTAATATCGAATATTTCAACCTCCTATAGTGACTCAGATATCGGACCCAGAGGAAAGTCGTCATATTATTTTTTTTTGGATTCATGTACTATAATAATATTCTTCCATGCTGGAATGAGAGCGAAAGAAAAACATAGAATGTGCCAGCTGCTTCTCTTCCCGGGCATACTGTAAAAGGCAGTTAAGGGACGGAGGTTTTATTGGCGTTTTTGCGTGCGATAGGCTGACTCCCTGTCACTGCAATAGTCTCTCTCCATCATAATAATACATCCAAATTTGTCAAACGTGACATCAGATGGTTTTATAGCCTCTGGTGTTCTGCCTACCTCTTTAGGGATACAGGCGTGAAGTTATGTGTGTATGTAATTATATAAGTATAATTTTCCTTGGCCGGTTTCTGTGCGGTTTTGGTCCAAAAATGTATGAAGTATGTCAGGTGTCATTTGATTATATGATAAGGTCTTTTTCATGAAGATCAAAATATTTTAGGAGAAGGTTAATAATGATGTGTGAATTCAATTTATAAAAAAAAGACGTGTGGCACTCGGAGACTGCCGCGGTAAAGCTATTGCATAGCACTTTTTATCAACTTATGCACTTATAATTATTTATTTATTTTATTAATACAGTAATGTTTGATCTAATATGAAGTTCCTCAAGTTCCTAGTAGATGGCGCTGATTGTTTATTAAAGCCCGCATGTAAAGTTATGAAATCAAAGTACCACCGCTGTGCCGGTCGGAGTGGGGGGTGTTAGGTGTTTTTCGTTACGGAATTTTTGGATTCGGTCCCCACGCTCAAGGCCCGCGATAGAAGCTATGCAATAGCTTAAAAAAAATTTTTTGTTGGGTAATTTTATATTTTATAATTCTTATAAATTAAAAACATTTTAGTTTAATTTGTTATTTAACACTAAATAGCAAGAAATAAAAGCGTTTTTCCAACTATTTCTACTAAGAAATACGTTAAGCCCCGATTTTTCAATAGTCAGAAAAAATTGGTAACTTAAAAGAATTGTAAAATTTCAAATAAAAAAAAAATAGTTTTGTCATAAAATGAATCCACGCATTATTCCTAACCTTCTCTTAAGACGCGCTACCTCAGTCAACAGGCACACAGTAATGTTCCCGCCACACGCACACCACCACCCGCTATGTATTTATTGTATTACGCCCATGTAACCATGCGTAGCGTAATGAATTTTTTTACTTTCGGTTAAGTTAACTCAGTAAATAATACATATATTTTTTTTTCTCTTCATGTATGATCTCAAACGTGATCACGTCCACGAATAATGATAGTGACCCACCAGTCACCCTTTAAAGTACAGCTGAAGGGTTATTTTTGTTTCTTTGAATTGAATCTGAGAAATCATCAATTGAATGACTGTAAAAAATACCAGATTTTAACAGGATTTAAAGTTTCACAAATATAATAGCGCGTAGCTGCTAGTCTGAAATAAATAGTTTATTCGACAAACCCTACCGCCTTTTGATAAGCTTATTTAAAAGGGCAACTGATCCAAGTAACTCCATATTCCGGGATGACCCCTTCAGGATCCCTTTTGTGGATTTCCCTATTAGGATTAAAGACGCAAATAAATGAATTCAATAAGTATGTTGAAAAACGCTGTAGGGTTAAAAAATCAAATAAAAGGATTAGTTTCACAGTGGTCTGATTTGATAGACTGAGTTGAAAGCTGGTCAAGGCTATTCAATTTTAAATAAAAAAATAGAATTCAAACTTTTGATTTCTACTAGAGATGCACCAAGTAATACTTTTGCCGAGTAACGAGTACCGAGTTTTACTCGGCTCAATTTTTTTTCAACTGTGTGCTCGGCCGATTAACTTAGTTCAATCAAATTCCCACTTCGCGCGCGTAAACATGGTACGAACCTGCGCCGGTCGAGAAGCCGGCTCGCGTTGATACACCCCTCACCCTGCCCGCGCCTTTCATCTACCAGTCACCTGATAGTTTGCAAACAAATACTTTACGTTGCACGTCTGAGTGTAGTCCTATACCTAAATAAGTGAAAAAGTTAGTTAAATAACGATTGACTGTGTGTAGTACCTGATCAGTGATTGTTGACATAACGACTTCACGTAAAAGATCCCGAATTTGGGCGTTTTACGACGAGATTGTAGAAGATAAAGCAAAAGTGAAATGTACTTTATGCAATTCTCTAATTTCACGTAGTGGTGTTGGACGAAAAGGTTCTACGACGGCAATGTTAAACCATGTTAAAATAAAACACACAGAAGAGTTACAGATTTGGAAAATAAAACTTTGCGGGAAATATCTCAAAATCGCGAGCCAGTAGCATCAACTTCGTCGTCGCAATCGAATGTAATGAAACGAAGCAAACCCTTTTCGACTCATTTACTAAAAAATGGGACACAACTGATTCGCGTGCTAAAGAAATTCATAAAGCTGTACCGGAGATGATCGCGGTAGATAACCAACCGATATCTATGTTGGAAAATAATGGGTTCAAAGATTAATTAATACCTTAAAACCCAAATACCAAATTACTTAAACAAAGTATACTCGGCATTCAAACCGAGTTATTCGGCCGGGTACGAGTATCAAAAAACCTGCCGAGTACGCCGAGTACCGAGTATCAACCGAGTACTCGGCCCATCTCTAATTTCTACAGGTTGACTGGTGACAAATTTTAGATGCTGAAGGAGAGCAATCTGTACACGATTCTGGTCATAATTATGTTATAAAAGTAGGTACTTGATATTTCACTAGAATTCCCTTTAAACAAATACAACTATGTTACTATTTAGTATTTACTTTACTTACGTCTGAGTCAATCGCGGCACGTGACCTGGCTCGCGGATCGCTGCCAACGCTAGCGTAACCATGCGTTGCGTAATCAAGTCTTTAACTTTCGATTAAATTTATTTAGAAAATAATTCATATTTATTTCTCGTTATATTTTTTCTCTTCATGTATGATTTCAAACTATCACGTTCTTGAATTTGAAAGGTAACCCACCAGTAACCCTGTATAGTCTTTAAAAACTAAGTAGGTAGGTTGAAATTGGAATGATATTATAATGCTGTGTTGAGTTTTCACGAAGTTTTTAAATAAAATTTTGACGACCACTTTGGCGATGGGGTAAATTTGTCTGCCTCAGACGCCAGTGGTTGCGGGTTCGATTCCCGCACGGAACAAGAAAAAAAAATGTTCCGTGTCTGGGTGTTATCTATTTATGTATTTATATTCTAGGTTCCTATTACTATTTCTATGAGGTTCCCCTCTAGTTCGCTATATGGTATCCCATAACACAAGCTATGCTTACTTTGAGGCCTTGTAGTTGGTGTGATTGTCGGGGTTTTTTTTTATTAAAATAAAACACTTTTTTGACCGGATGTAGTCGCTTATAATAATTTCACATTCTAGGGGTGTTACCACACCAATCGATCGACGTCGATCAACGGTCGACCGACCGCGGATTTTGTCTCATAGTAAAAACTATGACGACCGGCTGGTGTAGCTTTAACATATATTGCCTTCTATAACAGAGGTCCTGGGTTCGAATCCCGTCGGCGGCGGATATATGTGATGAACACAGATATTAGTCGTCAAGTCATGGATGTTTGTATGTTTGTTTATGTTTATTTAATAAAAAAATATGTATTTATTCAATATGTATGTTTATATATTTCTTAAGTATATCAGTTATCTAGTATCCATATCACAAGTTCTTTAAGAAACTTAATTTGGGCTAGATAATGTTGTGTGAGTGTCAGAAATATTTATTTATTTATCGATCGACGTCTACTGTTCCATTCGTCCGTTGATCGACGGTCCATTGATTGGTCTGGTAACACCCTAACTCAACGTTAACTTGTCATAACAGACTCCGTGGTCATATCCTTATCGGCTGGCCTTGCCAGAATACACTCTGTCCTGGAGGTGGAGGTGTATAAATCTCCTGATCAAAAAAAAAAATCTCAGAAACACCTCCTGCGATAGTTATTTTCCATTTACATAGTTATTCTAACAAAAAATAAATACGAAAATATGAAGAGCCGAATAAATGAAATCTTATTGTAGGTACTTACTGAACGTATCTAAACATGAAATCTTATTTTTAGAATTTAATTTTTAAGATGTATTTGAAAAACATTAGCAGACTTTTCATTTCTTCCACGCTGGATTGGGAGCGAAAGAAAAACATAGAATGTGCTGCTTCTCTTCCCGGGCATATTGTAAAAGTAAGTTAAGGGACAGAGGTTTTATTGGCGTTTTTGCGGGCGATAGGTTGACCACCTGTCACTGAAATAGTCTCTCTCCATCATTATAATACCTCCAAATTTGTCAAATATGCCATCAGATGGTTTTATAGCCTCTGGTGTTCTGCCAACCCCATAAGGGATATAAGCGTGAAGCTATGTATATGTATGTACAAATAAAAAAGAATCTTATTACAATTTCGCATGAATCACAACGCATGAGCGTTTTACGTAAATCGTAATCAAGCATCATTCCTCAAAATAAACCTTTACCACGTGTAGAATTAATCAGAGGTTATTTTCCAACCAAAGTAACTTTGATGAAAACCTGACAAGGGTCCCACCTTGTTTAAAACCACATGCTAATACAGAAAATTAATTTCTGTACACAGAAATAACAAGAACTATAAATAAGCGAGTGAGGCTAAACAGCAAATTTTAGCAACACGTGAAACCTTAGTAACACTTTTCAACAAAGACAAACGATCTTACCTAGGTAGGTTCTGATTGGAAATACATTAAAAAATTGAAAGAGGGTCGGCAATCCCAACTGCCCAAGGGAAAGAAATGGATGTGTTTTCTCTAAAAAACTTCAATCATTGTAGTTGGATACTAAAAACTCGTCTTTCTTTTTTTCTTTTCTTTATTTGGATGTCCAACAGCAGTACAATTAAAGAAAAATGTTAACAAAACATGAGTAACTTATATAAACTAATCAAAGGATATCATATCATGGGTAAATTATATATACAAATTCTTCGAATTAAGTAAGTAAGTACTTAGAGTTGAATTGCTGGACTATGTCTTAATAGTGGCATCATGTATGAAAGGCTATATGAACAGATTTATTTAATTTAAGATATTATAACTAAAACAAAAGTGTTATTAATTTATAAAGAGTGTAAGGATAATTTTAAATACATTACATAAATTATGATTAGTTACGTGATAATAATCTTGGTTCTTATAAGAGTCAAGTGAATAGATTTCCATCGGATAGCATGGAAGAAAAACGTCCCATCCTTACTATGAAAAAAAAAAGTGAAGGGTAATGAAGAAAATTATTATTTAACAGGAGGGCCGAGAGAAGATTACCTAGTTGGTCTCTCAGAAAATGCGTCTTGACACAGAGTGAAAGATATTCATAATTTGAACAACCCAAAATCTTCACCGATCACCCATTAAGTCATTATATTATAAACCAGTTTTGATATATTTGATGGAACAAAAGTGTAACTGAAGAAAAATTTACTAAATGTTGTAAAGCATTTAATAAACCCATTATATAAAATTAGTTACCGAATATCACGGCTCCTGTGGCGGTAGTACTTTGTGGTTCACGATTTCAACCATTTTTATCCATGGCCTTATACGAGAATTGTAAAGGATTGTCATGTTGGTGATGGCACAAAACCATAATTAAATAAACATGTCTAAGCTTTTTTCATAAACAATTCGCTATATTTTTTAACCGAATTACAAAAGGAGGACGTTCTTAATTCGTGTGTGTTTATTTGTGTTTTTGTTACGTGATATTTCGGACAATCCACGAATCGATTTTGAATTTTTTTTTGTCATATGATAGAAGATACTTCAGAGTTTGTTGCATAAAAATTTCATTGAAATCGATTGAGTATTTCGTGGAAAATTTTCAATTTTTTGATAAAAATATCTATGAATTTGAAGAATGCTTAATGTGAATAATGCAGCCAAAGTTTTCACGTGAAGTCGGTTTTTTTTAATTAACTTATTTATTAAAGATACAAATGCTATGATTCATTGATTATTTAATGAGCACATTCGGCAATTCATATTGCAAATCTGAGTGAGCTTTCAAAAAACGAGCCTATGATAAATTCTGAAACCTTTTTCAAAACTTCTCAAGATCAATCGTAATGAAAGCCTAACAATGAAACCATTGTTGAATACTAAACACTAATAAATCCTGAACCCTCGTTACCGTTTTCTGACCTTTCCCAATCAGTATATGTTACTAAAGAGCAATCCAAACTCAAATCAATGGATAGCATATATCTCATATGAAATATTGAGAGTTTGGACAAATTGTGTTTCAAGCAAAAAAGGTTCGTATCTTGATCGAAGTCGTTCATCGAAACAAAGTCATCAATCGATTCAGTTTAGCAACAACAATAACTTTTGTATAACAGTAGCAAAAAAATCCTTTTGTTGGGCTTAAGAGTAGTAAATATAGGGTCGCCTTAGAATGGTCAATAATATTTTAATAGCAGATTAAGACTGATAAGTGGGTCATAATTACGAAAAAATATATTTATTTATTAATATTTATCATAAATTAAAATTTCAACATTCTTCCAGTTGATCAAAATTTAAGTTTTATCTGTAGTTTATGACTACACAGCAAGTAATAAAAACGTTTCCATCTAATTGTATGTGGTTATAAAATGTAGATTAATCTTAAATTTTACTCACAGAGAAGAATTTTGACATTTTTATGTATGAAATTTCTTTTTTCAAATTCAGTCCCACTCATTATTCCTAATCTGCTATTAATATATATACATAAACGGACCCTGTATAGGTAGGTAAGGGGTTCTTATTAAAAATGAATATTGGTCTTTGATGTTTTAACTGGATTATATTACATTTAATTACATTGTACATTTTGACTCGACGTTTCGGTGTGTTGACAAACACTCTGCCTTAAAATACCAATTAATTTATAACATATTAATTTAACGTGAAAGGTCCTATATTATTGGCATTAATGAATACGCCATAGGTTAATACCATAATCAATTTTGAAAAGTCAAGACCAATACTGTCAACTTCATGGTATTTTGATGGAACGTCATTCAGAATTTTAATTAGAATGAAGTTCAACTACAACATTAATTGACGTAAGAGCAGTTACGCACTACATCCGATTCTCATCCGATTCGAATCCGAAAAATATCGGTTCGGCGTAAGACTAGAACTTTTTCTATGGCAGTAGCTTATCCGGCATCGAATATTTCATTCATGTTTCCAATTGAAATATTAGATTAACACTTGACCAAAGTGTAGCTAAAATTACGCTGTTCTCGATAAAAATATTGAAAAATTACAAGCAACCGCAATGATAGGTCGTCTTTATATTTCCCCATTTTCGATACTCTTTATATATTTAAAACTGACATTGTCATGTCATGTGTCTTGTCATTTGGTACAAATATGTCGTTTGAAGTGAGGAGGAATGGAATGTCTGTACAGGGTAGGGTTGAAAATAACATGTAAAATACATGTATTTTCATATCGACATTGTATTTTTCAATAAAATACAGAAACTTTCATTGAATTCTTACGAAGCATTTTACGTACATTTATGTTTTATACATTTATTTTTCGTATTTTCCGAAAACTGCGAAAAATAAATAAAGAAAAGTAAACTTGCGTACCCATAAATACAAAATATCGTACACAAGTACCCACGGCGTATTGAATATAGATTTTTTTCATAATTGTAAATCTTTTTCTCTGAACACAATATCTAATAAATAATTATTCAAAAAATTACATTTATTAAGTATTTTTTTTTCTTTAATTTATTGTAATTTATGAAAAATACTTGGAATAAAATACGTATTATACTCGTTTTATTTGATTTTTTCATATACTCCTAAAATGGTATTTTTCCAATTTTACATGTAATTTACTTTAAAGTTTCAATGTTACGAAAAAACAACCGTGTATCGTTCGCCATTTTCATCTCTAGTATAGGGTTAATTTTAATTAGTGCGTCACTTCTTGCAAGCCGCCTCTCCACATCAATCCAAACAACATTTGTTCTAAAACTTATTAAAATTAATAGTTTTTATTTTTTTTCCCATACATAAAATATTTGTAGCCTCGGTTTAGTGGCGTAGCTTTATATTCTCTGAGGGTAGGTATGCCACGCACATTGCGTAGTAAAATATCGCTTCAAAATAATAAAAGGCACCTCTTACAAAATGTAGAGAAAACGCTTTTTTTTTTTAATTTTTGTGTTATTTATCAAGATTTGGGAAAAGTCGTTGAACAAAATGTTGTTGGGATTTATGTGGAGAGGCTGCCTGCAAGAGGTGATGCGCTAATTGACCCCGTATACGGAAAAGCGATTTTTAATAAATCTTGTGCTTTTTTAATACGTCGCTATCTGAAATCAGTGATTAATTTTTGTTTCAACATATATCTCTATATTGTTCATATTTAACTTGTGATCACATACTTACTAGCCCCAGAAACAATGAAATGGAAACATGTATTTATCTAGATTCTTATTTTCTCGGATTCAGATCGGATAAGAATTGGATGTAGTGCGCATAATCCCGATCTAAGGTGGAATTTTCATCAGTGTGAAATCATCAATCAGAAATCATCGTCATGTGAATCATCAGCGATTGCATTGTCTCATACTTTTAATATACAAAAAAAGGATAAATTATTTTCTTTCTATGTTAGGCCCTATACAGCAGATGAGTTAAATAAACTGTTGTGACCATAATAGAATAAAATCTGATAAATAAGAAGTGGTATTTAAATCTGAACAATTGCAAGTTAAAGAACAATATATTTAAGCCTCACCATTCACCAAGTTCTTTGAACTCTGTTGTACACAGGAAAGCATCCCATGAGTATTTAAAAGATAATTGATAATGCTGGTTTACAAGGGTGGATCTTACTATTGCGTTCGAACTATAGATACATTTCAGTTCCCTCCGCCTTCCCCGAAATATTAGAAACAGTCTAGAATAACCTATTTATTAATAATCATTGTAATAATTTATCCAAAGCTCTGAAGTCAAATTAATGCTGAAGTGAGCTCTAATGTTTTTATTACGAGGAGTTCCTCAGGGTAGCATCCCGGACACGTGTTATGTAATTAAAAGCATATAGCCAGGTAGGGTCATTAAGAATAGCCTTAGTGCCCATTTCGTATGGTTAAAGTTGGTAAAAAGTAAAAACGAATTATTCCAAACATAAATTTTCTATACATTCCGTAAAAAAAATGTTAGAATATTATATAAATAATCAATAAATTCCATATGATCCATAATTTTACCGTTCATGGTGTTTAAAAATAGTTCTTTTATCGTTCAACTATTGAAAGCAATTTTGTATATAAGTATTGTATCTCAAAGAAGTGTATTGAAAAACCAAAATAAAAAAAAGACTAAGAATCGTTCATTTTTGAGAGTTTTCCCATCATGTTTTGCAGGAAATGTATTAAAAAATACAGCAAACTTTATAAGTACAAGTAAGAATCAACTTTTTAAGCATATTTGTCAAAAATACAGCAAACTTTAACAGCACACATTAGAGACAACTTGGTATTGAAATAAGGAAACTACTGGAACATAAATAAGACTAATTGTTGTCACATCTGCTGCCTGTATGTAAACCTCGAACTTCTTAGTTGAAGCCGATTTGCTTTTCAACACAAATATTACTACAGCAGTTAGAGTTCGCAGTTGGAATGTTCTTTTAAATTGTCGACAATTTCCTTAAACTTCTCATACAAAACTGCAAATGTTTGCCATACTAGTAAGTTATGTTGTGATTTATCTGGATTTTAAATTTTACTCTTGTAGATTGTTTTCAAAAATATTTTGTCAAAATAACGACGCATGAGTAGATAATTTATACAGGGTTAATTTTAAATAACGCATCACCTTGCGAACAGCCGCTCCACATCAATCCCAACACATTTATTCTACGACTTTTCACAAATCTTTATAAATAACACAAAAAAAAATAAACAAAAAATGTTTGCTCCTTACTCAACATTTTGTAAGAAGTACCTATTATTATTTTCAAGCGATATTTTACTGCGCAAGGTTCATGGCATACCTACGCTCAGAGTAAATAGAGTTGCGCCTCTAAACAGAGGCTATAATTTTTTTTATGGGAAAACTAAAATTTTAAAAACTGATTAATTTTAAAAAGTTGTAGAACATGTGATTTCGGGATTGATGTGGAGAGACTGACAGCAAGAGGTGATGAGCTCATTAAAAGTAAACCTGTATTTATATTGCAGACAAAAAATAAAATGGCTTTTATAGAAGTTCATTCTAGTAACTTTTCTGATATTATCGACGAGATAATAAACATAAAGACACATTAATATTATTGTGATTTTACAGAACAAAAGACCATCTCTCATCTCACAAGAGAATACAGTAATTTGTTTGTATCACTTGTAGTTTATGAAGAGCCAATATTTTCCAAACCTGTCGCAACCATATACTACTTTTGGCATTATTAATATCTAATTTTTCTGTAAT
The DNA here is from genome assembly GCA_944452665.1 of Stenoptilia bipunctidactyla. NCBI lineage: Eukaryota > Metazoa > Arthropoda > Insecta > Lepidoptera > Pterophoridae > Stenoptilia > Stenoptilia bipunctidactyla. Next base: position 26,627,622 of record OX101722.1, on the reverse strand, counting down.
AGATTTTGCACCTTAAATTTTATTGCCCAGTTTTACGTTGCGACGTACTCATAAATGTGGCTGTAAACTTAAATAGATTGGATTTTATAACCGAAATATTGTTTCTGTAGGCACCTGTGACTGATAGCAATTTGAATGTTTGCATCAACAAAAACTTTTTTTCAAATAAATCGTTATCATTAAGGTATTGATTAATGGAGTAATAGCTTTTGTTTATTATGATTTCTTTTAATCTCTTTATGAAAGCTTTGTCTAATTTTATGTTTTTTAGTATATCTGGTAATTTATTATAGATTATAATACACATTACGCAGATAAAACCACATGAGAGACGAATGGTGGTTTACTAGCAAGCAGTTTTTTCATAATTTTCCGTCAGCTTTGCAACTCCGTAACAAGCTTGTAAAGTGGTTTTTCGAAACATAAACGACCAATTAATGGTCTAGAATCATGAATTGTGATTTTGGTTACTAACCATCAGGCGAACTAGACATCCTCCGTGGAGCATTGGTTGAATATTCGTCTGCAGTATGAGAATTCCTAGTTCATATCCCCGCCAGCTTAGGTAATCAAAGTTTTCTAAGCTGGCTTCAGTATGGTGTGCATACTTAGAGTTGCAAAAGACTCGAGTCTTGGAGTACTATCTATAGAGACTTGAGTGTTATTTTTGAAGACTCGAGTCTTAAAATAAAACTTCGAGCTCAAGTCCTTCAGAAGTTGGAGTCTTTTGTAAAAAGACTTGAGTTGTACTAAAAAGAACTCAAAGACTGATTCTTTTTAAAAGAGCTCATTACTGTGTTCTCCATATTGTTTAGCAATAAAACAGAAATTAGAATGACACAATATTTCAACACAACTTTTACTTTAAGGTCAATTTAATTTAATTTGCTATAAACGGACTAAAGTGAGTACCGTTAATAGTTTTTGTGGGTTACGTACAAACGGGATGACGTAAGTTAGCCGTTTTTCCACAGTGGTGCAAACACCGCACCACATTGGATAATATAATATACCAACTCAATTTAACTCAGTCTAGCTCAAAGAACTTAAAGGACTCAAAAGGACTCGGAAGACTAAGAAGACTCAACGGACTCGGACTCAATGTGCTAACAAGTCCTAGTCTTGAAAAACGAATCAAGTCTCGAAATGAAGACTAAAAGACTCGAGTTTCTAACAACTCGATGTATACGAAGAGAGCCTTACTTTCACTATGGTCTTCATAGCATGCTAACTTTTTCATTGAGAACATTAGAACCTCTTTATTTTTTTACTTCTTCTTATCTTATAGGTTAAAACTGTTAAGGTAAGAAGGTGTTATAGTTGTCCACAAAACTCAAACAGTTTTTTTTTTGGATAGTTCGCACTGTCTAATAATTTATTTGCACCTACAAGTTCTTTTTACATACATACATAACTTCACACCTGTATCCCGTGTGGGGTAGGCAGAACACCAGAGGTAATAAAACCATCTGATGTCACGTTTGACAAATTTGAAGGTATTGGAATAGTGGAGAGAGACTATTGCAGTAAGGGGTCAGCCTATCGCCCATAAAAAAGCCTCCCATAACACCTCGGTCCCTTAACTGACTTTTACAGTATGCTCGGGAAGAGAAGCAGCTGGGACATTCTATGTTTTTCTTTCGTTCCCAGTCCAGCATAGAAATTATTTTATTTTCTTTTTACATTGGCCTGAAATATTACATATGAAGAGAATTTACCACAAACAATTAAATGATCTGTCAAATACTTATAACATAAGTGTTTTCCTTAAGTAGTCGGTGCTAAGTAACTTTATTTATCATCACAGATCATATTGTTCCCTTAGCCGCAGAATAAAAGTTGTATTCAAGAGTTTTACATGCTCCTAAAGTTTGAAGAACCTTTATCTCTACTAAAAGACAATGTTCCTACAAATATGTTTTCGTGCTTTATCTTATTTTACGCCCTTTAACGTACTTAGCTTTTCATTTATGAATTGTAAACAACGATTTATACGATAAGTTTCTTTGACAGAGCGACTTATCGTTCTGTATACTTCGTAATTCATTGTATTGCATTGTATGTTACGTCGTGTGAATTATTTTGGAATTATGAAGAATCTTTGCGAATTCGGTTCTAAGTCTTGCTTTGTTTCATTCATTGTGAATGGAGTGTGAGGGCGTACAGTCACGTCTAATAACATTTTCATTGGAATTTTAACCTTAGCACAACCGAATGAGTTGCGAAGTGTTAACATGACTGTACATATTTGGACATTTTCAAAATCTAATCAAAATTAAGGTTTAAATATTCCTTACTACGTTCAATTACAAAAAGTATAAGAGTTTTACTATAGTTATTTTATTTACAATCGATCTTCTCAGAACAAAGGGCAAAACTGAACTCTTCTTTTAATGAGAAGAATGTTATTGTTCCTGTGTTCTAATATTTTATAAAAACCCTTTCATCGATTGATAAATTTTATACAAATTTTGTGAGTTGATTAAACTTTAGACAACAGCACGGAACTAAGAAAGGAACTGACTCTTCATAAAATACTGCACTAACACAATGCCGAAACGATTATTAGGCGTCAGATTTTACGTGCTGTACTATCATATCAGATATAAGTAGAATCTTCAACACAGTTGATTAGATTTACTATGCGTTTCAAATGAGAATAGGACTGGCTTAGCGCCATATTGTGACGTCATAGTTGTCAATTCGAACCAGTTAGGTAGAATAAGCACAAACATATAATTTTATATCGAGTTTATTTACAATAAGATACAAAAATTATTCCGCGTTTTAAATTTTTCCATTCCACTTAATGATGAAAATTCATTTTCTGAATAGTCATCGTCGTCGTATAATGTTGGCATGGCTTCCGAGCCTTTTCACTAAGCATCCTCTTTACTTTCGCGCGTAAATAAAGTTTAAAAACTAATCTTTCTTAATATATAAAACTCTTCCGTTACTGACTGAAAATGAAAATGAAAACTTTTTAATTCGTAGTAGATATTTTTATACACTTTACGAACGTCAAACGCTGGATGAGCGCGGCGCGGGTCCGGACGACATGACGAATCCTGGGGAGGCCTCCGTCCAGAAGTGTGCGTCTCTCCGCTCATGAAGCTGAGTGACTGACAGCCAAAATTACTGACCCTAGAGAGCTGAAATTAAGAACATACAATCCTTAGAGGTTGTGGGAGAGCACTAAGGAAGGAATTCCTGAAATTCCCACGGCAACGGGAATTATTGAACTTTTTAGTTTGTTTGAAAAATCTTATTCCTTGAGTGCACGGATGTGATATTTAGTATAAAGGTTCCTCGGAGAGTGACTGTTTGTGTTGTGAAAGAAATTCCCTTCATTCCCACGGGAACACGAAATATTGGACTTTTCAGTATGAAAGCAGTTTTTGTATAAAAATCATTGCGTGCACGGATGTGATACTTGGCATAGAGTTTCTTCAATGAGTGACAGGTTGTGTTAAATATAAACAATGTTTAGGCGCGTCGAAGTCGCGGGCAAAAGCTAGTAATAATAATATAAAGTTTTTATATTATTATTACTAGCTTTAATTTGTTTATCAAATAATATTCTGATAAACAAAATAAAATAAATAGTTATTATTTTTATTGAAAACAATTTTTTTTGCAGACCTCAATTTTTAAATGACTTTTGACAGATACAGGTCATTGACGTTGCTATTCTCATTTGAATCGCATGGTATTTAGCTTAGTGTAAATAAAGTTTAAGTTGAAATTACTTTAGTGTATAAGGATGGATGAATGTAACTTTGTCAATCTAAGTAGTTTGACGATTAAAATTAGAATTGTCTCTTTGGTAGATATAACTCAAAATACACATTTAATTTTGTCCTATCATTGACGACCGGCTGGTTTAGTGATAACATACATTGCCCTCTATGCCAGAGGTCCTGGGTCCAAATCTCGGTGGCGGCGGATATTTTTATGAACACAGATACTAGCCATCAAGTCATGATGTTATTCAAATAAAAATACGTTTGTAGTCAATATGTTTCTTTATATATTTCTTAAGTTTATTATCCGTTCTCTTGTATAATTGATCAGAAATAATTATTTATTGCTATGACGATGAGATATGAAGTTGAAGAAGTTGTTCTGGTGCCGTGGCTACTATGCATATCATACGATATCGCAGGATAAGCAAAGTTCGGCGCGGTCGGTAAAAGGATGGGTGACCGCCGATAATTTATTTCTACGGGCGACTTCCGTGCTTCCGAGGGTTCGTTAAGCAGTCGGTCCCGGGTGCTGTATAGGTACTTCAGGGACTGCATATCGGTATAAAATTTTTAAATAGTACTAGTAAAATTTCAGTACCCTTATTAGTGTACTGCTTCATCAAATACAATACCTGTACAAGTTATTAAAATCTAACTTAATCATATCAGTTCCCAAATAATGTATACCGGATTAATTTCTGTAGATGTTTTTAGTACAGAAATATTTTAACCTATTTAATTTGTGTACCGAAATGTATAGGTCAGCATGTGTGCCTACGTTTCTTCAACTAATTACTGTTGAACGTTCCAGAGTTATTTAAAAATAAAATTTAAATATCATTATTAATATTAATACCGGAAAATTTCAGTTAATTGAAAAAAAATATTAGTTATGCTACAATAATAAAAAGGTACACGAATTATTTCAGTATGAATTCCTGTACCTACACCTAATTTAACGGTATGACGTCATATAGAAAAAAAAAATACAGAAATCCATACCGGTATGCAGTCCTTGGTATACTTATTTAAAGTAGTCATTAGGGTTCGTCAGAAGCCATTTCGGCACCCTGAAAATTCTGACATCCACCACCCAGTACTGGGCCAGCTTAGTGGATTACGGCTTAAACCTCCTCGTCATCCAGAGGAGAGACTCATAGCCCTGCAGTCGGCTCATTACACGGAGTTGTGGTGTCGTTATTGATTGTAATTAAGGTTTAAGCTAGTAGAACCGCAGGAAACTGTTTCTTTACTCTTATAATTTAAAGCTTGAACAAAAAAGTATTTTTTAAAACTTCGAGTTTAATGTTAATGTTAAAATAATATTTGTTCAACAAAAGCGTTATACTCCTAAGAATAAGTAAATTCGTCAACAAGATTGTATGAGAATCGCAAAGACTTTACATCTATTATACTACATAACAATGAAAGTTGTAAATGGCATGAAATTCAAAGTAAATTCAGGATTCTGAGTTTGCCATACAAACATAATTCTCTTTATCCCGTATATAGTATTAAGCCTCAAATAATAATGGCAGAAAACTCAAAATTAAATTACAAAAGTTTTGTTTGTGTCGAAATAATGCTTATTCGTGCGTTACACGTCAGTTGGTATTATTTTCGGGGGTTCATTGTAGAAATTATGTTGCGTCTTGTTACGGGTTTATTATGGGAAATTTTATCAAGTGGTAAGTTTTTTAACAATATGCTTACTTTCATATAAATATTTTTATAGAAATCATTACATAGGCAAGAAAAATATTAACTGCATGATATTATGTTTAATTATTGTAATTGCATTATTTAATAATGCTCAATTGGATCTCTCGAGAGGTCCTAGGTTCGAGTCCTGATCGGGTGATGATTTTATTTAGCATATTTTTTCAGTTAGTTAAGAATAACTGAGCATTATTAAATGCAAAAACTTTACAAATTGAACTGAATCTACCGCCACTTCGGAAAGTCGATCTGTTGAGAAGAAGTGGCAAGAAACTCAACAGCAATCATCTTAAAAAAAATACACAATAACAATTAACAACCAGGGAATCCAATCTTCTTGCATCCGGATATCTTATAGTAAACCTTTTCACATAACACTTATCCTTAAATCTATCGAAGGTTTAATCTTAAATATTTTGGAATTTTATTATAAAATAAAGCCCATGGTATGTAGCGTTATACCAAATTGGCCCTGCCTGTGTGAAAATTCCGCCTGAATCCGCTAAACCATATAATCAAAAGATCATCAAATGCTATTATCCAGACAGTAATTAGTTAGGAATAGTAGGAATTTGATACGGTTTTTATGTATATGTTAGCTATTCTTACAGTAACCGGCAATTTTTACAATTTTTTTTACAAAAACTAGGGCACTAAAAACAAAAGTATTACAAACCGTGTTATTAATAATATTTTTTACATACTTTTTGGGTTGTGCTACTTTCTGAAATAACATAATTAAAAGGGCTTTAATTTTAGAATGGATAATGTTTTCTGGTATATTATTTTTTACGTACGCTCATGTATGTGTCTGATATTTCACGATTTCACATTCATTTAACTTTTTAATATCGCTGGAAGATTAATTTTAGGCATGAATTGGTAATAACTTGATTTTAATAGATAATAGATAAAGAATATTTATACGCAATTTTAACTTAACTGTTTGTATTTTAACTCAACTGTTTTTTTTTAAGTAGCAGTACTTCAAACATCCCAGTTTGGGAAACGAAACTTTCTAAACTGGCTCGGGGCTGGGCAAATATCATAACATTCATGTTTTGATGCTCTGTGATCCTTACTATACAAACTTTTAAAAGCCAATTTTAGGGTAAGCTAGGTTATGATTTTTGAATATAGTATTTAAAATAATTTGAATATGACTTGGAACTGAAATTATCCTAGTTTGCATACATACATATATACATAACTTTAAGCCTGTATCCCTAATAGGGTAGGCAGAAAACCAGAGGCTATGAAACCATCTGATGTCACGTTTGACAAATTTGGAGGTATTATTAAGATGAAGAAAGACTATTGCAGTGACAGGGGGTAAGCCTATTGCCCGCAAAAACGCCAACAAAACCTACCACTTTTAACTAACTTTTACAGTTTGCCCGGGAAGAGAAGCAGCTGGCACATTTTATGTTTTTCTATCGCTCCCATGCTGGTCGACTGGGTCCTAATTTGCAACCATCCTAATTTGCATTCAATTGAAAAGGCGCTCATTTATGTGAAATCCTATTGCGGGAGATTATAATAACTATTGACATCAAGGGTAGACCTATAATGGTACTGGGCGAGGTTGGTTTTCGTACATGAAACAGGTGGTCGGGCCCTTCCTTTTGAACGTGTAGGGATGATCTGGGTGAGCTCAGGTCACAAGGTCACTGATTTGAGTGACCTGCACCTGTCGATCAAAGCCCTTTAGGGTTCGCTTCCAAAGTAAAACCATACCAATAGAGGCATCTTGTACCTTTTCCTCTAGAAATTTGATAAGATAGAAGATTAAATTTTGACTTCTACGAAGTTCCATTACTTTACGATCACAACAGAAAAATCAAAATAAGTAACAATAATGGTAATAAATATCCCGTTTTAAAAGATAATTAAAAAAACAATGGTAGTTTAAGTTAGAAAATAACAATACGTCAAAAGTGTTTAACGTTTTTGATGTGTTCGCATATATAAAGTTTCAAAATCTATACTAATATATAAAGCTGAAGAGTTTGCTTTTTTGTTTGTTTGTTGGTTTGAACGCGCTAATCTCAGAAACCACAAGTGGGATTTAAAAATTCCTTTTTGCATTTGATAGCCCAACTCTTGAGGTAGGTTATAGGCTATATTTTATCCCGAAATTCCCACGGGATCAAAAGTTACGCGGGTAAAACCGCGCGCGGTGGCTAGTCACAGATAAATTCACAGTACAAAAATGCAGCATAGTACCTAAAGGACAGTTCGTATGAGATAGTTGATACATTTTATGAGCATGGATGACTTTATACCAATATTTCACGCTCAAATGGCTTTCGGATTAAACTGAAATTTACGGGAAAACCTAAATTTTGAATTTCGTGTTAATTGAATTTAAAAATGATTTGTTAGTCATATTAAAGTAAAGTTTATAATGTGGTTTTTACTCACATTTATTGTCGGAGGTGTCCGACTAGTTTAGAACTCTTATGGAGTTCTTCATCAGGGGTGAGTGCAGTCGCAGCGATCATTAGTTCGTGTTAATTCTTTATAATTTAGGATATTTGTTTATTAGACCATAATCTTTTGGGGAGTAACAGTACAAGTCATTTGCAACATTTTTGTAAGTAATTTAATGTAATGCCTATCCTTTGTTTTCGAATATACATTAGTATTAAAATATCACTATACAATGGTTTATTTTCGTAGTTTCGCACATCTTGAAAGTCAATATAAATAAAATGTTGCAAATGACCTGTACTATGTTTTGTAACCCTCTTATACATTTCTTGGAGGATTATGCTATAATAAACAAACACCTTGTATATGCCTTGTTAATATTAAGTTGATTTATCAATGTGCAGTCCTTTACAAGATTTGAGTAGAGAACGTGTAGGTCGTCTAAGATGAAATTATTCTGTTATGCACAACTAGTTAGTTTGAACGATGCCTGAGGGGTAAAATAGACGTCTTTGTACGGACTACAGCTACCTATACTTTGAATTAAATCGTTCAACAGTGTTAATGAAGCTGTACAGAGGTTTATTTACTTTTGTCACCACTTTGTGTTCACTCGCGTACACGGAGAGATACACAATGTGAAGACCGGCTGGTGTAGTGGTAACATACATTGCCTTAAATGCCAGAGGTTCGAATCCCGGCGGCGGCGGATATTTGTGTGATGGACACAGATATTAGTTGTCAAGTCATGGATGTTTATATGTATATTTAAGTTTATTCTAATAAAAAATATGTATTTATTCAATATGTATGTTTATATATTTCTTAAGTATATCAGTTATCTAGTATCCATAACACAAGTTCTTTAAGAAACTTAATTTGGGCTAAATAATGTTGTGTGAGTGTCAGAAATATTTATTTATTTATTATTTATTTATTTATATATTTAGACATGCTTGTGATAATGCCAAACTCGTATAAAATCGACAGAGAAATTATCCACTAGATGAGATTCTTATCCGATCAGAATCCGAGAAAGTAATAATCTAGAAATTTTAATATATAAAACTGTTCCGTTACTGACTGAGTGACTGACAGATAACGTACAGCCATAACCACTAGACGTATAGAGCTAAAATTTGAAACATACATCCTTTAGGAAGTGAAAAAATTCCCGAAATTCCCACGGGAACTGGAAATTTTGAACATTTCAGTTTGTATGAAAACTCTTATTCCTTGAGTACACAGATGCGAAACTTGGTATAAAGGTTCTTCAATGGGTGTAAGGTGGCATCATTGCAGGAATTCCCGAAATTCCCACGTCAACAGGAAATATGGAACTTTTTAGTTTTGTATGAAAAATCTTATTCTTTAATTGCACGGATGCGAAACTTGGTATAAAGGTTCTTTCAATGGGTGTCTGGTTGTGTTATGAAAGTAGTTTCTAAAATCCCACAGGAAGGCTAGTTTAGCGCGGAATAAAGCTTATCTAACCTGCATAACCTACCATACAAATAGTTCTACGGCTAGCTGACCGTAATTTCTCGGCTTCGGATCGGATAAGAATCGGATGTAGTGCGTAACCGCTCTTAATTTAATTAGTTATTTACGAAGCAATTCAGTCATGCTCTCAAATAATCTAGGTTTTAAATAAATTGTATGGTGTGTCTTAAAAATATGTGCAATAAATCATGTAGCAAATAATTAGGCCTAACGGTTAAATGACTTTTACTTTTACCGCCAATGAGCCAATTGATGGAACATAGATAAAATCGGACATAAAATAATCTAAACTAACTGTTGTGGCTTACTAAATGTCTGAGCTGGAGATAAATTAATTACTCTCCTTTATTAGAGTGAGTGTTTCGTTTTGCCACATTTCAGACTAAACTTTGTAACAACTAATGGAGGCACTATCTCAGCGTTATACAGATTTAAAGTAAATATTTCAATCGTAGTTTGCGGTAGATTTGGGTCACTATTCAGGATTTGCGAAAACATCGTTTCTTTTGGGTAAATATTAAAGGAATTTTTTGATGTTCATTTCTGCATAACGTTGGTAAATCTTAACAAACTCCTAGTAACATACAAATGTTATAAACATTCACAAAACATATGTAGCCTTTCGATAATAACTTGCGTTATGAAGACCAGTTTAGAGATAACCTTTCAAATTGAATTTATTTATTTATTTTTATTTATTAAATTCTCACAGAACCAACAGCACTTTAGATTACAATAGAAAGAATCAGATACATAAAACTTACTGCCAATAAAAGGTTCACAATTTTTAGACATAATATACCACATAATATGAATATACCAATCTAATAATATAAAATTCTCGTGTCAAAGTTTTCGTTGCCATACTCCTCCGAAATGGCTTGGCCGATTTTGATGATTTTTTTTTGTGCTTATCCGGTATCTATGAGAATCGCCCAATATCTATTTTTTTTTTATTTATATAGCAAAACAACGTTTGCCGGGTCAGCTAGTATGAACAATAAAAATACCGCTTGGGGTTTATCTCTAGATATCTGATTTCTTAAGGGAGCGATCGATACGTGCAGGCCTATATGGCCGCTCGTGCGACCTAATGGCAATTAACGCTACACCTCAGGGATCTGTTCTCTCTGCAACGTTACTCTTGCTGCACATTAATGATCTCCAAACCCCAGGAATTATTGGTTAGGACTTTTGGACATGTCCCAATTTATTAGGTACACGTACATAGAGTTTTTAATGTTTAAAAAATGTTTTGTGAGTCATATTAACTATAGTTTATTATACGGCTTTACTCACAATTTAGTGTCGGAGGTGTCCGACTAGTTTCGAACTCTTATGGATTCCTTCGTCAGGGGTGAGTGCAGTCGCAAATTCTAGCCTCAGATAGATACATACATACATAACGTCACGCCTGTATCCCTAATGAGGTAGGCAGAACACCAGACGCTATAAAACCATCTGATGTCACGTTTGACAAATTTAGAGGTATTGTGATGATGGATAGAGACTTGCAGTGATAGGGGGTCAGCCTATCGCCCACGAAAACGTCAATAAAACCTCCGTCCCTTAACTGACTTTTACAGTATGCCCGGGAAGAGAAGCAGCTGGCACATTCTATGTTTTTCTTTCGCTCCCAGTCCAGCATGGAAGGTTACTTACAAAGAAATAGAAACATGTCTTTTAAATGATTTATGATATTACTTTAACAAAGTCGACCCAAACTAAGATTAAATTTACCATTTGTCAACGAAATCTTATAAATCTAATAAAACTCATTACATCTACATCTAAATGCAAACATTAGATAACAGACAGTTAAGTCAACTTGTTGTAACGTTTCTCCTGAAACTGAATCCCTGGTAATGAAATTAACCAATTCATGACCCTATACCGGTCAGTCCCAAACTGCTACAACTCATTACTTTACATTGTTATGCAAATCGTTACCGCAAGTTAAGAGATTAAGCGATAATACGCAAAACTAATTATGTTGTTATAGAAAATTAATTTTCACAACTTATACGTTTTAAGACGGGTTTTATAGTGTTTTATTATATTTTATATCACTTCTTTTTTAAGTAGAGAAACATGTCGACAGTCTTCTTTAATATTTCGATTTTAACAAGCTTCCAGACCTCAAAATTATAACACTGTTTAGTGTTATTCCTGTACTCGTATAAAGAGAAACAAAAAAGAAGATAATGATTTTTAACTTTCACAGTCCTTAAATACACTGAAATGTCGAGTTAAAACTTCTAGATTTGTAATAACAAATTTTATTTTTATTTTTAAATAATGGTATTCTGTGTAGTAATGAGCAATATTTTGATACTTCGTCTTTTAAATCATTTAAAAAAATTGCTTGAACTTCAATTTACTAAAGTTTTTTTGGTAAACTCTTAATTCATTATTAATAAGTCATATCATTGAAGAAAAAAATAGAAGTTTAAATTACTGAAACCATTTTCTTCAACAGTTATATGTTATGATGGTTCTTGTAGAATCAGTGCCATCCAAAATCATTATATTTACCTACTTTTGCCTCAAGTTAAAGTTGGTTTCAAATTGGTGAAAACTTTTGTATTAGCCAAAACACTTAGATATTCAACAATTTTTTGCTTTTTTAGTTCTTATACATGGGTCAAAAGTATATGACGGAGTGGACTTATCATATTATCATCAATACAACCCATTTTGATAAGCCCCTTGCGAGTCTCTGCCTGAGTGTCGAGAGCTTTTAGGCCAGCAAGCACTAAACTGGGACAAACAGCAAATTACATAGGAAAGAATATATAAGGACGGGTCGTATTCCAAATGGAATAAAACAGGCTGTGTATGATATGTTAACGATTTTTTCCTGTTCTTTGAGAGATCCATTAATGCCATTTTGTTTTTAATATGATATCATTCAAGTGTCCGCTGTGTCTTCGAATGGTGGCACAAATCTGGAAGGTTCAATTTTCAACAGACAGATAACAATCAATAGGCAGATCCATTTTAATTCATTTTTTAAGCCTAAATTGAACAATATTGATATGATATTTTCTTGTGGGGGCTTTTGAAGTTTCCAATGACCACTTGAAACGATGCAATAAATTGATATTCTAAAAGTTGACATAACCAGGCCATCACTCAGTTTCCGGGAAGTCAAAATTGAACTTCCCGGATCCATGCAAAACTGCGGTGGACATTTCAATTCTGTTATATTCAAAACAAAATGGCATAAATGGGCCTTTCAAATAAAAGAACAATTTCGTTAATATCTCATACACAGCCTATTTTATTCCAACTTGAAATCGACCCGTCCTTATTGAAAGACGCTATAGTATAATAAAGAACACTTACTTTTGTATAGCAGCACAATTTTATTTAATTTAAATAGTAAATAGAATTTAAAAGTTGTATAAATGCACTGTTAACAGTTCCTGTACCCGCCAGCTTTATATTCCTTTAATATTTCTTCACCTAAACCAAACAAACAAATCAAAATGGAAGACATGAAAAAATCCATAATGAACATGAATGACCTTTTTGCTTCTCGGATGGATAATTTTGAACAAGAATTGAATAAATCTTCTTCGCCTGGTTCAATTGCCCAAGATTTCCAGGATTTTAAGAGGTTTGTCCAAACTTATATGCTAAATTTGCAACGGCAAGTTGATTTTCTAGCCAAGGAATGTGACAGGTTGGAAATGTACAGCCGTCGCAAAAATCTATTGTTCCATGGAGTTCCAGAAACTGAGGATCCCATTGCCTCTATAAAATATATTATACTGGATAAAGTTAAGTTGGCAAGCTTCTCTCAGGACAACATCATCTATGCTCATCGGTTAGGAATCAGCAAAGAAGGTAAACCCAGGCCTTTACTTGTAAAATTTGCTAGTGAAGAGGTCCGTAAAAAGGTATGGTTTGCTAAAACGGCCTTAAAGGGATCTGGTATCACCATATCAGAATTTCTCACAAAACTTCGGCATCAAACATTCATGGCGGCTCGACAACGCTTTGGCGTTTCAAAATGTTGGACGCGCGATGGCAATATATTTGTGCTTGATACTGATGGTACACGCCACCGCATAGTCACGACCGAGGAACTGAACTCCATTAAAGATTCTGAAATCACGAGTTCGTCGGCGGCAGTAGAAGCGATCCAGAAGCCAACAACTAAAGCTCCAGTGAAGAGTCGTCGTTTAATTAAAAAGTAGTAGTATTTATGCATTATCTAGTCTTGCTGATAATTCTTCATTTTTTTTTGTAGAGAATTCAATTATTTGAGATCACCCTCAAATCGGTTTATTTATTTATTTTCTGTATGCTGACAACAGCTGTCTGTTAAATGACAAATGCTTATGTCAAAAGTGTCATGTCAAAATTGTCTCGTCTTTCTTTCAAAGTAATGGTTTCGTCACATACAGCATGACTTTCAATATTTTTTTTTTATTTGTTTCGTAGTTCGAATTACATAATTATTTACGTTAAAATGCTGGCAGGTATTATGAATTTTTGCCATAGTTATAAGTGTAAGCAAAGTGTAAGTGTATAAGTAGTATATTATTTATTTTATTTTAAATTACATACATATACATAGTTATATATATATACATATATTTATGAAATTTATAAATGAATTTTGAGGAGAGTAAAAATGAAAGTCCTTCGTCTTTTAAATCCTGTTCTTCAGGCGGGTTGAATAGTATAAACAGTAGTATCCAAAGTTTATCGACATCCCTAAATTCATTTTTAAACAATGAATTCTCTGGTTTGTCGTATAATTTTAATGTTGCACATATTAATGCACAGAGTATTCCTGCCCACCACATAGATATGCTAGATTCTTTTAAAATTGAAAATCTCCATGCCCTACTAGTGTCTGAAACTTGGTTCAAACCTTGCCTAGCGTCAACATTGTATGCTCTGCCGGGTTTTAACTTAATTCGTAACGATCGAATCCAAAAAACGGGAGGTGGTGTTGCAATTTACCTGCGCACGAACATACCGTATAAAGTCGTTCTGAAATCCACTAATGACGCTGGCTCAAATATGGAATACTTGTTTGTGGAAATTACTCTCAAGCACAAAAAGATACTCTTGGGTGTCATTTATGTTCCTTCGATGTATGAAAATTACTTTTCTATATTCGAGCAAATTTTGGAGGATTCCTTGCCAAACTACAGCGACACTGTAATCATGGGAGATTTCAATACTTGTATGCTAAAAAACGATTCTAGGGCTAATAAATTAAAGTCGATTGTTGAATCCAGTAACTTGCACATACCTTCACTAAATGCAACGCATTTTTTCCCAAACTGTGCCCCTTCTCTTTTAGACCTCATGTTTGTCACGTTTCAAAATAATATTCATAAACATGGCCAGTGTGGTGCAGACGCGTTTTCATATCACGATCTTATATATCTGTCGTATAAGGTACGTCCTCCTAAATCAAAGCCTAAAGTTGTATTGCGACGTAATTTTGGAGGTATGAATGTGGAAAACTTGCTTATTGATGCTGCTAATATGGATTGGTCTTTGATTGATAAAACTGTTGATGTTAATGAACAAGTAAGTCTTCTTAATAGCTTTTTGACAGAAATTTATGACCGACATGCACCTTTTCGTAAAATTAAGTTAAAACACCTTCCGGCTCCATGGCTAACTGACACCATCAAACTTCTTTTACATAAGAAAAATCTCGCAAAGGCTAAATTCAAAGCAGACCAATCCGAAGTAAATAGGGAGCGTTATAGATCGATCAGAAATTACTGCAACAAGGTGTGTAGGGATGCACAACGACGCCACATTCACGCATCCGTAGAAAACGGTGATCCAGCAAAAGTATGGAAATTTCTTAAGACTTTGGGTATTGGCAAACAAAAAAATTCTATTACTTCAAATGTCGACCTTAACTTACTTAATAGACATTTCTCCTCAGTTTCCAAAATGGACGGATATGTAAAAAACCGTACATTACACCATCTTTCTCACTTGCCACGCCCGGACATAACTCCTTTCACATTTAAGCGTTTCACTGATAGTGATGTTAAGCAGAGTATTCTTAAAATTACCTCCAATGCCATGGGTTGTGACAGCATTAACCGTAATATGATAATTCCTATCCTTGATATCCTTCTCCCGACGTTAACTAAGATCCTCAATAACTCCTTATCTTCATCAGCGTTCCCTGATTCCTGGAAAGTCGCAAACCTTATACCGTTACCAAAAACAAATAATCCTGTAGATCCATCTGACTATCGACCAATTTCAATATTACCTTTCCTTTCTAAAGTCCTCGAACGTCTAGTACACCATCAATTATATACTTTCCTTAATCACAACAGTCTCCTTAACCCATTCCAATCTGGATTTCGTTCCGGACATAGTACGGCTACCGCGCTGGTGAAAATAACCGATGACATAAGAAGTGGTATGGATCATCAAAAACTGACACTACTTACTTTGCTGGACTTCAGTAATGCTTTTAATGCAGTTGATTTTGATGTTCTACTTGGTACTCTTTGCTATCTAAACATATCTCCTGAAGTGATCGACTGGTTTCGCAGTTATTTGCAAGGCCGCCGGCAACGTATTTTAGTCGATGACAAAGTGTCCTCATGGTGCAATACTGTCGCCGGTGTGCCCCAAGGTGGTGTGCTCTCTCCGTTATTATTTTCAGTTTTCATTAATACTATAACGACCCCCCTATCTTCTTCCTACCACTTGTATGCAGATGATCTACAAATCTATACGCAATTCAGTCCCGACAGCATCAATTTGTCCATTAATACTATTAATAAGGACCTTGGTTCAATACTTGAATGGGGTAAATATTATGGTTTAAATATTAATCCTTCAAAGACTCAAGTTATCCTTATTGGTAGCTCTAAACTCATAAACAAAGTCGATTATCAGCAACTTGCTCCAATAATTTTTGATAACGTCATCATACCTTACAGTAGAGTGGTTAAAAATCTAGGAGTTCTCATGGATTCCACACTGTCATGGAAACCTCAAATAGAATCTGTCAGCAGAAAAGTTTTCTCTGCTGCACGATCTCTCCGAAAGCTACGAAATTTTCTGCCAATACCTACCAAAATTGCTCTCGCACAATCACTTATACTCCCAATACTGGATTACGCTGACACTAGCTATCTTAATTTGACCGAAGAGCAACTAAACAAGCTTGAGCGCCTTCAAAATATGTGTATTAGATTCATATTTGGTTTACGAAAATATGATCACGTTTCCGAATTCCGCGTAAGGCTCAAGTGGCTCCCAATTCGTCTTCGAAGGAATACTCATACACTAAATCTTTTATACAAAATATTATTCAACCCTTGTCTGCCAATCTATCTTAAAGAACGCTTTCGTTTTCGCCATCAACACCATGAACGTAACTTGCGGTCTGCCAGCAACTACTTGCTGGCAACTCCCCGTCACAGTTCCCACCTTTATCAGCAGTCGTTCACGGTGAAAGCAATATCTCTTTGGAACTCATTACCATCTTCTCTCCACCACGCTAAAACAATAGCTTCTTTTAAATATCATTTAAAAAACTTCTATCTCTCAAACTTATCTAATTTTATATAGAATCTATGTTAATACAAAGCGTACTTTGTTCTTCCTACTTATATATCTATTTTTAAAGTAATGTTTTTATATTTTATATATATGTATTTCATATTATATTATTACACCTATTTATATACTTTAATTAGTAACATTTATAAAATAATAATGCCATGTTTACGTTTCTTTTTAATTTATTTTAAGATAAGGTTGCCTGGAAGATATCACTTTGAAGTGATAAGGCCGCCCAAATTGTACATTTAATGTTAAAACTGTATTTTTATAAGTATCCCATTCTATGCAAATGGCAATAAAGTGTTTGAATTTGAATTTGAATTTATAATCGATTAAATATTTTCATCCTTTTTCTACTAATATTTCGTTGGGTTGTTCTAACAGTTTCAAAAATAAGTTGATAAATGAGCTGTTATTCAAAGCAAAAATAAAGCATAGCACATTATCATAATCTTCTCAGGTAGGTATCGAGAAAGATGCAGATATCAAGTATAGTCCTGATATAGAGCTGATGTCCTGAAATTCCAGTTCCTTGGAACTTCGTTTAGCCTTCGGGCTCTCACAATTTTAACTTTAGTATACTTGTAATTTATATAATATTTAACTGTGTAAATTATGATGAGAAATAAAGAATTATTATTATAGTAATATGCTCTAATTTCGTACTCAAAAAAATAAATACCTTACAATAACGATAGAATAACGGTAGGAGCAAAAGAAAATTTTAATTTCAAATTCAAGCATCATTAACCCATAAATTAGCATTTAATTTTCCATCAACTTCCAAAAAAGGAGGAGGTTCCCAATTCGTCTGTGTTTTTTTTTGTGTCTTTTACAATTATGAATTGATTTTGAAAATTGATATTTTATATGATAGAAAATAATTCATAGTTGGTCCCATATAAATTTCATCGAAATCGGTTGGGTACTTCATTGGAAATTTCAAACTTTTGAAAAAACATGCATGATTTCGGAGAATGCTTAGGTTGATGACATTCTCAACTCAGAAAAATTTTTGACATGAAGTCGGTTTTTTTAATACATTTTTAATAATGCATTTGTTGATTATAATAACATAATAGCATTTATAAGCTTTTAGTAAATTTTATATTGTTTATTTATTTAAGTGGTCGAGAGAAAGTCTAACTCAATATTCATTTACAAATTATTCTTGTTTTCAACCGACTTACAAGAAAGGAGGAGGTTCTCAATTCGTCTGTATATTTTTTTGTGTCTTTGTTACACGACATTTCGGAAAATTATCAATGGTTTTTGAAAATTCTTATTTCATATGATAGAAGATACTTCATAGTTGGTCCCATATAAATTTCATCGAAATCGGTTGAGCACTTCATTGAAGATTTCAAAATTAAGAATGTTTACGTGGATGACATTATTACTCAGCCAAAGTGTTGACGTGAAGTCGGTTTTTTTAATAATCTGCATTCCTTGATTATTATATTTCGAGTCATTGAAATACCTATGTCACCTTTTAAATTATTCTAAAGCCATTTAAAAGTATGTTACTTATTATAAAATGTATTTGATAGATATAATAATAAATACAACAAGTGTTACTAGTTCTACGTAGTATAACGAGATAGGAAGATATATTTTTTGTCTTCTATGCTAGACTGGGAGCGAGACAAAAACAAAGAATGTGCCAGCTGCTTCTCTGCCCGGGCATATTGTAAAAGTCAGTTAAGGGACCGAGGTGTTATGGGAGGCTTTTTTGTTGGCGATAGGCTGACCCCTATCACTTCAATTGTCTCTTTTCACTATTATATGCCTCCATAAGGGATACAGGCGTGTAGTTATGTATGTATGTATGGATATTTTTTAAATTAATGATACTTTTATTTCATAATGAATAATAAAATTTGCTGAAATGATTATTGCCGTAAGAATTTAACGCCACTGATGACTTTTTTATTATTTTGAGTTTTATTATAAAAATGAAAAGAGAAATATGTAAAGTAAGTAATACGAGTACGATAAATCAAATATTGTAATAATATCGTATTGTTCGGGCTTACTTTTAGTTATCTTTTCTTATCGATCGGTCGTTGTACCGCTCGACGCTACGAGTATGTAGTTAAATGGGTGTTCAACATCCCAGCTGATCGCAAGGTCAGCGCATTATATGGAGGGGTATGTGGCCGCCCGCATGCTTTCAGGCATGGTCTTTTTTAACGCGATCATCGCGAGGACGTGTGATTTTTAGTCGCTCGAATCATCGGTCACACATCCTGATATAGAATTGGTTTCCAAATCGACTTCGGAGCCTGAGAATGCATTGGTGGCTAGTCAACGTGTCCTTTTGAACTGAATATATGAAACTCGGTTTAATCTTTAAAATAAATACATGCTTATTCTGGGTTTTTTATTTAATTACGTATTTTTTGAAATAATGACAAAAACATAAGGCATCAATTTTTTTAAATTGAGGGAGTCACTGTATACACTTTTGTATTATTTGTCTTTTAACTTAAGTTTTGTTTTGTAATAATATTGTATCATTTCATTCTTGTAGCGAGAAATCAATGATAAAAAGTTAACAAAAAACAGTTTGTAAAGCAGATACTTTTTACTTGTACAGGTTCAAATACTTTTCGGAGCGTATTTTCACCCAAAACAAAACTCGAATGACTCTGTCAGATCAGTGTAGTTCCAAAGACAGCACTAACTATCGACTCATGAATAAATACAATAGGGGTTGAACGTCCAGAATGGTTTGCACAGACATACATCTACATAGATAACGCAAATGCATGTTCTTCGCGCGTCCGAACCCAGAGCAAGCGTCAAGGTTTGTTGCCGCTAGATTTAGTCCGCACGTATGTATGTCTGTTAGAAAATCGATATAGTTCTTAATAATAGATTTCATCAGTGGCATCGGTGTCTTTGAATCTTCTAAATATCAGTGTGTTTAGTTGCGTGACTAATTCGTAATTTCAATACAAATTTCAAACACTTGCGTAATCTATGTAGATTTATGTCTGTGATGGTTTGTATAAACAGGCCAACAGACCAAGGGTTGTGTACATTGTACATTCTACAAATAAAACTACATAAACCGTACGTAGCATTCAATTGTTATGCAAACCTACTTCTGACCTGGAAGAGGCGAAAAAAGTAAGCTTTTGAATCTCAAAGAGCTTTAGATCGTTAGCACTGTTGCGTCGTTTATTCATTATGAAACGTTCTATTTTAATACTGCAAAAGAAATGGTACAAAAAATTTGTAAGATTATTTTTAGATCTATATATTTTTATGGTTCCGTAGCCAAATGGCAAAAGCGGAACCTTATAGATTGGTGAGGTCTGTCTGTCCGTCCGTATGTCTCAACCATTTTTTAAAGAATTTTTAAGAGCTATACCGTTGAAATTTGGTACCTAAGTAGACGTGTATGTGGGTCACAGAACACGTCTAATTTGGGAGAATTTGGATGGTTCACCGGGGTTCAGTCATTGCAATCTAATTATACACAAATAGAAAACAATGTGATAAATTTTTAGAACTGAAATACATATTTTTTATTCATTTTACCCATATGTGTGGGGTGAACATATTTATGGATAGGTTCAAGGTTTAAACTTCAAAAATGATACTTAAGTTTCTCATATATATTTTTTAAACTGGATTGTTTGCGCGAGAGACACTTTCAAAGCAGTACAATGTATGTCCCAGCAACTTCTAAAATAAGAGAAAGAAAAAGCTAACAAAATATATGACGTATTTTACCATGCAGTTCCACCGACAATTGATTTGAACGAGATGTAGTAAGTAGTTTTTTATACGTCACAGATCTTAAACCACAACTCACCTATTTAAAACATGGATGAAAGTTACGACGAACTACGAATTTTTTATAAGTACTTATAATTTTATTTGCTGCTACGGAATCCTTCATGAGCTGTCTGACCCGCATTTGGCGCAACTCTTTTACTGTATATGCAAAAACAACGAGATGACATATTATAAAGTATGTAACTAAAACTACCAAATGCTTTCAAAATTTTCAAATCAAAAGTGTATCATCAAAATACATAAAAATATGATTCTGTATGGATATCTTAATAAATTAATTCTGACCAAGTATTTACATTTTAATCAACTATTTTTTTGTGTATATTACAAGCCATAAACGCGAATATATTATTGGGATAATTACAAATGAAGGTTCAAAATATTTTGTTCCAAGGAGTATTAAATCTAAATTATGGGCTAATTTTGCCAAACTCTCTTTTGTACTTAGTATGAGCGGTCGAGGGTTGACAAGAAGAAACAATGTCTATAAGTACCAATATCAATTGTTTGATTGCGAGTTGTTAATATCGGTTATTTAATCCGTTTTAAAATAAACAGTTTTAAATAATAAACAAAAATTATTTAAAAACAGTTATCGTGACGTACGATGAGTCTCGTGAAGTCATGAAATGTTTGATAAAGAACATATTTTTCATTTTCCTGTTTATATTTGTTTCCACGCTTGCAAATATTTTGATATCATCGGCCTGAAACTATTAGATAGATAGATTAATAGATCCATTTATTGATAACACAAATACAAACAGATTACAAAAAAAATAAGAAAAAAACATTATAAAAAAAATGTGTGTTGTAGCTCAGAAAGCAAAGCACTGGTTTTCTGCTATAGCTTAGGAGCAAAGGAGCATAATTAAATGTAACATACACATATCTTTATCATAAAAATGTTCAATAAATAATACCAGAAATCAATAAAGTAAAAAAAAAATCATCAAAGCTATCAAAGAAATATATAAAATGGCAATGGCAATATTTATTTATTTTAGATAATACTTAAAGATGACATTAATCTGGATTTTTATTTTAATTTTGACCAATTTTTATCTTATCATTATTATTTTTAAATTTTTATATTGACTTTCAATTTAATTGTGATTCCGATTTTTTATTGTCATGTAGATTTAATTTTAAACTACCTATTGAATGCTATTCAAAATTTTCTCAAGTGGATTCAGTACTAACATAGTATGTATAAGTCAAATTGTTACTAACAGAATAAACCTATGGTCTGAAATAAATGATTTTATATTATTATTATTATTATATAACATTAAAGAAAAATATGTGCATTGAGATGAGAGTACACCTGAGGTTCTTATCAAGAATGATCTGTAATGTAGAAAAAAAAAGTTGCCATCGATGGTTCCAGGATTTCAAATTCACCATAGTCGTTTTAAAAAATAACTAGCTATACACAATTTCCATGTGGCATATTAAGAATGTCAGAGAAAATAATCTAAAATTTGCTTCTATTCACTTTGAAAATCATGTCAACTGTTATAAGTTAGTATTAGCTTTATAAGTTGCCTTAGTTAAATATTATTGTGTTTATTGTTACTCCAAAAAATGGCGTTGTTTAAAATTTATATTTATTGCTTTCAAAGTCAAGTACCTCGTCAGAAAATTGTAATTTAAATACAGGTTCATTTGTAGTCACCGGCCAAATTTTTTCTAATCTCTCTGTGTTTCTGAAAATATTTAATGTAAAACCCGGACCAATAAAATATGCTCTGTTTACTCGCATGTAATTTGCACAAAGGTACAATTCAACTTTGTAGGATTCATTATATTATGCACTAGGGTATAATATATTAATGCACGCGTGACTTATAGCCCAGTTTATAGTTCTAAATTCAATAGAATAACGCTCACTTTACGAGCAAGTGTGTTGAAAAATATCTTGTAGTACAACGTCGTAGTATTATCAATGAAATGCCGCTTCGTAGTAGGTATGTTCATCAATGGCGACTTTTTTTTTTAAAGTTTGTGGTTCCATATTTTTACTTTTTTGTACTGAGCGGCGATAAAATAAATATGCAGGTACGTTTATATCGTAAAAAATAAACTAACAATAAAATTTGGCTTGTGACTACAAATCAACCCTGTACACAAGTATCACCGCACTTGTCTGAACATTTGATGCACCTATATGTGATCATTAGAGTTAGATATAGGACACAAAATCTATGTTTTTTCTTTCGTTCCCAATGTTTTCTCCAGTATTGAGTTCATAAAATCATACATATAGTGGTCGTTTGTGCCTTCTAGAAGTTTTGATAACATGCTGTTTAAAGGGCAAAATAAAAAAATAACATTAATAAGGCTTCGTCATATTTTTTAAATAAAAAAAAAAATGTGACTATGCCATATTAATGCAAACAACTCATCAGCTTTTAATTCTTCAATGCGTTTTGTTAATTGTTTAATTATTAAAACTTTGCATTTTCTCTTTTAATTTCTGAGAATTAACTTTTGCATTCAGTACAGTTTTCCTTATCAAAATTAAATTATTTTTTTAAGGAAACAATAGCTATTGTCCCATAAATGCAGTCGGAAGTTTTATGTTTGTGTTAGCATGTTTATCCTTGAGCGATATTTGGTAAGAATAAAATCTATTTTTTTTTTAAGAAAGTTAAAATAAATAAGTGAGCAGTAACAGAGTAGAGTCGAATAATAAATCCTACCAAAATACTGAAAATGTCACAGAAGATCGTGTTAAGGTCGAAGGAAATATCTCGTGGATATTCCTAGATAAGGCTAGATAAGTCATCATCGTCATTCTTTTGTTTGATTAATTGATTACTCATACTTGAACCCTTTGTAATGGGATCACTATAGTGCTATTATCTCTTCCCTGGGTGACGAAGGGCTGTAGGCCGTAAACTATTAAGCTGGCCCACTACTGCCTCAAATGGCCTAAATAAGGCCCTTTTGGGCGGCATTAAAACATGACTTAACATTTTATTTAGGTGTCAACTTTAAAAAACACTGTACATTATTACCCCACATTGACGAACACTTTGGCGATGGGGTGAACTTATCTGCCTTAGACGCCAGTGGTTGCGGGTTCGATTCCCGCCCATATTAAGAAAAAAAAGTTTATCTATTTATGTATTTATATTCTAGGTTCCCCCCTAGTTCACTGTATGGTATCCCATAACACAAGCTATGCTTACTTTGGGGCCATGTAGTTGGTGTGATTGTCTGGGGATTTTATTATTTTATTTTATACAAATTCTAACAAAATATCCTTTTATGTATAGTATTAGGGCTAGAATATGTTTTTCTATTTCACTTCGAAGATTATATTAAGATTATAAGATATAACGTCGTTTTCAACCGACTTCCAAAAAAGGAGGAGGTTCTCAATTTGTCTGTATGTTTTTTTGTGTCTTTGTTACACGATATTTAGGACAATTATGAATCGATTTTGAAAATTCTTGATTCATATGATAGAGGTTACGTCATAGTTGGTCCCATATAAATTTTATCCAAATCAATTGAGTACTTCATTGAAAATGTCAATTTTTTGAAAAAATATGTATGATTTTGGAGAATGTTTACGTTGATAACATTATAACTCAGCCAAAGTTTTGACGTGAAATCGGTTTTTTTAATGATCTGCATTCGTTGATTATTCATAAGACACCTTGTTACTTTAAATGTAAGATTCCACCAACATTAAATTCACACATTTTAAATAATGAACATCTGAACATACTCTCACAAACATATCCTGTACAGAGCCTACATTTTGAATTTCGTTGTTATGTAACTTTGTTAATTTAATGAAAACTTATCACCCACATGACTGGAAGCGTTGTTTGTAGAAATATTGGTTACTTAGTTAATCATCAGATGGTTAAGATAAACATGTTTCTATGTTAACCATTAAGTCATTTTTGGTTATGTAAATTATGTTAAAACTGATAGTTTCGGAGTGAATAAAATATAAAAATAGTTTGAATTACAATATGGCGTTTAAAATAATGTAAGTTTTTTTAAATGTATTGCTCATCCGTAGGTACCTTACTCTTTTATTAATATTAAAATAATATCATTTTATTTGAAGTAACACTAGTTGCTTCAAATAATTGATAGTTTATTTCAAAATGCCAGATTACAATGTCTATGTTATAATTTGTATTTTTTTTACAGGAAATAAAGGATAATGTTACCTATGTTTTATTTATCATAAGATTTTTTTAAGGTGATTTTTGATTCTGTAGGTCTCAATTAATTATGAAGACGCGATATACCACCGTGATTGTGATGATTTGAGAATAAAATATATAATTGAAGTCAGCATATTAACAAAGTATTTTTGTTAGCATAATAAGCATGGATATGTCTATACATACTTTTATAAGTTAGAGCGGTTAAGCACGACATCCGATTATTCTTATCCTACCCAAATCTAAAAAAATAAGAATCTAGAAATTTTGTATGAAATGACGCACGTCGAATGTAGTGTGCAAGCTACGATAGAAATAGTTATGCGGGGAAGCCTCCCGACATTCCTCCGATTCTGATCGGATAAGTATCTAGAAATCTTGTATGAAATGATGGATGACGGAGGCCGGATGTAGTGCGTAAACTACCATAGAAATAGCTCTACGGCTACGCCGGACCTTCTTTTCTCCGATTTAGATCGGATCGGATATAGTGCGTAACTGATCTCATAACCTTGTTTGACGGAATCTCATCATCAGCCAGTAGACGTCCACTGCTGGACATAGGCCTCTCCCAAGATTTTCCACTTCGCTCAGTCCCGCACCGTCCTCATTCAACGATTACCGGCGAGTCTGACTAGGTCGTGGGTCCGCGTTGCGGACCTAGCCTACGCTAACGGGGTCTGATTCCGTAAAATTATAATATCTCAAAGTTAAGCATAAAGCTTCGTTGTATTTACAGTTATCATGGTCTCAAGGCGACATTTTTGAATCAAAAGAGAATTTTATTTTATGTAATGAGTCTTGCAAACTTCATTTGATTTTATAACAAAGATCTATTTTGGCCTAGGTCTTGACATCCTGCGCTCTTTGTCAAACTTTCTTCTTTCGTTCTTTGCCTTAGTTTTAATTGTGTTTTTAATGACTAATGCAGGCCAAGGTTGTGAGGGCAGGTAATTCAAAAGGTTTCTTTGTTATTCCTATTGTATTGTAGGTTTTAAATAAATTTATTTGGTTGAAATGCTGTGTTAGTAAGGCTGTGCGTCATGCGTTTTATTTGAACAACCCTGTTTGGTCGTTAAGATCTATTTTGGTCTGTATTATGAACGCTTTCTAAAGCGTTTATCATGATAAAATTTAATTCACTAGATCTCCAAGTCTGAATAATTTTTAATTTTAGGTATGAGCTTTAGAATTAATTTTACGACACACTCCGCTTTGAATCAAGTAGGTACATAAAACATGTTGCTTAAGCAACGGCTTATAGTCGATTTTGATTTTCAATCCAAAATTATTTCATGATGGTTACCTGTCGCCAAATATCACCGCTTCCGCGCTAAAGTGTTCCAGCAATCATTTATGAATAGTCAATTCCTTCCACTAGTGTACCTACTTTCATATTTGACCACATCTTCATCTACTACCAAATGTAGGCTTAGTCATTTTTATACATATACTGGGGCCTTACTCCCGACGCGATCGAGATTTTCACATCGCAAGCATTTTCACACTCCCGAAACCGATACTAGCGCCGGATCGAGTGGTGGCTCAAATTGTAACTAATCAGGATCGAAAATAACTGTGTATAGCTTGTAACAAATGATAAAATCTATGCTAAATCATACTTCTCAATGACACTTTTACTCTGCGGTCGAGACTTCATTAACCGGATCCAGCTAACGGCGCTGATAACACTCGATCGCGATCTCGCTTCGATTTGGTTCGGTAGTACCGACCAGCAGGCCTATTATGGATCTCAAAACCATGCGATGATATGAAATAGTTTTGACGTTAAGGCCGCTCAACATTCTCGCGAGAATCTCCCGAGAAAGCCATACTCGTATTCTACTCAATTTCTCTCATTTTTCTCTACTTTTTGTGGGTTTTGGGGTTTGTGGGGAGTTTGGAGTTTTGTGTAGGAGTCTCGATCGCATGTTTCTCAGTAACAAGCGAGCCGCCGATTTAAACGGTTACATCGCAGAGTATATCTCAGCGATGCGCGTCTGCGAATTATCATATCAGTCGAATAAACTACTAATACTGACTTGAATATTCGACTTGAACGATAGTAATATTATACAAACTTCCTGAGTCGAATGATACTTCTAATATTCGTTATTACTAACGATGGTTAACCCCAATATGGCCGACTGACCTTGAAAGAAAGCATTAGAATGGTTAGTTGAATGACTGAATGCATTGACAGGCAGCTTGTGTCCGCTGTTACACCCGCATAACTCCCTTTAGAGAGAGAGAGTTTTGAAGTAGCTCGTAATAGATTTTAAGAGTTTTTGTTAATTTTTTTATATTGTTAGTATTGAAAATGGTCCAGGAAGATAAAAATTAATATTTAATATGTTTTATTTACTAACAAATAAAGATAAATTGTGATAAAAACATATTGATCTCAAGGCTTTATATTCTATGTATGAAGATAATTATATTAACGACTCGCGAGATTCTCGCGAGAATGTGGAGCGGCCTTAAAACTTATCATACGATCATTATTTGGTATACCATGTAAATTGAATACAATAACCCCCATATATAATAATTAAGTATTTATTTATGAAAGCAAACGAAATGGAAGAACACAAATGAAATCAAGAAACCAACATATCATAGAGGTGGGTGCGATCTCACCTTTTTCAATTGACGTTTTTAAGTCATAGACGATGATTGAAACTTGATTGATGATTGAATTTTAAAAGGTAATGCAACGCCTCTTGCATGCAAATGTAAAGGGACTTCGTTTATTCTTTATGTCACAATTGTTGATCATTGTATCATAGAAATCTTGTTTATTATGTCATGTCATGAAAGAACCGTAATAGGCCTGCAGGATCGAACGTGAATCAGAATCGTAATCAAATCAGAATCGAGGATCGACATCGAATCAGTTTTGGGAGTAAGCCTACAGGGTCTGTCGTTATGAAAATATACAAGTTTTTAAGATTATGGGCAGCTATAGCGCCATACTTCTTTTGTCATAAGTAGATGGTCAAAGTTGACACTATGAAAAGAGTTGAAATAAAATTGCCTTAAAACGATAATTTTGACAATGTTTAACGTTAAGAACACCTGAAATTGAATTAAAATTAAGTGAAACAATTCTTTAGAAATAAATTTCAGTAAAAATTACACAAAAATACCTCAATTTGATGAAATGGCAGCGAAATTCGAAAAAATTCGATGTCGGGAAATTTATGAAAAAGTATGAAAGTGTCCGCCATTTTTATATGGCTGTGTATCCCGCCAACACGATACGACTATTTTACAAATCGGTGTTGATGAACATAGCTGCTACGACGCGGAATTTCATTGATAATACTACGACGTAGTACTACAAGATGTTTTGTAGTAGCGCAAAGTCGTCTTTATTTAAATGGTATTCATTCATAATTTAGAATGACCATGCAAAAATGGTTTCTATAAATGATACTGATAACGTTAAAAAAAAATTGGCTGGTGACTACAAATCAACCCTGTATAATAAGTTAATAAATTAGTCTCTTGACTTCATAGTTTTCTCGTGAAGGGATGTGTACCACTTTAGTATTCATACTCACTTGCTGCCAGTGGGGCTCGCATGCGACCATCGACAACTATGAATCGGCCCTTTATATCAACATTTTCTTAGAATATGGCACTTAAGAGTATGTATTTTTTTAGAATATGACAGTTTTGGTTCCGTGATCTTAATCATGAAAACGAATCAACTAATTCTATCTATAGTGCGCAAATTTGATAACTTGATAGGATAAAATCATTCGGTAATATTTATCGTGTGGATTCGAGTCTTTATCAATGGTCGCATGCTAGCCCTGCTGGTGTCATGGAAGACAAACATACATACATAACTTCACGCCTGCACCCCTTATGAGGTAGGCAGAACACCAAAGACTGCAAAACCATCTGATGTCTCATTTGACAAATTTTGAGGTATTATAATGATGGTGAGAGACTATTGTAATGACAGGGAGTCAGCCTATCGCCCGCAAACACGCCCGTAAAACCTCCGCCCCTTAACTGACTTTTACAGTATGCCCGGGAAGAGAAGCAGCTGGCATATTCTATGTTTTTCTTTCACTCCCAGTCCAGCGCAAACATTCCATCCTTGTATTAAAAAAGAACTTATATAAAAATAAACACGCTTAGTTTTAATACCATGTTAAAGTGGTTGATTCATCTGCTCTAATAAGGCCTATGCACACACCTAAGCCATGAGGTCCACGGGAATTTGATTGATAACGCGTTCCGAACAAATGTCGTTTGCTAGTCACAAGGTAAACTTTGTGAGCCTGCAAATTATGTCTGATTGCTTTGTAAGCTGATAACTCCAAACTTCAGGTAGTTTAAATTGGATCAGAAAAATTAAAGTACTTAATTACTAAATTATGCGTATTTTAAGTATTTTATCAATATTTAACTCATTTAGAAACATTATACCAGAGACTTGTGACAATTCCTTTTTCGAAAATACACACTAAATTCTTAAATAAATGAAAAATGTGATAAATAAAAATTAACCGACCAGGAATTTTTATTTATCACATTTTTCATTTATTTAAGAATAATTGACCATTTTAAATGCAAAAAACTTAAAAAAAAACATTATTCACACTAAATTCATTAGCATTTTTTTATAAAACTACCTAAATTTAATAAGAATTTATGAAAGCATTTGTATTAAGCTGTGTGACTTTTAACTCTAATATTTAAACAAAAAACCTATTCCATCCTAAAACTGATCTATCTGCGGTTTGTTTTTAGGAATTGGTGCCACAAATAGCGTTTGCTTACGGGCTTAAATTTTTAAGCACAGCTATTACGAACGTTAAAACCTACTTTATCTCTCTCATAATTGGCCATATTATATTAAATAATCATGAGGGTTCTTGAAAAAACAAAGAAACAAAAAAAAACAGGATAATAGCCACATACAGAAATTGGAGAAGCCAGACCCACACGTGACTCGATTTAAAAATGTATTTTTTTAATAAGCTGTTGATACTTTGGTTTCAAATAAAATTGAATCATTTCGTTAAAAGTCAATATAGTTTTAGGTAATTCTACAAATGACCCAAGTTACAGCCATAAAGATGTCCAAAATATATATTTTTAGTTCCGTATCCAATTTCAATTTAAATTCAATTCTTTATTGAAAAAAATATGGTTAACATTTTGTGGTAGTTTAGTCTGCGAATAGAAGGTATCGCATATTTTACTGTTCAACAGCATGAAATTTTATGTCATTATATGATAATCTATAATCAAATTTACAATAAAATTACGATTATATAAAAAATATTAGACCATAATTTCAATTCACAATCTTCTTTGTACAACGCATATATTCCGTTACAGAATAAAAACATTCTTCAACTAACATTTCTTTTTAAATTAACTTAAATTTATTCAATGGTTGGCATTTTAATTTACCAATTTATTTAATATTTTGATAGACATTACCAAAAGGTGAAATGATGTCACGATTTGTATTGAAATCAAGCGTGCCGACTTTTTAATATGTACTGTGACGTCACAGCTGATATTTATTGCTGGGAAATACAAAGCGATTCAAAGACACCGATGCCGCCAATGAAATCGATTATTAAGAACGATATCGTGATATTGATTTTGTAACAAGCATCATACGCGCGGGATAAATCTAGCGGCGACCAACCTTGGACACGCGAAGTACATGCATTTGCGTTGTCTATGTAGATGTATGTCTGTGGATGGGACCCTATTGCTTAGACTCCGCTATTCCTTTGTCGCCAGACTTTATCTCATGAGCTGTGATAGTTATTTATTTATGACAATAATTTTTTAATTCTATTTTTATTTTCAGGGGGTTGCTCCGCATTTGGACATTCCTGTTTCGGTGGACATGGAAAAAGAAGTGAGAAATCCAGACTCGATGTAAGTGTTGACGAACCTAATATTATAAGTAGGTTCTTTAGTCGGTTCTTGATTTTAATCGAATATATGCTAACGTAGTTCCGTCTTGTAACGTTTCGCAGCTTCACCAATTACTTCATTATCAATCATCAATTATATTATTTAAACAATATTCAAAGTTTAAAAAAAGTATTAGCCGTGTAGTTCTATAAATGTGCCAATCAAAAATCTAAATTATTTTGAGCTATTTTGCAATGCCGTGTCGTCGTGTGTCAATGAAATTTAATTTTGCAGTTTAAAACTGTTGAAAATATATTTGAAAAGCACGTAAACATAAATAATGGATCAGAGATTGGTTATGCACATCCAAACGAAGAAACCAATTGCAATAGTTTATTGTACCGTAATATTTTGGATATTTTTTCTATTGGTGACCCATGAAGCATTACCTAAATAAATCTCCTGTGATATTTGGCAGTAGGTTTTATATGAACGGTGATCACTACCCAAGTAAACCCTGAAGGCGAACCTTCGCGGCTGATATGTCGTAATATTTCTATAACATATTCAACTCAGACGTGCTTTAAAAAAAAAGACGATCTACAATTTATATGTGATATTCCGGGTACTTTCTCACTAGAATATTGTATCGCTTCTACTGTCACTTCACCTGTATGGCCCCAAAGTAAACTTTTTACTTAAGCTTGTGTAATTAAAACCACACAAAGGAATTAACAGCTACCTAGTGAACAGGTAGCTGTTAACGAGCTACGAGTAGTTTAGAATAGTTTCTGTCCTAACCTGCTAAGACTCGACCTCTCAAACCACGGATAAATACTCGACGACTGCATCAAAAATGCCTTAAATTTGTCTTAAGGTGGCGACTGACCTGAAAATTTCGCCGTATCGTAACATTCGCAGTGAGCGTGTTGTGTTACGACATTACTTGACTAATCTGCAGTGCTAGCACGGATCTTTTGTCGATCGTAAGTTTACGAATGCTCGTATAGTATGGAGACGGTTTTGCAAGCAATAATTGAAATCTATCCATTGCCGCAAGGTCAGCTTAAATAAATGTGTTCCTTGTTAATTTTGAATGTTTGTTAACAGGTTCTACTCTTAAATAACTGTAAAATAAAAAATTACATTGTTACTAAAAACTTGCAACCGACTCCATACTATACGAGCATTCGTAAACTTACGATCGACAAAAGATCCGTGCTAGCACTGCTGTAATGTTGGTTGTGGCGCTCACAGCGAGTGGCACGGCTCGCTGCACTGACCTGGGACATTTCATCGTAATGTAATGGTGCGTACAGATAGTTAGTAATGCAACTTGTAATGTAAAATTCTGCGCACGTTGCGTATTTGGACGTGTAGTGCGCAGAATGTTACATTACAAGTTGTTACAGCAATCTGTACGCACCATAATGTTACGGCAAAATTTAACAAGCCAGTAGCAACCTTAAGGAATTATTTGAAGAATACTAAATAGGTACAAAACTGAACACCTATATCCCTTATGGAGTAGACAGAACACCAAAGGCTTTAAAACAATCTGATGTCACGTTTGTCTTTGGAGGTATTATAATGATGGATAGAGACTTTTTGCAGTGACAGGAAGTCAGCGTGTCACTCACAAAACCGCTAATAAAATCTCTTTTCCTTAAATCACTTTAACAGTATGTCCGGGAAGAGAAGCAGCTGGCACATTCTATGTTTTTTCTTTTGCTCGCAGTCGCAATAAAACTATTCCTTTTTTAAATATTTACGTTTATTTCAGACGTATGTGACAAAAGAAGTGATGGACAATCTCCTGGTGGCTCCGGACGAAAAGGCTGCAATGGAGTACCCCGGTTATGTGAACCCATCATCGAGCGAGGACACTATGATACCTGTAAGGGGAGGAAGTAAGTTTCTATAAATCTATATTGCAAAGAATTTTCCATAAAATTCTGCTATAGAAACAAAATTCTGTTTAAGACTTATTTTTTATTACGCTTTAGTATATTTAGTAAACATACATGTTATCAGTTTTAAAAAAGGGCCATTAAGGAAAACGTATAAAGAAATCGCAAAAGAAATATAATAAAACTAGAATTTAAATTATCGTTTCTTACAGGACCGTCTCTTTGGGACTACCGTAACCCTACTAAAGAAGAGCTGAAGTTTAAGCTACGGAGTATGATTAAACATTGGGTAAGATTTCATCAAATTTATTTTACAACGTGTAACAAAATGGAGAGATAAAACTTAAAGGTGAGCTTCTATACCATAGATAAAATATACAGTAAAAGAATTAGCATGATCAGTGCTGGTATAGACTTTCATACAAATTTATTTAATGATTTTACAACAAAATATTTTGACAGCCCTAGTCAACCTAATAAGCTAAAACAAGACTTGTGCCGCAGACAGTGACCTTATGACCTTTACCGCACCTGCTGAAATATGTAGTATCTGTCTTAGTTACCCATCACCTTATTTTTACGCCATCTGCTATCGAATAGATTTCATCAAAAGCTAACAGCTGTTTTTAGGGTTGACCGACACTTGATATAAACTTTTGATATAAACTTTGAACTTGTTTTTCGGCCGAACCGTAAGGGTAACAAATTTATGTTACTGTTACTTATAAACTAGGTCTTCAAACATACAATCCCCTTGAGTAGCATCTCTTCATTATGTTACACGTTGTATAATTCAGCACAACATGTCTTTTCAATCTTAAAAGGAATAAATGTTAAAACACCACTTAGTATTTAGCCACTACACTTTTGAATTTAAGTCACAGCGCTTTGCGCTGTACGGTATGCTAAGTTTTCAGTAGCCCTTACTTGAACGTGTAGGAAAGCGGACGATCGCAATCGCAGTTTTTTACACACCTTACCACCCGGATGTATCGACACCCATACATAAAAATCACAGAATAGGTCACAATGCACTACTGAACAACGTAAGTATTTATCAATTTTATTTTTCTTTAATAAATTTAGCATGAATAATCAACGAATGCAGAGGATTAAAATAACCGACTTAACGTCAAAACTGTGACTGAGTTGAGAATGTCATCAACGTAAACATTCTCCGAAATCATACATATTTTTTCAAAAGTTAGAATTATTCAATGAAGTACTCAACCGATTAAATTTCCCCTATCATATGAAACAAGAATTTTCAAAATCGATTAATAATTGTCTGAAATATTGTGTTTTGAAATTCGGTTAAAAACTGAGTGATTATATGTCATTTTTATAGGTCATTGATCGTCAGCGAGATTTGGAAGATAACTTCGTACCAATTAAAGATGATCAAGATTTTTTTGTAAGAGCTGAAGATTAAGAAGATAGCTACAAGGATGCTATGGATAATGGGAGTGGACGAGCCTTAACCAGTCCCACCACCATTAATTAAAAATGACTGAGAAACCAAAGTTCAAAAGTTTTTAAGATTTTTTTCGTCTTTACTTGTGAGGAATACCTACATTATGTTTATAAAGGGTGTTAGTTTATTAGTACACTAGCTGCTGCCCGCGACGTCGTCTGCGTGAACGCTATGCAGCACCAAACGCACCTACGATTATAACACTGCTAGCGTGATAATATGTAGCCTATATGTTGACCCGACCTCTTAACTATCTTCATGCCAAATTTGAAGTAAATCCATGCAGTACTTTTTGAGTTTATCCCGGAAAGACAAACAGACAAACAGACAAAAATTCTAAAAACTATATTTTTTGTTTCTGTTTCGATTGTAGATCATACCCCAAGTATTCTTTTAAAAAAATATTCAATGTACAGTTTTGACTTTCCTACCATTTTATTATATGTATAGATAATCCTTTAAGGGGTTAGTTATAGAACGGGTCATTTGCAAAATGTTTTTGTATGGGCACTTATAGGCTAAACTGGACCATTATTGAGATATTTTAATTTTAGTGTTTATTCGAAAAAATCCTATGAGGTAACTTAAAATGTATTGAAAATCTTAAAGTTCAAAAGATTTTTAATTTATTTCTTGACTTTATTCATTAACAAAATTCTAGTTACATACCCAGTTCATAAAATGAGCATTTATTTAAACATGGTGCTCCTAAATTCATGAATACAAGACTATTTTTACTGTT
Organism: Stenoptilia bipunctidactyla; assembly: GCA_944452665.1. NCBI lineage: Eukaryota > Metazoa > Arthropoda > Insecta > Lepidoptera > Pterophoridae > Stenoptilia > Stenoptilia bipunctidactyla. The sequence continues at coordinate 26,592,610 of OX101722.1, read as the reverse complement.
ATTCTTTTTACAAGCAAATTTCCCTCCGTAGTATAAAAAGTTGCTATTACACATATTAATGTTATGAAAAATACATGTACATTTCATAAGCCTTCTAATGAGATATAAAACTTTAACATACCTGATCGAATACTTAAGATAAAACACAAGCAAGTAGAAAAAAATAATGGATTATTAAATGCAATACTACCAAACTACAACCTGCTAGTTGTCTCGAAGTTTGTGCATTTCTCATACTCAATTGTGCAGAAGGGTTCAGGGGCTTTTTGCTAGTCATTGTACGCTGGTATGGCCACGAGTTTGGATTCTTCTGGCAGACTTGAAAAACTGAAGTGTCAATGGGCAGGATACATAGCTCACAGAACGAATGGCCATTAGAGAAGTAAGTTTTTCGAGTAGTGACCACAGAGTAGGCAGATGTAATGATGATATGGTCAAATGCTGGAAGAATTGAGTAATGTGGAAAATTTTGGGTGAGGACTGTAAGCAAGGCACCTCTTCCGTTTGATGATGATGATGAACGTGTTGAACGCATGAAATAATGTCTTATCGTAAACATTTATTTTGAAATAAGTATGTATCATAACTCCATCTCAAAATAACTACCTTGGTTTCTAGTACAAACTTGCATCCATTTCTTAAAACAAATGTATTTATTAAATTTATTTTAAACTTTTGTTTTTCTATAGATTTTTAGTTACCATCAAAGAGTTTTTTCGAATCAACACTAATTGAAATATAACACTAATAGTTTAGTTTCTTTGAGTTCCTATGAGACTTATGAGAGTGTATAAAGAAAATTTTGCAAGTGACCTGCAGGTACTAATGACCCTTTTTAGGGTAATAAGCAAGCACCCTGTATACAGGGTTATTGGTAATTGGACCGGAATCCTTTATGTTGCTACAAGGGAGTTCATTTACTTTTATTTGAGTTCAAAATGTGCTATTTTTCAAATATATAAGTTTTTTCTTATATTTTTTTTAAATCCAGTTTTACTACTTCAAGTAGCAATATCCCTTCGAATTGGGTTACTTTAGTGGATTAAGTTATTTCTCTTTCTGTGATTTAGGTAGTGAACTGAATTAAAACTTGGCTTTTACTGAATGACATGATCATAGCTGAGGAGTCATGTCAGCCATGCGTTCGAGAGTTTTATTGTGTGTAAACTCTCGAAGGCATAGCATGACGTGGTGAAGAGTATATGCCTTTTTCAATGTGCCGCTACGAATGCTCGAATAGAGAATTAATATTATAAACACCTGTCCAAAACTGAAAACTGAACCGAAACCAGACTTCTTATAAGTTTTTTTGATTGATATTTGAAAGGGTAAAACTGGATAAATATTGTAAAAATGGTACGCATTGGAATCACATGATTTGTGCTCGAATGATAGTAAATAACTTCCCCCATATCACCTTCAAAGACTTCGGTGTAATTACCAATAACCCTGTTCTATAGTATTTATTTTAGTAAAATAAGTCAGCATAAGGGTAACATATAATTGTACTAAACGGAAATAAAAACATTAAATATGTATTCGGATTTAATTTTTTTTCTAAAAGAAAATATTAGGGTTTACTATTTTATTCGCTATTTCATTAGTCAGTTTTTTTTTTTTTAGTTTGTTACAAAATTTATTAATAAGGTCCGAATTAACTGCTAAAAGTTAGCCATTTTCATATTTTTTCATAAGCTTAGATTATTTTAAATCTTTATGGTTTAGCCTTAAACCTGATTTCTCCTGAGTATTACTCGACAGAATAAAGTGGTTTTCCTATGGTAATGCAATATATTATAGCTATATATAGCTCATAGCAATATAGCCAAGCTTTTTAAGACAATATTTTTAAGTATAGAAGGCAGCAGGTCAAGCGTTCTAAATCTGTGAAAAAAAATGTAACTGGCTCTGAATTCTATACCCTCGACATTAAGTTAAGAATTGGTTGTGGAAATTTGACAGATTTGTAACGCTTGTCCTGCTGCCTTCTGTATCTTATCATATGCGAGATTTTGTCAAATAAATTAATTTATACATTTCTTCTAGAAAACCAGAAACTGCAGTCTCTTTGATACTTCATTAGCAGCGAACTGCTTATAATTAATTAAGTTTATTTTTAAATTAGTGTTACATATTAGTCTAAAGTCAAAAAATGAAAGGCTTACACAATTACACATAATAGGTGATCTCCGTGGTGCAGAGGTCTAGACGATATTACGACAATCGCGTGTCCGTGGGTTCGAATCTCGCACGGAACAAGATAGAAAAAATGTTCAAGGTCGGGGCGTTTATCTATGTTTAAAATATGTATTTACATTCTAGGTTCCCCCCTAGTTCACTACATGGTATCTCATAACACAAGATTTACTAACTTTGAGGCTATGTAGTTGGTGTGATTGTCTAGGAAGTTTATTATTATTTATTTATTTATATTAATGTGAAAAAGTGTTAAGGAATTTATTCAAATCGCAAAAAATATTTGGATCAATTTGTCTTTTCTTTAGTTTACATTTATTATTACTCATATTATAAATTTATCCATTTAATATTTAAATAACATGTTTGTTATTAGGTTAATTAGGTGTCGTACGTCTCAACTCAAGGCAGCAGCTACGATTTACTCTCTGTGTAAATAATTATGCTGAGCTATTGCTGATTGCAATGGTACAGCACATTAAATTATTTTTTGTTCTGTTTTACTACGTAATTTTCTTTTTTAAGGTGTGTGCATGTAGTAGGTACCTCAATAAGCGAATTTATCTATCTATATTGCCCTTTTAAAGTCGGCATAGAATAGCCTTACCATTTCTAGCAAAGCGTGTCGAGAAAGAATTTTTTCAACATAGTCACCCTTAAGTCATATACTCTTGGTATATATTTTTTCCTTACTTGAAATTCCTTTCTTAAATAACTCTTCATCTTCACTTTCCAAAAACTGTTGTATTGCAGTGATCACAGCTTCATCATCGCCAAATTCCTGGCTTTTCACATATTCTTTTGGTCACGTAAATAGATGGAAAATCTCTAGGAGCAACCAATTTCAAACCAGCGTCATCTATTGTCCGCAGCCATCTCACTATCCTGGACTTGTGTGCTGAGGCGTTATATTAGTGAAACAACACAAATTTAGCGAGTCTTTCTTTCTTGTTCGCAAAAAACTTCATATGTACATAGTTCTCGTAATAGTGTCTCGGTAATATAGATTGAGTTCTATTATCACCACTCTTTCCGACTTCGAATTGCCCTGAATATCTTTGGGGTCGGTGATACCTAATGGGCTCTTCGAAGTCATGGATTGTTGTTTAGTTTCAGGGTCGATATGGTGAAGACATATCACATCCAAAGTCAGAAATCAAGCCAAAACCCGGTCAGGATCTTGCTGTAGCAACTCCCGCTGAAGATGTCACGAAATTCTCAGCCTGGTTCATTCCATTTCTTCCGTAAGCATTTTATGTTAGGCAAACAATTAGCCAATACTTTTTCCAAACAGTCATATATGATGGCAACTCCTAATCAAAATCTTTTTATTCTTCAGTTATAAAACGAACAGTACTGTGACGATCTGCACAAAACAATTTTTCAACTTTTTTTCAGTTTTTCTCAGTCCTAGGGCACGGATCATTTCTTTAAGTTCTGTCCAGCTTGAGCTCGGCACACCGAACGGGACCATAGATTAAGGATGAGCCCCCCAATATGTCTTGTAGTATTGTTTTTGTCAAATAAAGGTATTTTATTGCCGCACGATTGGCACGAACTTCAATAATCTCCATTTTCGATCATCCGTTTTCATAGATCACTAACATGAACCAATTAATGAAAAAAAAAACAAAAGACATGATTATTTTTCATTAATAATCAACGAATGCAGAGCATTAAAAAACCGACTTCACGAAAAACTATTACTGAATTGAGAATGTCATCAACGTAAACATTCTCCGAAATCATAAGTACATATTTTTTCAAAAGTTTGAAAGGTTCCGTTGCATTCCTGGCCGCAACCTGTGCCAAATTTTAGGGTCGTGGAAATTATTCACAAATCAAACAAAATTATAACATTTAAAGTTGAATCAGTAATTTAGGTGTACAAACGAAAAAACAAAACGACGGTATTTCCATAAATCTCCAAAGTTATCCAAAATGGCCGGAAGTACTTACGATATGTAAGTACTCAATCTATCAATAAAATGTGTTCCAAACTTATAGAGATTTGTCTTTTGTTCTTTGAATGTATAAAAAAATAAGAAAAACATAAAAAATATATCATTTAATCATACGAGTTTTAAAACAAAAAAATTGAAAACGGTTAATGCGAGATGATCTTGAAAGGTACGGAAGTGACATTTCACCACTTCTAGTTTTTCTAGATTTTCTAGTTTTTTTTATTGAAATCATATTTTACGTCCAGGCAGAAATCAAAAATATAGGAATATCAGTAAAAATATGATTTCAGTATGGCGTGGTCAGTCACCTGTGGTCATTGTCGATTTAAGTAGTTTTTTGTAATGTACACGAAAAGTAACTAACAATTTATTTAACAGTTATTTAAGTGTTTTCATAATGGTATTCTACAACTATTTTCTTTGGCCGAGGTGCATTTTAGGACGTCCATACTAAAATGAAACGTGTTATTTTCAATGAAGTACTCAACCGATTTCGATGAAATTTAAATGGGACCAACTATGAGGTATCCTCTATCAATTCATAACTGTCCGAAATATCGTGTAACAAAGACCCAAAAAAAACATACAGACGAATTGAGAACCTCCTCCTTTTTTGGAAGTCGGTTGAAAACTGTGAGTGTTGTTGCCTGCCAGTATTTATTCAAGGAGTTTTTGACTCCTTCTGTGCTTATTGAACACCCCACGTATAATACACAATTGAGACTGGGTGGTTAGCTTGTTAGCAATAATAGATCAACATTATTGTTATTACAGTTGTTGTTTCTATGGAACTACATAAATAAGGTCTAATTTCCACAAAAAGGATACTGTCCTTGTAGAGATAGTTTGTTGGCAAATTATGTATAAATAATGGAATTAATGGAATAAATTGTATTGTTTACTTATTGGCTACTTTATTGCGGAATATTCGGCCTACTTTTGTAGTTTTTTCATGAATTTAAAATTAAGAATTTAAAAGAAGAATTTAGACATATTTTCTTTTATTCCGAGTTATAATGTGCCTTTTCAACACACTTGCTCGTAAAGTGAGCGTTATTCTATTGAGTTTAGAACTATAAACTGGGCTATAAGTCACGCGTGCATTAATATATTATACCCTAGGGCATAATATAATGAATCCTACAAAGTTGAATTGTACCTTTGTGCAAATAACATGCGAGAAAACAGAGCATATTTTATTGGTCCGGGTTATACACTAAATATTTTCAGAAACAACAAAGAGGTTTTATACCACTTCAAATCCATATACATTTTTAAATGTTTGCGCCTTATATTAGTAAAATAAATTTGTATATTAAACAAATTATTCACAATTTACAATCATTTGTCATAAAATATTAAAATATTTGCATTTACCACTCCAAATTAAACATTTTCACTTAAAATAGGCTGTATATGCTTTACAGACATTGACACATTTGACGGAAAAAAAAACCTACGCGCATGCGCGAGGTTCGGCGCCATTTTTCAATCACAATTCACAGCTTTGTTATCAAGTGTGTTTGTTATTTTATGATCACGTATGTCTGTCTTTTACTCACAAGTGTGTTGAAAAACGTCGTATGTAACTCGTGAGCGTTGCTCACTTGTTACATAATATACTATTTCTTTATACTCGTAGGCTCGTAGGTATATTATTCTTTATACGCGTAAGTAACGCTCATATTGCTTCCTAAATTTATCAATGTAAATATTTTCCTAATAAATAAAGAGCCATAAATTATATTTTAATTCCGAGCAAACAAGGTGACCGATTAAGTCTGATCAAATAAGTTCTCCGAATTCAAGTTAACTAGTACGCTGACTAAATAAATGAGATTTTCGTATAGAGATATCGTATTATTTTTCTGAAAGCATCTTCTACTGATAAGTTAAGTCTTATTCTTCAATATTATTAATACTTTAAAAATCATACAGAAGGCAGCAGATCAAGGGTAACAATACCTGTCAAATATCTCCCACCAATTTTAACTTTATGTCGAGGGCATAGAGTTTAGATTTATGTAATTTTTTTTGATAGATTTGTAGTGCTTGATGTGTTGCCATCTGTACAGGGTAGATTACAGACTATCCATAAAAAACGTTTTAGTATGTGCGAATTGAACCTATACATTGGAGTAGCAAACTGCCTGCTATTTGCACCAGAGTGGCACTGCATACGCTTGACTTATAAAAATTGACAAATCCAATAAGTGACTTAAATATAAAAGAAAAGAATTAATTTTGCTTTGTCATAAGTTTTTTCGAAAATGAAAACCACAGTTGCTCTTAAGACGGCACATCGAAATGTTTTTATTTGAAATGTTAGCACTTTAATACGCCGACATAAGATCGCGTTTTGCATAGAAATTGCGACCATAGACACCACTCACTTATTGAAAAGGTTTCAAAAATCGATAAAAAAATACTGGTAAATGATACAACTTTTGAGCAGCCAAAGTTCGGACACTAATGTGAAGATTGTATTTATTTATTTTATCTAAGTTATTTATAGGCATATGGATATTATTATAACTACGTGGTAATTTAAGAAAAAGTGTTTTTTTAGACCTGTTTTTGAAAAAAAAAACTATCGAGTCAAAATCATTAAATCATGTTTTTGAGCAACCAAAGCATAGACAAAGATATGAATTTACACATATCAAAATTTCGGATCCGCTCGTCTTGTCATATTCTCATAGTATGCGATGAAAGTCAATGCATTATCAATGCAATGTCGCCTTACGCTTGTGGCAGTTGTGAATCCAAATGTTTCTGTTTTATCAAGCTGAAAATATCAACACGCTAATTTCAACAAGTTTATACCCGAATTAGATTAAATTTTTCTATTTGATAGCTCCAAAAGTTTACAGATTGTACCAAAGAATCCCATATCTCACGTATTTTTTTGTTACAGCTGGATAAATACAAGCGGACCCAAGATCAACCTATTCCTTCTGAATCCGAAGACTCTTCATATCCCGACTAAAGAACAAAGCCATCGCTATCCCAAACCTCAACAGCGTAGGCGCATGCAGACTCCAAGATGCATTTATCTCAATAAATATAAAAAAAGACCTTATAACCTATGACTTAAGTATGAAGTCACGTCTTCAGTAATTTGCTTATTCCTCGTTTTTAGTCTGTCGTTGTCGAAGTTTCTAAGTAATTAATAGACACCACATAACGATAAACTTTAAACGAATAGTACAATAAAAAAACATTTCTGAATTTTAAGAGATTTGAAATGTTAAGCTATATGTAAAACTAGTTTTCTTAATAAGTATGATCTATTCTTTAAAGTATTGAGAACTTTATTAAATTATATTAAAGTCAATTAAATATATTATATCTCTTTGTCAAATGTATTCTTTATTAGCTAAAGGGAGCTATGTATAAAACTATAGTATCGTCTTTAAAACTTTTTATTACTCTAAATAACTGAAATTACTTTAAATGCAGAAACTTTAAAATGAGTATTCTTAATTTAAAAAATGTTTTTTAAAATACCAAAGTACATAATATTTTTTTTTAATGATATGATTATAAATAATGACTTTTGTACTAATTTAATTTATTTGAAATGTTAATTTGTGTATTATAATTAATGTTTTATTTGAGGATTGAAAGAGCGCTGTGTTAACTGTATGTAAATAATTAATCCAACGATATGTCACTTTATTAAGGCTGGAATCAAAAATAATAATTGATTTATTTGTAATTAAAGATAAAACATATAATAAAAAATAAAATTTTACTTCAGATTTTAACTAAAACAAGCTGAACTAAACTGTAATGTTTTAGATCAATTTAACGAAACTGTCCCTGAAACTATAATATAGGTACAACATAAATTGTTTTTAATAATATTGGATTTTTTTATAAGAAAAAAGAAAATATTTCACTGTAAAATAAAATAAAAATTAGTTTCAATATATTCGTAATACAATTATCGGTCTGACTTCATCTGAATTACAATTTCGAAAAACCTAGTCTTCATATAAGAATTACGTAAGTTTACCATCAAAATATAATTGTACTACTTTAAATATGTCTATTATAAGTAAGATGGTTCATGTATTTAATAAATGGTTAATAGTATGGCATTTTTGTTTTTATTGCATATTCCTGACTAGCTATTTATCGAATTATATACCCTAAAAGCGTTACGTACTGCACCCTATCCGAATCCGAGGAAATACGGATCTAGAAATTGCATGAAGTAACGGATGACCTAAACCGGATTTAAAGTGTAAGCTCGCATAGAAATAGCTTTACGACTACGTCCGTCGTCGAACCGTGAAATCTCGGATTCGTATCGGATCTAGTGCGAAACTGCTGTAATTGGTTCTTGAATAAACAGTATTGCCAAATACTCATGTTGGATCATCAGTGCGAGCACAGAACTTTATCCACTCGTATGTTTACAAATGTTTGTATAGTAAGTATGGAGACGGTTTGTAAGCAATAATTGAAATCTATCCATTGCCGCACGACCAGCTTAAATAAATGTTTGTTTTTTTTTAATGTTTGTACTCTTATATAACTATAAATAAAAAATTAAAGTCAAAGTCAAAATCAAAAGAATCTTAATTTCGTAAGTATTTAGATACATTTGAAATTAGTCAAACAATTTACAAATTGAACTGAATCTACCACCACTTCGGAAAGTCGATCTGTTGAGAAGAAGTGGCAAGAAACTCAACAGCATTCATCTTTTAAAAATACACAATAACAATGGTTGTTAACCAGGGAATCCCATCTTCTTGCATCTGGATATCTTATGGTAAAACTTTTTATATAACACTTATCCTTAAATCTCTCGAAGGAAGATGAACCTTAAATATTTTGGAATTTTATTATAAAAGCGTACACATTGACCCATGAACGAGTTGGTGATCTTCTGGAGTCTACTATTATATTTATACATGTTACTAAAACTTGCAACCGACTCCATACTATACGAACATTCGTAAACATTACGAGTCAACAAAGTTCTGTGCTCGCACCGCATTTTTGTCTACAAGCCTTTATGCTTGAAAATCCAAATGGCCTAAAGTCTAAAGCTGATCAAAAATAAATAATTTCGTTTATCTATTAAATTAAATATCGATTATTTTATAGAATTAAATAATGTTTTTGCAATATTCCGAACATTGATAATTTGTAGTTATTCACAGAAAAAGAAGTTATTACAGACTTATGTTTTGCAGTTTATTTCATTGAATATAAGTTAATAGTATAGCAGTATGCAGCCGTTATAAAGCTCTTCCACGAGGGGAAATGATAATCATGGCTTTTAAAAACCAATAGTGTCGATACTGGTCAATTTACTGATTAATTTTAAAAGCTTAAATTATCAACGATAAAAAAATGTCAAGCCGTTAGTTATGAAAATTTTAATATTTTCTCGAAAACAAAATTATAAGCTCAACTTGTCAATGGCGGTTTCAATATTTAAGTGACTGGTAAGAGTAACCGATACAGGTAAAAATCTGGTAGCAAAAAATAGCGTTTCACAATATCTATTAGCTACGGGCTGTAGGTTCTCAAATTTAGCCTTCCTTACGTGACGTTGTTCTAAGAAAATAGGTGATATGTGATTTATAGAATATTACGCATTCGCAAATTATTTGTATGATATTTGAACTAAAGAAATATATAAACTTATTCAATTTTTGTTTGCTATGTTTTGGTATTGGATAAATATATTATAGTATGTTTTAGATCTTTTTGTTAATAGTTGCGTTTAATTGCTTACGTAAAACGAAACGCCAATCCTTTGACTAATTTTGTATGACGTCAAAGTAAATATTTAAAAGAAAAATTATGCCACTCAATAATAATGGTCCTTTTTTTCAAAAACAGTTACAGATAAGTTAGAAAGAGAAAACTGGATTATTGATATGTTGACAGATATTTGATAGGATATTTCGTTAAATGAATAAATAGTTACGTCGTTGGCTAGATAAAATGTATTCTGTAATTGGTCATATGTAATGAAAACTTAACTCGCTAGTGGCCGCAGCAGACTGCCATGCTATTTTTACCTCATTGGTTTAAATTAATAACTTGTTACGTCATCGTTGGCTTAAAATAATTTATTTTGTAAATGGTCAAATGTAACCTAGCAACCCATTACAGTCATACAGTTCGTAAGCAGTGGTTTAGATGTCAAAATTTTAAATATAGAAAGGCATTTTTGTAGTGATTTCTATTGCTCGTAGGCAAAACGAACAGTTTTCATGATATTGAAACCCGCCGTAAAAAAACCACCGTTAAAAAGTCTGTGTATGTGCAGTCAAATGAGAATTATCTTGATAAATTGGTCAATTAGCACAGATTTAATTGCGACTACGTTTAGTCGGTTATTAGATCATTGGAAGTAAAAAAGATTTAGCTAACCCCGATATCGTTGAGTCGAATGTCAATGATTCTTCAAGGCCATTTGATGGAAGATCCTTACTGTTGCTTGATTGAGCGGTTATTTGCTGTTTTAACTTATGCTTTACTAAGCCAAAAAGATTAATTTCAAATTCACTACAAACTCTCTTAAATTGGGAAAATAATGAATAAGGTAAGGGATCATGAGCTGTTTTTAAAATAAATACAGGGTTTTCCGCCAACCCTATAATAATGGAGGTATTTTATTACCCATAAGGATTACAGAAAAAATATAAAAAAGAAAACATTTTCAATTTTTTAAATTTTTGTATGAAAGTAAATATCGCAATTTGTTGCTATCATACAAAAATTTTAAAATAAATTTCGAACTTTCTTCAAATTCCTTTTTCTTTCTCTACAACAAAGTAAAAAAGACATCTACTTTATTTTATAAAAATAACAACTTCTTAAGCTTCAACTCGATAAAACGTCTTATACAATAAATAAATGAGGTTATTTAAAATCCCCCTGACAAATTTCCGTTTATTCCTAACCTGACCCGAAATCCTAATCCGGTTGCGGGATAGGTTAGGAACATGAAAAAAAAATATATTTATTCCTAACGTAAAACCCCTTCCTTACCTGACCCGATGTGTCGTTCCTTAACTAACCAGTTTTTTTAAAATACAAAAGTATGCATAAAATCAATGTTTAATATTTATTTCATATAAGGTTGGTAGTTTTAAAAAAGTGGTTTTCTGGTTACTTACCATACCTTTTTTCCGGGGTACACCTATTATAGTAGAACTTTTTAAGTAATAATTTTTTATTGCATAACAACTAATAGCATAAACCTCTTTTCGCAGAATATCGTTGGGCATTAACTCATTTAGCATACATTGAAACCCATAATTCTGTAAGTCAGAATTATCTGTACGCATAATTTTGGTATCCATAATAATCACAATGTATAATCATCACATCGCAGAAAGTTCAAAACCAGATTCATCTTATGGCATATATTTCTTATCCATAACAATTTAAAAGTAGAACCATCATTTCGCATAATGCTTACAGCAAGAATCATCTTTTATACTTTTAGCCGGCTAAAACTAGGTGCAGCCGGCCACATGTGGTTAAACCTAGGTGTATCCATTTCGGGGTTGTGGTGGCCGATCACCTCGCTGCGCTCGGATGATCGTCGCCTCGCTACGCTCGGCTTTTTATATACACTCTTGAGTCGATGGTAACTATGGCAAAGCCAGGTTAAGGGGTCGTGGTTAAGGGGGTTGTGATTAGGCTACACCTAGGTTTAGCCACCGGTGTGCGGCTGCACCTAGTTCTAGCCGCTATGATGAAGGCTAAACCTAGTTCTAAGGGTGTTATTTAACTTTAGTTATTAGTTTATTTAAATCAAGATTTTAGTTATTGGAAGCTTTACAATATGCAATTTTATACAAATGCAATTTATAATAATGCAATACGTAACCCTTTTATGATCATGTGGGATTTTATAATATATCAAATCAACTGATCAAAGAAATAAAATATTCAACTATAGAAATAGATAAATTAAGTTTCGGCGCGCCACCACCAGCCAAAAAAAGGAAAACATTAAATAAAACAAATCGTCTTCAAAATATTATAAATAATCAGTCGGATTACACAGAATGTGGGTACCTTAAAGCAATAGGAGCTAATATAAGATTAGTATAATTTTATTTTCTGATTAATTTAATTGTTTTTTTTTTTAGTAATTGTAATAAATAAAAGTTGATTTAATGATAATTATTTGGTTTTTATATCCTTGCCCATGAGAGCATGTTCGTTTCTGGGTCACAAAACTAACCTAACCTAACCTACGCATTTTTAAAGAAGAAAGTAACCCAATCTATATTATTCTAATTGAAATTCTATGATCTTCATAGTATGCCTAGTCAAAGTATGCCAAATAATCTGTACTCTAAATGAACGTTATGCTAAATGATATTATACAAAATTTTAACTATGCCAAAGGTAAATATGCCAATAAAAATTCTACTATCTTAAATGTATGCCATTCTAAATTCGGTCATAAGCACATTATGCCTAAAAATATTTATGTCAAATATTTTTTATGCCTAATTAATGATCGACTAAAGAAGTTTCTGCGAAGTCAGTTATCCCAAATAGGTTTCGGAGTATCAAGTTTCTACCAAATAGACCGCACCCTTTTTTCCGATGTGTATTGGAACAGTTTTCTCAATACACATTTCATTTTGTACAATTTATGCCATATTTTTAACGTCAAATCAAATCAAAATCCTTTATTTGCTAGAATGTGGTACATAGACAGTTGTTACATTATAGGTATATATATTTAGGACAGTCACACTTTGCCTAACGTAAGGTCAGCTGGTCAGATATAAATTAAAATGTAAATTAATAAAATACAAATTGGCCATAATTTTTTTTTTTTATTTTTTTTTTATTTTTTTTTTATAAGTGACTAAACCCGCGTTTGACCTCAATCTCACCTGATGGTAAGTGACGATGAGGTCGAAGATGCAAGCACACGGGTTTAGGAAGGAACTGGCTCTTTATACAATATTGCCGGAACACATTACCGCCGGAGCGGTAACATTTGGCGGCAGACTTTATATAAAGGGTGGTCGCTAGCCAGGCGGACCCAGAAGGGATCCTACCACCAAGCAAAATTATGGATGGGACGTTTGTCTTCCATGACACCTGATGTTAAGTGAACATGAAGACTAAGGTGGTACACGTCCATCCACGAGAAACCTATTCACTCGACGCTTAAAAGTACTAGGACTATACTGGTCAGGGAAAATAGACGAAGGCAGTTCATTCCAAACCTTGGCGACCCGTATCAAAAAGGAACTGTCAAAGCGCTTAGTTCGACTTTTCGGAATATCAACCACATACGGATGGAAGTTCTGTCTGCGTCTAGTAGTCCGATGGTAAAAGGGTGAGGGTTCAATTTGCTCAAACAGAGCACTCGCGCACTCACCAAAATGTATCCTGTAGTACACGGTTAAACAGGCAACCTTACGACGATGCTCTAGGGTCTGTAGTTTTTTGGTCGTAAGGTCGACGTTGTTAATTAATTTACGGGCTCTTCGGTCAACGGAGTCCAGCGCTTCTAGTTGATATTTGGCTGAACCATCCCAAAGATGACTGCAGTACTCCATGCATGATCGCACTTGAGCTGTATATAAGTTAAGAAGCTGTGCAGGGCTGAAGTACCGCCGTACCTTCGAGATGATTCCCAACTTTTTCGAAGCTACTTGAGCCATGGACACAATTTGTTGACCGAAGTTTAAACTAGATGTTATAGTTACGCCTAAAAGCCCTAGATGGTCAGTGATGGGGACAGATACATTTTGGAAAGTGGGCGTTAATGTGAAGGTGCTCTTTTTTGCGGAGAATAGACACGCCTGAGTTTTGGACGCGTTGAATTTGACCAAATTCGACTCACCCCAATCGGATACTTTCCGTAAGGTCAAATCAACGCGCTCAATCATTGACTTTCTTAAACTTTGGATTTCACGGGGGCTCGCTCGCGCATTGGATACGTATCTCTCTACAACAGTGCTGTCATCAGCATAACTAATAATGCCCGGTGTCAAAAGGTCATTAATGTGCAGCAAGAATAATGTTGCAGAGAGAACAGATCCCTGAGGTACCCCGGCATTAATTGCCATTTGGTCGGAGGAGAAGCCATCTAAGACTACTCGAATTGACCGTTCCCTCAGAAAATCAGATATCCAGTCGCAGAGCCCAATCGGTATGCCATAAGCTGGAAGCTTACTTAAGAGACCATCATGCCAGACCCTGTCAAAGGCCTAGGAAATGTCTAAGGATACAGCTATTGCTTCACCATGACCCTCCAAGGCCTCGCTCCATAAGTGAGTGGCATACACGAGAAGATCGCCGGTCGAGCGCCCGTTGCGGAAACCATATTGGCTATCGCTTAGGAGCTCGTTGGCCTCGAGGTATGCCAGGAGTCGATTGTTCAATACACGTTCCATGACTTTGCAAAGTATGGAAGTGATTGAAATTGGTCGGTAGTTGACAGGATCGGCACGGCTTCCCTTCTTTGGTACTGGTTGTACGTTAGCAAGCTTCCAGGACTTGGGAACCTTACCGGATTCCAATGAAAGTCGATAAAGACGCGTCAAAACGGGAGACAACTCAGCTGCGCAGCGTTTTAAGACCACTGCAGGAATACCGTCTGGACCACTAGCTTTGTTCTCGTCTAGGTGCAGCAAGCATTTAAGAACCTCCTTTTGGCGAATGTGAACGGTACCCATTGTAGGTCCGAACTGAGGTAATTGGGGTGGGATTTTTCCTTGGCAATCTAGACGAGAATTTTCTGCGAAGATACTAGCAAATAAATCTGCTTTCTCCTTAGAAGTATGGGCCAGAGAACCATCGGGTTTCCTCAGTGGTGGCAGCGACGGGCGACAAAAGTTCGTTTCGACCGACTTGGCAAGGGACCAGAAAGCTTTACTTCCCGAAGGGTATGCTGCTATTCTGTCTCCGATACGGCCTATGTGGGCAAAACGAGCTCTTTTGATTACCTTTTTGCAGGACTTGGCGGCAGCATTGTATCTTTTCTTAAGTTCATGCGAACCCAGGGCTTTGCTTCTGCGAGCATTTGCCCAGGCTTTGTATGCTTCCCGCTTTCGCTTTTCAGCGGCTAGGCAAGCAGTATTAAACCATGGGCGAGCTTTGGTTTCAAGGGATAGATCAGCGTGGGGAATGAAGTACTCCATTGCTTGAACTATCACACTTGAGACAGCATCAGCGCAGCACGATGGATCGGTTGATGTAAAACAAGTTTGCCGCCATGGATAAGATGCGAAGAAATGTCGCATTTCATCCCAATCTGCTGACTTGTAACGCCATACTCGCCTGGAGCCTTTTGGGCGGGTGTCAGGTGGCGAGTACAGCGATACAGATTTCACCATACAGTGATCGGATGTCCCTAAAGGTGCAGTGACGGACACCGAGTATCTGTCAGGATCGGTTGTCAGCAGAAGGTCCAAGCAATACGCAGTGTGGCCAGCAATGTCGGGGATGCGCGTAGGCTCGTTAACAAGCTGTGAGAGACCATAAGTCAGCGAAAACTTAAAGGCCTCTCTGCCAGCATGGTCAGTGTCCTGATACGGGTATAACCACTGCCCATGGTGAGCATTAAAATCCCCCAGAAACACCAACTGCGCCGTGGGAAAACGTTGCTGAATCTTATCTGCTGTATTGCCAAGGTATTCTATAAGCCTCGTTGTCTCCCGATCTCCGCTATGTGAACGATAGATACAGGCGTAAACCACTTGGTCTAGGCCAGTATCTATGTGAACCCACATGACTGAAAGGTCCGGCACTTCCAAGTAACGGAGACGCTGATAACAGATTGCGTCACTGGCATACATGCACACCCCGGCGTGCGGGCGGAAAAGAGACTCCAGGATATAGCCTGGGTAACCAAGGTATGCCGAGTCTGACGGATCGCAGATCTGCGTTTCCGTTAGAAAGAGTAGGTGTGGTCTCTCCGTCTCAAGATGGTGGTGGACATCATTCAGATTGGAGTGCACTCCTCGGATGTTACAGAAGTGCACTTTAAGGGAGAGGAAGTGCAACCGCTGTTGAACCGTACTCTTTTTAGGACCTTTCATTGTGAATTGGTAGTGGAGTGAATAGGGAGGAGAATAGAAGTTGAGTGAAGCGCTGCAAATGGAACCAAGCAACTCGTAGGAAACAACGCACCATTGGGGAACTCGCCTGGAGACTGCGGGGACGCCCGAACCCCCCCGAGGTCGCCATCGGGTCCTCTCTAACCGGTCGCCAACCGGCACGATGGAGCCTCCCGGGATTTTTCGCGAGGTGGCGGGGCAGCCTTTCGCATGTGGCTGGCATGCTACTTGGGCCCCCTACTACCTGCGGTCGGCCAGCGGTGCACCGTGCTTCGGATCCCGCTACCCTCCAAAATGAGTTACCCGGTGAGTCATTATCCTACGAGTTGAAAACTGTTCTCCGATGCAGCACGATTACTCAGACCTATCCTCCTCAATGGCTACACTAGACATCATGCCGGAACGCAACTAGGTTACTTGGCGGCATGGTTTTGTCTAGTGGGTGGTGACAAGCCACGGCCGAAGCCTACCACCAGATTTTACTGCTCGTTTAGCACCACCCAGGGACCACGTACAAGGCATCGAGGGCTAAACCTTGCGGACGCGAGCAGTTTTCAGTCCCCAAAAAAAAAATTGGTCCATGTTACAATGTCGTAGGCATTTAAAAATGTGATAATAATAACAATAAATATAATAAATATTTCTGACACTCACACAACATTATCTAGCCCAAATTAAGTTTCTTAAAGAACTTGTGTTATGGATACTAGATAACTGATACACTTAAGAAATATATAAACATACATATTGAATAAATACATATTTTTTATTAGAATAAACTTAAATAAACATATAAACATCCATGACTTGACGGCTAATATCTGTGTTCATCACACCGATTATCGCCGCCGCCGGGATTCGAACCCAGGACCTCTGGCATAGAAGGCAGTTTTGTTTGGTTGGTTATCATTGTTAAATTTCAAAACAGTTGATTAAGTAAAGAAATACAAAATAAGATATACTCAATTTGCAATATTAATTTGCCAAAATAATTTACTATACCATGTCAGGCCATCTTTTAAACGCAACCATAGGCCAGCCTACGTTTTGTATTCATTTGAAAACAAATATAATGAAAACATACGTTTCAGATGATAGAAGGTAAAATTAACGTAGACCTAAAAAAGATTTTCCTTTATTTCTTA
The DNA here is from genome assembly GCA_944452665.1 of Stenoptilia bipunctidactyla. Lineage (NCBI taxonomy): Eukaryota > Metazoa > Arthropoda > Insecta > Lepidoptera > Pterophoridae > Stenoptilia > Stenoptilia bipunctidactyla. Next base: position 26,575,225 of record OX101722.1, on the reverse strand, counting down.
TATGCTGTCAAGAATGGTAAGTACTCGCAACTATTATCTATGAATAGTTATTAACTTCACGCCTGTGTCCTCATGGAGTAGGCAGAACACCAGAGGCTATAAAACCATCTGATGTCACGTTTGAATAATTAGAAGTTATTTGAACGATGGAGAGAGGCTATTAACAGGAGTCAGCCTATCGCCCACAAAATCGCCAACAAGACCTCTGTCCCTTAACTGACTTTTACCGTATGCCCGAGAAGAGCAGCAACTGGTACATTCTGAGATTTATTTGCTCCCAGTCCACCATGGAAGCAATATATGTTTAGTTATTATGAGCATAGTCTTAGGCTGCAAACTGGACGGCAGCGACAGCGAGAGCGGCAGCGCAGCGGCGCGAGCAGCGACGCGGGGAATCTGGGCCGTTTTCGACGCCAGCGGGCGAGAGAGCGATTTGTCGCGCTTTCATACAAACTCAATACTTTGCATTTGTTGATTATTTTATATCTGATATAAAAATGTAAATCGCAAAACCTAGCAGACGTTTTTATAATAAGATTAATGTTATAAAAAATTATGATGGTGTTTTCTTGACCTTTTAATTTACCCTCGACAGGAGCTTGAAAATTAAGAAATTTCTCCTAAAATTCCACATAAAAAAGCAAATTCATGCCAAAGATTTTCCAAGCACTGATTCAATTGCCACATAATCACATTAACATTATAAAACCCTCGGTACGAATACAACCTCATGATTTTTTTCCTACCTACAGATACAAGTCACTAAATGAAATTATAGGCTCTAAATGTAAGGGCGACCCGCGTCAAGGTTCGTGGAGGCTTTTAACATATTACCTCAAAACTTTGAGGCGTTAATGTTTCGTTTTGCCATTAATTTGGCCGCGTTTTAAGCAAATTAATTTTTTACACCGGATTCCGATTCGATATGAATGTCAGTTTGAAATGTCACGGTTGATTAATTTTTCGTGAGTGGTAACCTATAATACAATAGGGAGTGGTAAATAGTTCTTAAAGCTTAAGTCTGTAGTTTGACAGTTGGAGGTGATACTCGTAGATGGGCATTTCAACATTTGACTTTTAAATTTTTAGTATCTGTAATGTCAGATTTAGGGTTTTCAAAATTAGTTTCTGTTGACAAACGTTGAGGTTGAGACCTAAAACTAGATACTATCATAAAATTAGTCGTCGCGGCGCCGTGATTACTGTGTTTATCATAGGATATCACAGGTTAAACAACGTTTGGAGCAGCCGGTACTTGGATGGGTGACCGCTGACCATTCATTTCTCACGACAACTTCTGTTCTTGGGTTTAGCAGTCGGTCCCGCGTGCTGTATACTTGTATAGTAGTCGTTAGGGTTTGTCAGAAGCCATTTCGGCGCCCTGAAAATTCTGACATCCACCACCCAGCACTGGGTCAGCTTGGAGGATTATGGCCTATACTTTCTCGTCACCCAGGGGAGAGACTCATGCCCTGCAGTGGGCTCATTACAAAGAGTTGTGATGATGATGATGATAAAAAATTTGAGAGTAAAGTAATGTCGAATTGAGCTCAGTGAGGAAAGAACCATTTATCAGTGGTTTAGAATTTATTTTAAGGACGAATTTTCTAGACCGCTGTTTAAATGAATCTTTGCAAGTAACAAAGATCACTTTTAATAGTCGTTATTATTTTCATTACTGCACCATAAAGATACCTACTTAGGTAATGGACATAAATCTTACTAATATTATAAACAAGTCACCGCGCGCGGTTTTACCCGCGTAACTTTTGATATCGTGGGAATTTCGGGATGAAATATAGCCTATAACCTTCCTCAAGAGTTGGGCTATCAAATGCAAAGAGAATTTTTCAAATCCCACTTGTAGTTTCTGAGATTAGTGCGTTCAAACAAACAAACAAACTCTTCAGCTTTATATAGATGTGAAAGTTATGTATGGTTGGATGTTTATAACTCAATCACGGAAGAACCGATTTGTATCAAATTTTGCATAATGATAGTGTACAGTCTGGAATAGCACATAGGCTACTTTTTATCCCGATATTCCCGCGGGATCCAAAATGGCGCGAGTGAAACCACGCGAAACAGCTCGTTACCAATGTCAACATTATCTATCAATGTCCAAGATCATATCTACAATATTTAAGTTTAAAAATTACCATATTAAACGCCAGCATTCCGGAAACTACAAAAATCTTAAATTATTCTTCAAAATTTTAATTAGATTGAGTAATAATTAGCAGCTTGTCGCTCCAAATTTTGGGATAATCAGGTTAAAAACTGATCAACGTCACATAGCTGGTTTTATTTAACGACGTGGTTATTTACATAATATAATTAGATTTTTGGGTGGTTGACCTTGAACGAATATTTTTAACGGTGCTTGCGTTTAAACTCAATCTTACTTGATGGTAAGTGAGATACATTTTATTGGCTTTTGCATATAATCAATTGAATCGGGCGTTACTTTACGGAAATCCATGATAACTACTATAAATAAGTTACCTTGGTAATTCCACGACCCGACCTTCCGAATTAAAAGTGACTTACATTTCGTGCGTTGCTTAACTGCCCTCCCTCCCTCAAGCAAGAAGCAAGCAATGCAATGAACACACATTGCATTGAGGGAGGGCGCCGTACCTACGCACCCGTACTTACGCACGAAATGCATCACTAGTGCAAGTACGAGTCGCGGAATTAGCAAGGTAACTTAGTTATAGTAGTTTTTCATATAACTTGCTGCAGTTCAGTACAGTTTTGAATTTGTAAATCTTAACGTTTTAATTGTGTGTGACCTCTAAGTAATATGGTTTCTTAGGGTTCCGTACTAAAAGGGTAAAACTGGACCCTATAACTAAGACTCCGAGTTTCATCTGTTCGTTTGTCACCAGTGTTTATCTCGTGACTCATGTCTTTTTTTTTAAATAAAGATTAAGCTCGCGTTTGACCTCAATCTCACCTGATGGTAAATGAAGATGAGGTCGTAAATGGAAGCTCACGGGAAAGAACTATAATAATAATAAATAAATATTTCTAACACTCACACAACATTACCTAGCCCAAATTAAGTTTCTTAAAGAACTGGCGTTATGGATACTAGATAACTGATATACTTAAGAAATATATAAACATACATATTGAATAAATACATATTGTTTATTAGAATAAACTTAAATAAACAAATAAACATCCATGACTTGACGACTAATATTCATCACACAAATATCTGCCGAAGCCGGGATTCGAACCCAGGACCTCTGGCATAGAAGGCAGTGTATGTTACCGCTACACCAGCCGGTTGCCAGAACTGACTCTTAATACAATGTTGAGCGGTAATATTGGACGGCAGATTGTATATGAAGTGTGGTTTCTAGCCAGTTGGACCCTGAAGGAATCCTACCAACTGTTTATCTAATCGATTGAGGACCTTAGGTTTTTTTTTATTAACGACTAGGCCCGTGGTTGATCTCAATCTCTCCTGAGAGGTCGAAGGGGCACACGGGCTGAGGAAATGAATGAAAGGAATGAATGGAAACTTATGGAATGAATGGAAATTTATGGAATGAATGAAAATTTATGGAATGAAAGGAAATTTCAATTTTTGGCTTGGTAGTAGGATCCCGTCAGGGTCCGACTGGCTAGCTGTCACCAAATATGTAACCATTTTGGCGGTGACGTATTTCGACAATATTTTATGAAGAGCTAGTTTTTTCCTAGGCCCGGCAGTCATCTTCGACCTCATTTTCACTTTTCAGGTGAGATTGAGGTTAGGTCAGAGCGGGCTTAGTCTTTTATAAAAAAAAACCACTTAAATTTTAAAATAGCGTATAGTGCATATTGAAAACACATGTAAAACATATAAAGGGTAGGAGGTTACCTCTGTTTCATGAATTTTTTTATAGACCAATGAATAAATTATCCCTTCTTACTGAAATGAGCGGTTAAGGGTGACATGCGAGGGTAAATTAAAATCAAATAGTGATGTCGTAGAAATGAGAGGTTTTCTGACAGCTCATTAAAAAAACAAAACTGTACAAAATTGGTACAAAAGGCTTCGATAGATGGCGCTTTACAAAAGGCGAAGGCGAAGAATTTATTCCACACTGCGTTTTTAAAAGTAAAATAAATTAATTGACGTCTGTATCAGAAATTGAACGTATAAATAACCATAGATGGTAGACACCACTTACCTACATTATAGTATACAGATTTAACGCCTTCGGCTTTTTAAAAGTGCCATCTATAGAGGTTTTTTGAACTAATTTTTATGAGCTGTCAGAAAACTCCCCATTGAACAGGATATTGCAACAACTGATTATAAACTATGCTCGAACTTCAGTTGGACATATACGTATAGCGGAAGTGAATATTTTCTTGAACAGTTAAGGCATGCATGACTGATACAACTTTAAGCCTTTATTTTGGTTTGGTCAATAGAAACTTCGTGTTAAAGTCGCTTGGTGGTAGGATCCCTTCTGGGTCCGCCTGGCTAGCGACCACCCTTTATATAAAGTCTGCCGCCAAATGTTACCGCTCCGGCGGTAATGTGTTCCGGCAATATTGTATAAAGAGCCAGTTCCTTCCTAAACCCGTGTGCTTTCATCTTCGACCTCATCGTCACTTACCATCAGGTGAGATTGAGGTCAAACGCGGGTTTAGTCACTAATAAAAAAAAAAAGTAGTTTCTGTGTATATTGTTCGGTAAAGAAAATACTACTAAAATAATACCTATGGTTTTTAGACCATGGCGCTGATTTTCAGCTTCAACCATAATAATCAGCAGCAAATTAAAATAACTTAACAATAAAATTCTTAAAATAATTATTTAAAACTTAATAACAGAAATACATTTGAGAGAACAAAAATAATTGATGAGAAGTGAATCGTAACTTATATTAATTATATTTATATTAACAATTTATATTAACAGAAATACCGCTTAGTAGCTGGCTAGGAAGAAACTGAAAAAAGAACTGAATACTGCAAGTTAAGCAATGTACGGCCCAGTTGGTATAAGGAGCATCCGTCTATTTAAGACCTTTATTTATTACAACGATGCCTCCTTTTTTAATATTTACGTTCAATGCTGGTAGCGGCATACATGTAACAATAGAAGTTTAAATTAGTCTAAAGACATGTTGTCGCTGCAATTAAAAATTTTATCAACTACAAGAGTTTTTTTTAATAAATGTATCTTAATATACACTCAAAATGAAAGTTTAGAAAAGTGGTTTCGTTGGGACTCAAGCCCAAGAACTCTCTTACCACAGACAAATAAATAAATATAAATATAAATAAATATTTCATACACTCATACAACATTATCCAGCCCAAATTAAGTTTCTTAAAGAACTTGTGCTATGGATACTAGATAACTGATATACTTAAGAAATATATAAACATACATATTAAATAAATACATATTTTTTATTAGAATAAACTTAAATAAACATATAAACATCCATGACTTGACGGCGAATATATGTGTTCATCACACCGATATCCGCCGCCGGGATTCGAACCCAGGACCTCTGGCATAGAAGGCAATGTATGTTACCACTACACCAGCCAGTCGTCGTCTATTCAACCAAACATCTACAGTCACAAAAGCAGTCGAAATACATTTAGAAATAAGGCCATTGCACTTTTTTATAGGCCCCAACAAATGAATCGCCCGGTTTAAATTCATTGCAACCCATTTGAAATAGATGGTATAGTCGGTTGCATGTCCCGTAAAACCTATTTACTGCGTCTCATTTCCTTATTCACCCGTGAAACGATCCTTCATACGACGATTCCGGCAAATGACTAGAACCTACCTGAGGTACATTCAGTTGGAGAAAGGTTTTAGGTAAGTACAGTCAACGCTGTATCTAAATAATTGCTGTTCGATTTGTTATAGCATTGTTTTGAAGATTAGACGTAGTGTATTTGAGGGAAGATGTTATTTACAATAAATACAAATCGTAGAAACATTAGATATTTTTTACCTCTATTAATATTTCAAATTATCTTTGCCAAAACGACGACCCGGACGACTCCGCCGTCGGTGGCCTTCGGAAACAGTTGATCGCCTAAAATAGAAAGACAAAAGGAAAACCTATGGACATGTCGTTCATTCTAGTTTGATCTTTTCTTTTATTTATATCTACGGAAACGGAACGGAAACGGAAGGAAGTATTAAAAGGATTTTCGATTAATATTAATCGAATCATAGGATATACATTTCTTTGTAAGAAAAGATAATCGAATGTTATTTACGTGTATTTCTTTCTTTGTAGGAATTAATTTCTACATATTGTGGTGTATTCCAGTACACACTTCATATCATTATACTGCAATGGAAATTGTATTGGTTAAAAATAAAATATTATTCTAATAGTCACACTTCAATCCTATTATTTACATTCCAATCCTATTATTTGAAAATTAAGCTAGACGTTTGTATCTGTTATATGTACAACGTGTAACATAATGAAGAGATAATACTTAAAGGGATTGTATGTTTGATGATTCAGTTTATAAGTAACAGTAACATAAATTTGTTATCCTTACGGTTCGGCTGAATAACAAGTTCAAAGTTTAGATCAAAATATCTAAGTGTCAACCCTAAAAACAGCTGTTAGCTTTTGATGAAATCTATTCGATAACAGATGGCGTAAAAATAATATGATGATGGGTAACTAAGCCAGATACTATAAAGTTCAGCCTGTGCAGGAAAGGTCATAAGGTCACTGACTGCGGCTCAAGTCTTGTTTTAGCTTATTAGTTTGACTAGGGTTGTCAAAATATTTTGTTGTAAAATAATTAAATAAATTTGTATGAAAGTCTATACCAGCACTGATTTTGCTTATTTTTACTGTATATTCTAAGTATGGTATAGAAGCTAACCCTCAAGTTTTATCTCTCCATTTTGTAACACGTTGTATAATTCCCTTCACCAGTAAATTTAAACCTATTGAATATAAATATAAATACCAATCCCATTGTCATAGAGCTAAGAATGCTGCAAGATTTGTTGTGAAGATATTTGAAAACATTGCTATTGTAATAATATTTGGATTGATTCTTCATCACACTTTTTTGTAGGTCTCATTCTAGATTTTATATGGGAGAATTTAGGTGTTTACTAGTATTACATTGTTTTTGTTATTTGTTTGTAATTATATCACCGCTTGTTATAAAAAAAGATCTATTGTCACATTTTTCAGCGTAAAAAAAACTCTTATTAATTTAAAATTACCGTAGCCCAAGTAAACTTTGGCTACAAAAACATCATGAGCAGTACAAATATTTGTGGTTGGTCACTGAAGAAAATTAGGTCAGACAATGTTTAAGTAAATTTCAATACTTTCATATTAATCGATATACTGAGCACGACGTAAACTAGTTGTAAATATCTAGTTTTATACTCCAAAATGAATGTTTTAGCGTTCGAATGATGGAAGTGAGTGTGAAATAGGGTTGCTATGCAAGAAAAACTGACTACTGTCAGGGAAATTTTGAATTAGACTAGTACGAGTATAAATTATTTTAATTATTCACGATTCATAACATAAAATAGTATACATTTCTAACTTCTAAATCGCGTATAATTTAGAAGCCATCTTGACGTCCTGAACATTTTGATATTCTCTAAACAGCACCAGGCTAGCTCGGTGACTTAAGACCTAAACCTGCTCGTGGCCCAGGGGAGAGACTCATAGCCCTGCTGTGGGCTCATTACAAAGAGTTGTGATGATGATTATAAGTTAAAGTATAGGTGTCTTTGCAAATATTATATTCACAAGGGACTGTAATCCTAAAACTCAAGACCCTGACAGTTCATTTTGTGTTAATCCTTAACGCGACGCTCGTAGCTCATAGACTGAATTTTTTAGTAAAGTACTTTTACAACATTCTTTTCAACACACTTGCTCGTAAAATGAGCCTAATTCTATTGAATTTAGAACTATAAACTGGGCTATAAGTCACGCGTGCATAATATATTATACCCTAGTGCATAATATAATGAATCCTACAAAGTTGAATTGTACCTTTGTGCAAATTAAATGCGAGTAAACAGAGCATATTTTATTGATCCGGGTTATACATTAAATTTTTTCAGAAACAACAAAGAGGTTTTATACCACTTCAAATCCATATACATTTTTAAATGTTTACGCCTTATATTAGTTAAAAAAATTGTATATCAAACAAATTATTCACAATTTACAATAATTTGTTACAAAATATTAAAATATTTGGATTTACCACTCCAAATTTAATATTTTTATGTAAAATAGGCTGTATATGCTATACAGCCATTGTCACATTTGGCGGAAAAAAAACCTACGCGCATGCGCGAAGTTCGGCGCCATTTTTCAATCACAATTCACAGCTTTGTTATCAAGTGTGTTTGTTATTTTATGACCACGTATGTCTGTCTTTTACTCATAAGTGTGTTGAAAAACGTCGTATATAACTCGTGAGCGTTGCTAATTACAGTCTCGGCTCATTATTAAGCCCTCGCCTGCGGCTCGGGCTCAAATCACAGCCTCGACTGTAATTAGCAACTTCGCTCACTTGTTACATAATATACTATTACAGCTTAAATAAATGAAAAAAATTGTTAAATAAAAAAAAACTCCCGATCAGGACTCGAACCTGGGACCTCTTGTTTGCCGGATGATAGCTTTGCATACCATTAGCTCCATCTAAGCATTTTAAATGCAAAAACTTTAAAATATTAATTCTTAACAGCTGTAAGGAAACCCAAGAAATTTTAGTTTAATATAAAGCAATTAAAACAATAAAGTGAAGTGTTTTTATACAATATCAAATAAAACTTACTTTTTACAATGGGAAATAGAACTTACTATGTATATACTTACGACCGGCTGGTGTAGCGGTAACATACATTGCCTTCTATGCCAGAGGTCCTGGGTTCGTATCCCGGCGGCGGCGGATGTTTGTGTGATGAACAAAGATATTAGTCGTCAAGTCATGGATGGTTTATATGTTTATTTAAGTTTATTCTAATAAAAATATATATTTATTCAATATGTATGTTTAAATATTTCTTAAGTATATCAGTTATCTAGTATCCATAACACAAGTTCTTTGAGAAACTTAATTTGGGCTAGATAATGTTGTGTGAGTGTCAGAAATATTTATTTATTATTATTATTTATTTACTTGCCATTGGGGTGGCACGTCACTTGTTTTCTGTCTAAAATGAATTCGAGGTGTTGGATTGATATTCTTATACTATGCTTTTTTAATACCTAATTTGTTTTCATCATAGAATAATACTGAAATAAGTAAAAGGTGTCATTTTGTTAGGGAAGTGTTATGTTGCTTAAAAGTATAATATATCGCAAATTACAAAATGATCGAAATATTTAATGACTTTTTATGCCTACAACAGTGCTTATTTAATCTTTTCGACCAACTTCAAAAAAGAAGGTGGTTCTCAATTCGTTTGTATGTTTTTTCTTTATGTTTGTTACCTCATTACTCTTGACTGGGTGAACCGATTTTAATGATTCTTATTTCATACTAGCTGTTTCCCGCGACTTCGTCTGCGTGAATACCGGTTATGGGAGTTGGATAAATAATATTATAATATCGTCCTTGAAGTTCAAAGTCAAAATCGATTCAGTTGTTTAGCTGTGAAAGCGTTACTGATAGATAAACAGAAGGAGTTATTTTAAAAACTGTTACAACAAAGCTGTCATTCGCAGTTTCACCAAGGTTTTGTGAAAATTACCTATATAAAATAAAATAGAAAAAGTTACCTACAAAAAGTATATACCAAACAGGAATACCCTACGAAAGGCACACTGGGTAAAAGTAAGGCTGCAAACTGGACGGCTGCGACAGCGAGAGCGACAGCGGCGTCATGCTACCGTCGACAATGATAAATCGGGCCCTTTATCGATATTTTCTTAGAATATGGTATTTAGTGTAAGTAATTTTTTAAGTAACCGAAATAAAATATACCTTATATGTTGCCCCGGCTTCACAGCTATACACCAAAAAAAGTTTCATTCAAATCCGTCCAGCGGTTCCAGAGATTAGCGTGTGCAAACAGACAAACTTACAAACAAACAAACAGACAAATTTTTTTTTTCAGATTCTTACTCTTTTTTCATTTATTTATAACCCTAGATATTTTTTTTTGTAAAAATATTAAATGTACAGACACGTTTTTTTTACTGTTTTATTATATGTATTGATGATAGATGATACTTTAAATAATAAAACACTTTTTAACCGGATTTATCGCGTATATTTACATTTTAAATTTTGACTCGACGTTTCGGTGTCTTTGCAGACCCCGTGGAGGAGGTCAGTCGCTCGTGACCACGGGGTCTGCAAAGACACCGAAACGTCGAGTCAAAATTTAAAATGTAAATATACGCGATAAATCCGGTTAAAAAGTGTTTTATTTAATGGTATGAATCGCGAAAACTTAAGACAATATTAGATGATACTTACCATTTGGTCCCATATAAATTTCATCGAAATCGATTGAGCGCTTCATGAATTTTTTTTTGGGTTTGAAGTACACAATCGATTCCAATCCAAAGTTTTGACGTGAAGTCGGATTTTTAATGCTCTGCATTCGTTGATTGTTAAATTTGAGTTAATCTGCTTCAGTATTTAAGTGATCCTGATTATTTGGGACCTGTGATCCTCGATGAGTTGCAGTACTGCAGCGAAATCTGGACAATCCTATCATGGAGGCTGCTATTAATGTCACATATGATATGTCACACGTGCCAGTGTAGGCTTATGAAAAGGCTGTGCTGATTGAATTTATGTCTGCCAATCACTGGCAATATAAGACAGGCATACTTATTCAAAGAGAAGAGTTAGTAGAGCGATGTTTCTCTCACACTATTGCTTCAATGGTCAAATATCGATACCTAACTGGGAACTGGGAAAAGCTCTTGGAAGCGTGAGAATTTGAATATTTCGGAGGCTGCTAGTGTGAATTGTACTGAGCCGTTCTATAGCGGCCTAATTTTTGTTACAATTAAGATTACATAATTATTTTTCATTTTGATTATATTTTTATTTATTTATATTTATTAGGGAAACAAACCGAACAATTATAATTATTCTTATCAAATTAAAAGTAATACAGCATCTATCAACATAAAAAGAAAATTAAAATAAAGTTACTATGAAATCTTATTCTAAAAATTACTAAACGATTAAAAATACGTACAGCGCCATCTAGTATCAAATCGTGAAATTAAATTCGGGAAAGAAATCTATCCTGTAAGAACCAGTATGTTTTCGAGATAAACTTAAGCCTCTGTGCTGTGGCGAGACTACAAACTATTTCTGTGCAAAATTTCATCAAGATCCGTTCAGCCATGTTCTGCCCTGGTTGAGGGACAAACTTTCACACATCTATCCAAACTTTCAAATTTATAATATAAGTAAGATATTTTGAGCCTTTGCTTGATTTTGTTTTCCTACCTGAATTTCTTATACCGACTAATATGTAAGTAAAAATGATTACCAAAAAGTTAAAGAAAAGATTCTGATACAAGATAGTATAGGAATTTCTATATTTACATTTACTGTAACTTTCAGGTAAGTTATTAAAACCGGCTGTTTAACATATGATCAGCTTTACCATGGTAACCATTTGACTACATCTTAAAAAAAAAACAGATGGACTTATTTTGATAAAATTTCGGTTAACGTATTCAATCCAGACACTCGTCAGACTTCTGAAAGGAATTTCTACATTCCACTTGATCAATTTACTTACGAGAGGTATCCACTTAATGAATTATGTCAAGAAAAAAAGGATGTATGTACCTACAAGAGGACGGCCGGAGCAAAACCTAAAATAATAACTACTTATTATGAGGTACATTACTTCTTAGATGGATATAATAGGAAAGAACATCTAATATATAAAATTCTCGTGTCACAGTTTTCGTTGCCATACTCCTCCGAAACGGTTTGACCGATTTTGATGAAATTTTTTGTGCTTATCCGGTATCTATGAGAATCGGCCAACATTTTTTTTTTATATTTATTTGGCAAAACAACGTAGAATCCACCTAGATAGTATTTCACTCCGAACCAAAGTTACTATAATCAGTGTATTATTTAATCTACTCTTATATATTATAACCTAAATCTGAAGTGGTTTTTGATTGTTTAAATGCACTTATCTGGGAAACTTCCAGCTGGATATGATAGCAAATATTTTTATTTGATAGCAAATCTTGGTTATATTTTTATTAAGAATTTTATATGGGGTCAAGGTAACAAGCTAAGTAACATAATTCTGGTAAGAACTCCACTTTGGTAATGGTATGAAAAATGAACAAACTTTGTAATCTTTAAATCAAGAAAGGCTAGGCCCCCGGCACTAGTTCTACTAAGAACTGGTTTCTTGGAGACGAATTCTTTTATGAATTTAGGGGGTTCTTACCACGATTTTTGATTTTATTTTCGCACTTGAGTCCGCGATCATGTTGCTTGTAACAGCATCGAAATATCGGACATGCGAAAATAAATTCAAAAATCGTGGTAAGAATCCCGTAAATTCATTAAATCATAGTGAAAATAACCGCGATAGTTTAAAACAAGAATTCTTTAATGTTCATAAAACATAGCCTACCATCTTGAAAAATGGACGATATAAGCAAACTGAAACATAAGTTTTACTTCCTTCTTTTGCTATTGGCCCATTAAATACAATTTATTGGAGATTAAGAGTGCGGTCCTCATATGTCACACAACAATCAAAGTCACAGTGATGCTTCATCAGAAAGCAGAACTCTTCTGCTCTTCTGCTACTTATGGCGTTGACACATTGTGTTATTTTTTATTAATTTTTTATAACACCTCATACTTAATAGTTGTTTCATTACCTTCATTCAACCCCAGAAATAAAATCAACATAATCAACGAATACAGAACATTAAAAAAACCGACTTCAAGTCAAAACTTTGGCTGAAGTAGAAGGTCGTCAAAGTAAATGATCTCCGAACTCATATATATTTAAAATCATGAGGTACTTAATCGATTTCGATGAAATTTATATGGAACCAAATGAAAAATCTATCTATCATATGGAACAAAACTCAATCAAAAGTTATGAGGTAACAAACATAATATGAATTTGACCAAATTGAACCCACCCCTTTTTACCACCGGACTACCAGACGCAGACAGAACTTCCATCCCTATATAGTGGATTTAGCAAGAAGTCAAACAAAACGCTTCGATAGTTCCTTTTTGGTACGGATTGCCAAGGAGTGGAACAATCTGCCTGCGTCTGTTTTTCCTGAGCACTACAGTCCTGGAACTTTTAAGTGTCGAGTGAATAGGTTTCTCGTGGATGGACGTGTAACACCATAGTGTTCATGCGCACTTTCCATCAGGTGGCATGAAAGACAAACGTCCTATCCTTACAATATAAAAAAATAAAAAAATACGGACGAATTGGGTACCTTCTTCTTTTTTTGATTCGGTTGAAAATAACTGAGAATCAGAAGTTAATCTTCATTGAATCCCCGCTAACGATTAGATCGTACTGTCTGTAGTGAGAGCGCGCGAGGCACCTGCTCTCAGGATGCATGTTGCAGCGTGTGTAGTTAGTGCGAGTTATCGCGAGATGAGACATTCAATTTGCTGAAGTATTGTACTGAGGTATTAGGGGATGGAAGTGGCTTAGTTTTTATCGTTGTTTCGAATTTTTCATTTCTTTATTTAATAATTATATGACCACAAAAGGCAAGATATAATTAAAAAACACTTTGAACAAATATATTATAGTGAGAATAGGAAGTTTGTTTTCCATGCAACCTGATGGAAAATGCGCATGAAGATTATGGTGGTACACGTCCATCTACGAGAAATTATTCCAGCTAACAGTTTTTTGTGTACATGGCAAGTGTGTGGCGTTGATTGTAGATTGTGTTATTGTTTTTTTAAGTAATACTTTCAATTACTTAATGAATTCTTATTCTTTCATTATATTTCTGTTGTGAAAGCACACATGGCGCAGCCATTGTGATATTACTACTACGTAGTAATAATGGTAACGAAGTAGCAATGGTTGCAGCATCTGTAGTTAGTGTGAGTTAACGCGAGATGAGACATTCAATTTGCTGAAGTATTACACTGAGCTGTTGGAGGATGGAAGCGGCTTAGTTTTGCCTATATTTAAAACTAGCTGCTGCCCGCGACGTCGTCTGCGTGAACGCTATGCAGCACCAAACGAACCTACGATTATAACACTGCTAGCGTGATAATATGTAGCCTATATGTTGACCCGACTTCTTAACTATCTTCATGCCAAATTTGAAGTAAATCCATGCAGTACTTTTTGAGTTTATCCCGGAAAGACAAACAGACAAACAGACAAACAGACAAAAATTCTAAAAACTATATTTTTTGTTTCTGTTTCGATTGTAGATCATACCCCAAGTATTCTTTTAAAAAAATATTCAATGTACAGTTTTGACTTTCCTACCATTTTATTATATGTATAGATTTAACATCTATCAAAAATAAGTCTACAGGTACAGCTCTCTTAGGAAATTTCTTACAGCAGAAAGTACTTTTTAACCTGATCTGTAACTCGTTAAATTATATTTTTTAAAAGATGATTAACTCCTAGAGTGCCAGCCAAATATAACTTGAGTTTTTTTAGCTCACCAAAAGTGTACGAAAATCTCTTTTATCTTTTAATTATATGCAATTTTCTAAAAGAACTATGTGAAATCGTTTTTTCTTTATTAAATCGTTTATCAATAGTACCATATAAGATTATGTTGTAAAGTATAAATATTACCGTAATCACGCAAGATAGAAAAACATTATGGACACACGTGTGTACGTAAAGCGCGGTACGATTTGAGAACCTTAGTTAGTAGAATATTACTTGTTAGCCCTGGAAAAAAGTATTTCTAAGCATAATACAGGGTGACAAATTTTAGATACTGAAGGGGAGCACTCTGAACTCGATTCTGATCAGAATTATAATAGTATATTATGTAACAAGTGAGCGAAGCCCTGCGGCTCGGGCTCAAATCAAAGCCTCGACTGTAATTAGCAACGCTCACGAGTTACATACGACGTTTTTCAACACACTTGTGAGTAAAAGACAGACATACGTGATCATAAAATAACAAACACACTTGATAACAAAGCTGTGAATTGTGATTGAAAAATGGCGCCGAACCTCGCGCATGCGCGTAGGTTTTTTTTTCCGTCAAATGTGTCAATGTCTGTATAGCATATACAGCCTATTTTAAGTGAAAATGTTTAATTTGGAGTGGTAAATGCAAATATTTTAATATTTTATGACAAATGATTGTAAATTGTGAATAATTTGTTTAATATACAAATTTATTTTACTAATATAAGGCGCAAACATTTAAAAATGTATATGGATTTGAAGTGGTATAAAACCTCTTTGTTGTTTCTGAAAATATTTAGTGTATAACCCGGACCAATAAAATATGCTCTGTTTTCTCGCATGTTATTTGCACAAAGTTACAATTCAACTTTGTAGGATTCATTATATTATGCACTAGGGTATAATATATTAATGCACGCGTGACTTATAGCCCAGTTTATAGTTCTAAACTCAATAGAATAACGCTCACTTTACGAGCAAGTGTGTTGAAAAATCCGCTAAGTATCTATTGCATTACGCTTACGTAAACATGCGTTACGTAATGAATCTAAATTTCGGTTAAGTTTACTCAGTAAATGACTCATATTTATTTTTTATGATCTCAAACTATCACGTTCTGTAATTTCGAAAATGATCCACCAGTCACCCTTTATAGTTAGTACTAAACATGAGGATACATCACACTGGAAATAAGATCAAGCGTCATCTGAATCCGAAGTAACTTTTTCTTACTCCTAAAAATCTTCGTCCGTGTAAGTACTTATGTTTAAAAAAGTATTTATACAGAGTTTTTTTTAAGTCACCAGCCAAATTCAAATACTATTTTCTTTGATACAATATAAATAAATCTGCATATTTATTTTAGTATCGCTAGTACAAAAAAATAAAAATATGTCACCAGAAACTTTAAAAAAAATAGTCGCTGTTGATGAGCAAAGCTACTACGACGCGGCATTTCATTTATAATACTACGACGTAGTACTACAAGATGTTTTGTAGTAGTGCGTATTCGTCTTTATTTTAATGGTATTCATTCATAATTTAGAGTGACCATGATTTGCTTAGTATGTAATCGAATATATTTATTTCCTTGTAAAAAATACGTACCTTTTTTATTGCAAAAATTGTATTTATAAATGATACTTATTGTGATAATGATACCAATATGGAAATTGTTTATTTAATTTAATGTGTTTTAATTTAAATTTATTAATCAAAGTGTATTTGTATAAAACTAATAATAGGTTAAGAAGTGCTTTACTAACACAATATCGACTCTGGTCTGAAATAAAGACTTATTTATTATTTATTATTGTGTAAAAAAAATAGCCGGTGAGTAAAAATCAACCATGTATGTATATCCAAAAAATGTTGTTATCAATTTCATACGAGAATCTACTTACATCGTCATGGAAAAGTTATCCTCGTAAAATTTTGAATTGAAGCTATTTTACATAAATAGAACTGAAAACTTTCCAATTCTCTCTTTGAGCCCAATTGTTGCCTTAATTATATTTATTTTAAAGAACTCCACCACAGTTTACCTGTTTCAAAAGTTTAAACAAACTGAAAGTAAGTAAGCTCTTAAAAGTTGAAAGTAACGTAAACAAAATTATTAGTTGGAGCTTTTGTTTTTAACGCATTTTCCGTTTGGAAGACTGCTGTATATTTCATCAATAAAATTTTTTTAGAAAGCTTTTATCATAAGATTTAAAAACCAAGATAACGAATTCTAACTATATGACACTCATAACAACTTAACAACTGTGAAAATATTCGAAAAAAGATGTAAGTAAAGTTGACTTTGACATACTACTTCAACAACGTTTTTTTTTTTAATAAATGAAATCTCTTCTTTATGAATACAGCCAGGGTAGCTCAGTTGGAAGAGCACCCTCCCGGCAAGCGGGGGTCCTAGTCGAGTAATTTTATTTGGCTTATTTTTCAGTTATTTATATAATAGGGCATTATTAAATGCAGAAACTTAAAAATATTAAGACTTCCTCAGTTATACATGTGAAATTGGTTTCATTGTATAGAGTGTGAAAAATTTATGTAATCAGAAATTGGTACATACTTTTACTTATTTTTATTTTTTGGAACTTGGAAATTGTTCCAATTTTGAATTTATGAAGTAAGAAAATTGGTTTCTACGTTCAAATTATGTTTAAGTAGATAAAAGAAGAAAATTTTGTGAAATAGTATTTTTATCTAATTTTTATGATAATCGCGCTTATCTTGAAAACTACTAGTTTGATTAAAAAAATATTGAGCCCAGCTCTTTGTAAAGATTGCAGGCTATGATTTCATCCAGAAATTATAATTTATTCTCATGAATTCAAAAGTTACGTGAGAAGAACTGCGCGAAGCTGATAAAAAAACAAATTAGAGTTTTAAATTTCAAAAGAAATGGCGTAATAAATCGTTTATCCATTTTTTTATTTCTGTATTTTTTTTATTCCAAGAAATCTTGTTATTTAAAAAAACGAATTTTGAGAAATGAGTTTTATCTAACATCACGTCATATTAATAAAATAACCTATCATAACAAGAAACTAAAGTATTTAGTATTCAGTCAAAAATGTTTACCTAAATAAATAAATGGAACCTAAATAAATAGAACGGTTAGCAAAAGTTTCATCGTTTCTCATACTAATAATGTAAATGTGTTTATTGTAAGGATGGATGGATCCATCAAGGCTGTTTGTTATTCTTTCTCACGGCTAAAATTTTGCACACCATGTAGAAATTGAATAAATTAACATTTATGTTGTTTTAAATCATTAATTATAACAGGGTCAGAATCTACGTGGAGAGCGGTAGTTGAACCACACGAACCTTAAATACATATATAACTACACGCCTATATACCTTAGGTATGGGGTAGGCAGAACACCAGAGGCTTTTTAGGTAGACAGAAACCATCTGATGTCACGTTTGACACGTTGAAATTATAAGGATAAAAAGAAACTATTGTAGTGACAGGGGGTCAGCCTATCACGCCAATTAAACCTCTGTCCCTTAACAGAAACAGAAGAGAAGAGAAGAAAAGCAGCTGGCACATTCTATGTTTTTCTTTCGCTCCTAGTCCAGCATGGGAGAGATCTATTCAGTTAAATAAAATATTTATTAATTCAAATGCGACTTTACGATATTTTACAGTTTTATGTAATAAATAAGCAGTTTCGTGTTCGAATTCCGGTGCTTGTGGATATTTGCGTGTGATAAACAACGATTTTAGACATCAAGTCATGGATTTTTATATGTATATTTAAGTTTGTTTTTTCTTAAATCCATAGGTATATTCAATATGTATGTTTAAATATTTCTCAAGTTTATTTATCCGTCATATATTGTCCCTAACACAAGTAATTTAAGAAATTATATTTAATTTTGATCAACACAAAACGATATAGCAGTGTCTAGAGTTTGAGATTTGCCTTTAGCCTTTTTGCCGATCATTTATAATCTCTTCCAGGATTCCTAGATCCTTGATCTAAAAAACGGCATTAACGAGTATCAGCCGTTCTGCAATTTAAATGTCGAATGTATCATTGATGCCTCTCCGAGCTGTTGCATTGAACGACTAGTTTATTTTGTTGGGACTTAGCCTAATGGAATTCTGCACACGCTTTTTGAATTTAGATTTTGATTATGGAATGATATTAGCTTTCTTTTTAAATTGGTGTTATAAAGAAATGGTAAATTGGTTTCGTAAGCCTAATTTGACATAAATTTTAAAATGTTAGTTCTCTATACTTTCGTAAATTCATAGATTAAAATCATGAAATATCCAAATGACAGGGTTATTTTCTAGTCAGCAACCAAATTTAAATGTAATTTTCTTTTAAAGTGTATAAACAAACCTGCATATTTATTTTAGTATCCATCAGTATAAAAAAAATGGCACAACACAACATACTTTTTATAAATCGTCGCTGTTGATGAACGTTGCTACTACGACGCGGCATTTCATTGATAATACTACGACGTAGTACTTGAAAACTACTATAAAAAGTATCCACACAACAAAGTATCCACCACAAGCTATCACCGACACGTGTTTCGCTTCAACTAGAAGTATCCTCAGTTCGGTGGTGGTCGTTGCGCCCTGAGGAAGCTTCTGGTTGAAGCGAAACACGTGTCGGTGATAGCTTGTGGTGTGGGTTTCCAGGTGTGTGTTCATTGCATGTCTTGCTTCTTGCTTGCGGAACGGAGGGCGGTGAATCTACGCATGAAAATCCTGCATCACTAATGCAAGTACAAGTAGCGGAATTAGCAAAATAACTTTTTATAGTAGTTGTCATGGATTTCCGCAAAGTAACGCCTGATTCAATCAATTATGTAGTATTTGAAGATGTTATGTAGTAGCCCCTAGTCCTCTGTTTTAATGGTATTCATAATTTAGAGTGACTATGCTTCGCTTAATATGTTAGCTAATATATTTTGCAAAAAAAGTTCCTATTAATGATACTTAGTGTGTAAAAAATTTGACCCGGTGACTAATAAATAAAACCCTGTTTAATTAAAAAATCCTTCCTAGTATGAGGATTTTATCCGCTATTTGAATCCCGCGTTTAGCTTCTATCTTACCTCATGACAAGTGCAAATAAGGTCAAACTAAGGAATACGGATTATAATACTGAAAATTGAAAGTTTAGCATGAAATAGTAAGAAACATAGAAAAGCATCATAATATCAGTTTTCGAGAATTTTGAATTAGCAAGGTAATAATATAAAGTCCCGATTCAACCAATTCATTTTCTCCAATGCAAATTGAGGTCCGATAAGGAAAAGAAAAAATAGCTTGCAATAAACAAGGCGAAATGCTGTTATTGATTTCATACAGCATTTATTCTTAACTAGTTTCTGACACCCGGTTCTGCTGGCTTTAATTGTTTAAGCTTAAGATATCTGCAGCTGAAGTCTTTCCAATATTTTTACGAACTTTATTGAAGAAAACTGCAATAATTTAGTTCACAGGTAATGTATATTATATTAATGACAGGTATTTCAACAACATTAAATTTTATCTGTAGAGAACGAACTGAAGAATGTTTAGTTAAACTATATTGTATGTGATACAGGGTGGGGCAAAAGTCCCGCTACCATTTTGATTGCCTGTAACTTTGTTCGAAGAAAAGATAAGTAGGTTTGGCTTTCATAAAAAGATAATTTGGTCTTTAGATATTTTTTTATTATGATTGGAAACAGCACATGCAGCCCGTTCAACAATTCAATTATTTAATGACGTTTTTCCACGAAGAATAATTTCGGGAAATGGCGATTTAGCATGGCCAGCCAGATCTCCGGATTTAACAGCACCAGATTTTTTCTTATGGGGTTTAAGCCCCAAACAATACAACAACTTACAGACAATATTCGTCAAGAAATTGAAAAAATTCAGCCTGAAATGTTACAGCATGTCATGAAAAATGCCCTAAAAAGAACAGAGAGTTGTATAGCGAATCGCGGTAACCATTTAACCGATATAATTTTCCAATCATAACGAAAAAACAAACTAAAGAACAAATAAACTTTTTATAAAAACCAAACCTACTTATCTTTTCTTCGAACAAATTAATTATAGGCCATGAAAATGGTAGCGGGAGTTTTGCCCCACCCTGTATTTCATAAACTTTAAATGAGCTCTGTGAATATAAATATATTATATTGTTACGGTGCGCGCAAGCAAATCCGGGCAGTATAGCGCCGGCATAGAGTTCATATTTCTATGCACGCACGCGCTTGTTTGTTCGGGAAAAACCCAAGGTCAAAACTTCAAGGCGCGCACAGACGAATTTGTACCTTATACCGCGCGCCTAACGTTCATGTTTCTCTGGGACCGCGACTTGTTTACGACATGTTAACCTTGTTTATTGTTTTAGTCGCGTTATTTCGAGAACTTTGGAGAGGCCTTCTCGGGGATATATAAAGCGAGGATTAGGCCGCCGGGGAGATTCTAAGTTTTGACTTGAGAAGAAAAAGAACTGAAGAAACTAAACTAAAGTGCGTAATAAGTGATCTGTGATAATTTAGAGTTTTGACTGTCTGTGATTTTGTGTTCTTCGCGATTAAAAATCGTCTAACGGTAAAACCGGTGTATTTTAATTTATCCCCGAACCCTAGCTCGTAACATTTGGTGTCAGAAGTGGGATAAATTATGCCAGTGCTACCAAAAGGCGACGGACTTTCTCCAAGAGAAGAAAGGGTCCGCACGAGGAGTCAACAACGCCAACAGGAAACGGACCAACGTCGACTGGCTATGGAGGTCACGGGCGGATCTGCGGAGGTTCTGCCGCTTCCCGTGGAACAACCTATCGCTGCCGCCCTGGATATGACAGCATTATTAGCGTTTATGAAAGACCTCAAGGATGAAGTCCGGAGTGTTAAAAAAGAACAGAAGAAACTACTCAGTGCTATCGGTGGAAAAATCACTGAGGTCCAGGAACAGCTCCAATGCCACGAGAGTCGTGTCTCGAAGGCGGAGGCTCAGATTGAGTGCCACCATAGTCGCATTTCGGCAACGGAAAATGATCTCGCCGATGTGAAAAAGGCTCTCGGTGTTTTGAAGATGGCGGAAGGAGTAGTGGCACCTGCAGTAAGCACAACATTGGGTCGAGGCTTTAAAGTGCCACCTTTCGACGGAAGCTCATCATGGTCGGCCTACAGGATCCAATTTGAGGCCGTAGTTAAGGCAAACGGGTGGACCAAGGAGCAGGCAATGACGGCGCTGACTTTGGGCCTTCGTGATCAGGCCCTTACAATTTTGGAGGCCCTCGGAACAGACGCCTCTTACGAGCAGCTCCTAGAGGCGTTAGAGGCCCGCTACGGAGACGCACACCTAGAACGTGTGTTTCGGGCTCAGTTGAAGGACCGGATTCAGCGAAGCACAGAGAACCTGCAACAGTGGGCCCTAGAAGTAGAGAAATTGGTACGGAAGGCATACCAATCGAGCCCTACAATTATTGGGGAAGTTCTGGTGCAGCACTTCGTCGACGGCATTCGGAACCTGGACGTTAGAGCAGCCGTGGGACTAGGACACCATGCATCACTTAAGGACGCGTTAGCCCACGCCTTAGAGGTGGAAGCCGTTCGACAGGATCCGCGGTCCCCTCGCATTAGGGAGGTGATTGAAACTCCACAAGAACGACGTCCTAGATTCAGCCCAAGATGTTATGGCTGTGGTGGAAGGGGCCATATCAAGCCCAACTGCCCGAAGCAAAAGGATGTACGAGTGGATAATGTTACCACTCACCAGCAGCAGCAGGGAAACGAGTAAACGCCAGGACTGCGGGGCGGGTGCTGGCTGGTCTAAGGAAGGCCCCAAGAATCAACATCTCACAAGCGCACGACGGGAACAGCCTGATCATCCGAGGTGAGATTAACGGAACACCGTGCAGGCTGACGTTAGATACGGGAGCTTCTCGTACCGTGGTCAGTTCCCAAATTGCTCAACGCTTCCTTGGGGACATCTACCGGGACAAAGAGAGAATACAACTTTTAACAGCGACCGGTCAGCACATACCCGTCCGGGGCGAGAAGCTGGTGGAGATGAAGCTTGCGGAAAGGACATTTTGCCATCGAGTCATCATCGCAGATATAGTGGATGATTGCATCCTGGGCTTAGACTTCTTGCGTAAACATCGATGTGAGATTGACGTCAAGCAAGGCATTTTGAAATGTGGTACTGAAGAAATCTTCATGGAGGGTGGTTCATCAGGAAAGGTGTACTGTTTAAAGAGAACGGTACTACCATCCAGATCAGAAACCATGGTACCTGTTCTACTATCACGGAATGCTGGCCAACATCATCGATGCGTGTTACTGGAAGGAGGCAACAAGGATCAACCGTGGGTGATGGCAAGAACCTTGGTGAGTACTACGAACGCTTCAGCCGTGCGCTTACTCAATCTTAGTAATGAGGAGTATGTCCTTAAAAAGGGGACTTTAATTGGAACCTGCGAAGAAGTGGATTGGATGCGGGAATGTCAAACATTGACCAAGTGCAACCAAGTTGGCAAATACGATGTCGGTTCACTTCTCGACGATTGCCACAAGGATCTATCTGGAGAAGAAATTGTAAAAGCCAAGAAGATGTTGCTCCGGTACGGTGATGTTTTCTCCAAGAATGACGCCGATATTGGGAAAACTGGACTAGTAAAGCATTCGATAAACACTGGGAATGAACTACCTATTCGTCAGCGACCAAGACGGGTGCCGGTCGCAAGAGAAAAAGAGGTGGAAGCTGCAATCGAAGGGATGATGAGGGACGGGATTATAGAACCCTCATCGAGTCCATGGTGTTCTCCTGTAGTGTTAGTTAAGAAGAAGGATGGCAGTATGCGTTTCTGCGTTGATTACCGTCGGCTGAACGACGTGACAAAGAAGGACAGCTATCCACTGCCACGGATTGACGACACATTGGATACACTGACGGGGATGAAATGGTTTACCACCTTAGATCTGAAGAGTGGCTACTGGCAGGTGGAATTAGACCCTAAGGACAAGGAGAAAACAGCCTTTTCGACTGGGAAAGGATTGTGGCATTTCAATGTGATGCCATTTGGATTGTGTAATGCCCCTGCGACTTTCGAAAGGCTGATGGAACTGGTTCTCTCCGGACTGATTGGGGATGCCTGTCTTGTCTACTTGGATGACATAATAATCGTGGGACGCACGTTTGAAGACCATCTTCAGAACCTGGAACGAGTATTGATGAAGATTCGTGCGGCCAACTTGAAGCTGAGTCCAAAGAAGTGCTCGTTCTTCAGACGACAAGTGAAGTTTTTGGGACACATTGTTTCACAAGAGGGAGTACAAACTGATCCCGAGAAAATTGAAGCTGTCAAGGATTGGCCGGTTCCAAAAGACAAAACACAGGTCAGAGCATTTTTGGGATTATGCTCTTATTACCGGCGATTTGTTTTGAACTTTGCAGACATTGCCAAACCTTTGCATAAGCTCACGGAAGAAAAGCGAGTATTCTGCTGGGATGAGGACTGTGACGTCGCGTTCCAGGAACTGAAAAAGCGTCTTTGCAACACGCCTGTTCTTGGTTTTCCTGACGCCGAGAACGAGTTCATTGTGGATACAGACGCAAGTAACACGGGTATTGGCGGCGTGTTATCCCAGCGGAGGGGAGATCGAGAAGTCGCGATAGCTTACTTCAGCAAATCGTTGTCCAAACCAGAGAGGAACTATTGCGTCACGAGGCGTGAACTATTGGCAATAATCAAAACACTGCAGCATTTTAATAAATATCTGTTGGGACGCAAATTTCACCTGCGGACAGATCATGCTGCATTGAAATGGTTATTGCAGTTCAAGAATCCAGAAGGACAAGTGGCAAGATGGATGGAGCAGCTACAAGAATTCGACTTCAAGATAGAACATCGCAGCGGGAAATCTCATGGGAATGCAGATGCACTTTCCAGAAGACCGTGCTCCGAGACTTGCAAACATTGTGCGAGACAAGAGTCCAAGGAGATTGTACAAGTTCGGACGCTGAGGATGGAAGTTGACAATGAATGGAAGGAGACATTACTTCGTGCGCAGCAGGAAAACCATGATATAAGGCCAATACTTGAGTGGATTCAATTGGGTGCCCCTAAGCCCGGATGGAGTGATATAGCCGGGAGAAGCGCAGTTACGAAGAGCTATTGGGCACAGTGGGACAGCTTTATTGTCAAAGATGGAGTACTGTGCAGGAAATGGGAGAACGCACGAGGAGACCAATGTCATCTTCAAATGGTTGTTCCGAAGGTCAAGATTTCAGAAGTTCTGCAACTTTATCATAATGGAACTTCAGGGGGACATTTAGGAGTAAAGAGGACCCTTTTGAAGATCCGTGAAAGATTTTATTGGCTGCACTGTCGCGACGACGTGGAAGATTGGTGCCGTAAATGCACAAGCTGCGCAGCTGTAAAAGGGCCACAAACGCGTAGCCGAGGTGCATTAAAGCTGTACAATGTCGGAGCGCCTTGGGAACGTATAGCGTTAGATGTGGCTGGGCCATTTCCCGAGACTGAAAGTGGAAACAAGTACTTCATGGTTGTCATGGATTACTTTACGAAGTGGCCGGAAGTCTTCGCTATTCCAAATCAAGAGGCAGTCACGGTAGCGGATAAATTAGTCCATGAAGTCTTCTGTCGTTTTGGAGTGCCCTTGGAAATTCACAGTGATCAAGGAAGGAATTTTGAGTCACAGGTATTTCAGGAGACGTGTCGGGTATTGGGTATCCATAAGACCAGAACCACCTCTTACCACCCCCAGTCTGACGGGATGGTAGAGCGATTCAACCAGACATTGGAGAGATACCTGGCAAAAGTAGTAGAAAACAGGCAAAGAGATTGGGACAAGCACATCCAGCCTTTTCTGCTGTCTTACCGAAGTGCAGTTCATGAAAGCACCTCCGTCACTCCTGCCTTCGCAAACTTTGGACGGGAGTTGAAATTGCCTGCTGATTTGATCACGGGAATTCCACCGGATGCACCGAGCAGCATAACAGA
Source organism: Stenoptilia bipunctidactyla (assembly GCA_944452665.1). NCBI lineage: Eukaryota > Metazoa > Arthropoda > Insecta > Lepidoptera > Pterophoridae > Stenoptilia > Stenoptilia bipunctidactyla. The sequence continues at coordinate 26,549,548 of OX101722.1, read as the reverse complement.
TTACGCGAATGACCTACGTCAGAAGATGAACGACATACACGACCATGTCAGGCAGTCGGGACAGCAAATGTCTGAGAAGATGAAGACACGCTACGACCGGAGGATCAACGATCCTGGATTTGCTGAAGGTTCGCTAGTGTGGCTACATAATCCAACGCGCAGCAAAGGAAAGTCACCCAAACTACAGCCAAAATGGGATGGACCATACCGCGTGGTGACCAAGATCAATGACGTCACCTATCGGATTCGGAAGGAGCCACGAGGTGCACCTAAGGTTGTACATGTGGATCGTTTGGCACGGTACTACGGGACGAACGATGCTCGGGACGAGCATCTCTTAAGGAGGGGGCAGTGTTACGGTGCGCGCAAGCAAATCCGGGCAGTATAGCGCCGGCATAGAGTTCATATTTCTATGCACCCACGCGCTTGTTTGTTCGGGAAAAACCCAAGGTCAAAACTTCAAGGCGCGCACAGACGAATTTGTACCTTATACCGCGCGCCTAACGTTCATGTTTCTCTGGGACCGCGACTTGTTTACGACATGTTAACCTTGTTTATTGTTTTAGTCGCGTTATTTCGAGAACTTTGGAGAGGCCTTCTCGGGGATATATAAAGCGAGGATTAGGGGAGATTCTAAGTTTTGACTTGAGAAGAAAAAGAACTGAAGAAACTAAACTAAAGTGCGTAATAAGTGATCTGTGATAATTTAGAGTTTTGACTGTCTGTGATTTTGTGTTCTTCGCGATTAAAAATCGTCTAACGGTAAAACCGGTGTATTTTAATTTATCCCCGAACCCTAGCTCGTAACAATATTATATTTGCAAAATCTAGGAATTATTGTAAGTATTCTTAAATAAGTCGTGAAACAATTAAAAATTAACGCAAACTCCTGGAGTATCCTGCGTTTGAGCTAACTTGACTCTTGATACGCAACGGTACTGGTGTATACCTAGATCAAGATCTGTTCTGTAGTTCAAAAGATTATCTTGAACATACAGATAGACAGACAGTTTTATTTTTATAAGATGTTGAGGTAACTGAACCAGGAAAAAAATGGTAAACAACCGTGAAATCTATCATCAATACATATAATAAAACAGTAAAAAAAACGTGTCTGTACATTTAATATTTTTACAAAAAAAATTATCTAGGGTTATAAAGAAATGAAAAGAGAGTAAGAATCTGAAAAAAAAAATTGTCTGTTTGTTTGTAAGTTTGTCTGTTTGCACACGCTAATCTCTGGAACCGCTGGACGGATTTGAATGAACCTTTTTTTGATGTATAGCTGTGAAGCCGGGGCAACATATAGGGTATATTTTATTTCGGTTACTGGAACACCTGATGCAGAACCCTTAAGGGATCATCAAAACCGTAAGAAATATAGATATGATGCCTTAACAAAACTTGTCCAGGATGATGAGCAGATTCTGCAGACATAAAAAAAATCTAGGATCTATAAGAATTGTAATAGTTTTTTAAAAGTTATGCCTAAAACTTACTAGAATATGGTGGAGATGTTCGGCATACAGATCAGAAGAACTCATTGCTCAGTTGCGCGTAGACCGACCATGAGTCTAAGGTCGTGGGTTCGATCCTGCTCGCGTATTTTTTTTTTATTATATTTTTTTTTATTTTGTTTACAATAAATATTAAATTGTGAATAAAATTGTCTTTGACACCACTTGATTTCAATCAAGATCCAAAGAGATATCGTAATAAGTTTAAAATAACTCCGTCATAAAATAGGTAGGTAAACTCTGGGTGCCTATGACCATATTCACCCAACTTTTATTATTTTACTTGGAAATAAGATTTCTCTGAATGAACCACCAAATTTTTGTAACGGTTGGGAGTCAGACTACCCACGAGTTTAATTTTATAACTTTCTATTCCAAAATATAAAAAATACTAAGTTTTTTTTCAAATCGGTGAATAAGTCCGAATTTGACCTCATTCTCACCTGATGGTAAGTATAAATGAGGTCGAATACCGAAGCCAAGCCAGTTCTATCATAAACCCGTTTGCGGCTCTAGAACTGGCTCTTTATAAAATGTTTTCGGGTCGCGTCACCGCTGGCAGTAGTGATATTTGACGGCAAATTTCAGTCAGCCGAGACAGTCAGTTTACCACCAAGCGGGGCTCACTCGGATTAGTCAATTATTCAGAGGTGGTAGGGTTATTCTAGGGGTAAATTATAACTAAATTGTCGTCAAAATCAATGAAGGCTGGGTTTCAATATTTTACATGAGTAAAAGCTACTACAAACGAATGGTAGGTAGTTATAAGAATAGTAAGTAGTAATTTGACAAGACGTTGAATATTGAAACGTTTTATACGCTTCAATATTCAACGTGTATGATAGCTAAATCTACTGTTCGTAGAATAAACGAACATACATACATATAACTTCACGCCTTTATTCGTTATAAAACCTCTATCCAATAAAACCTCTATCCCTAAAATGACTTTTAAGGTATGCCCGGGAAGAGAAGCAACTTCTATGATTCTATGATTTTCTGTTGCTCCCAGTCCAGCGTGGAAGCAACGAACGAACAGTGTTTTTGATATTGTAACGTGGCATTAGTAGATTAGATAGATGTTAAAGCGTTCGGATAGCCACAAGAAAAAAAAACTGAACTACACTAAAAATAAACATGGGAATAAGAATTCTAAGGAAATTCTCCTGGTTAAAGTACTAGGGGCTTAAAAATAATAAATCTGAAAAATAGTTGGTATGCAGTAGAAAATTTTGCTATGTTGATAGGGCTAAATCATTAATAAAGCTTCTTGCGCGATTTAATACAGGTAGGTACAGAAGGCAGCAGGTCAAGCGTTACATTACCTGTCAAATTTCCCCAAACAATTTTAACTTTTTAACGTTTGAATAGAATTAGAAAAGTTAATTTCATATAAATGTTGACAGCTCCATCGCATTGGAATCATTCTGTAAAGGTGGATGCTATGATTTTGTAATAAATAAATAAATAAATAAACTTAGGTAATGTCGAGGGCATTGATTTCAGATTCACGTAAAAAAAATACCGATTTGTAACGCTTGATGTGCTGCCTTCTGTACATACAGAGATATATTGTAAGAAAGTTAAACTTAAAATAATGGGACTCAAGGTTTTATTTATTTCGTGATCATTTCTAGCTCTTGGAAGTTAGACCATAGATTTAGAAGTAGAATAAAAAGTAACGTAGATGTGTTAACTACCAAAAGAAGTTACATTAAATTGGCTCAACCATTTTACCGTGAAAAGTAGCCAATCATAACTATAGATAGATACACATTATACACTGATAATGGCTGGATGGATGGATCTTTGCTACTCTTTCACGCAAAAACTGCCGAATGTATTCTTCTGAAACTTTAAAGTAATATAGCTTTACTTAGAATAACAATAAGCTATAATTAATGAAGATAGGTATTGCATGAATTATGTAAAATTTAAGACACTTTGGCACCCGATTTGTTTATAACGCAAGGTGCCTAATATAGTTACCTATGTTTGTGGTTAGGAGTTATACATATTATTTGGGCGAAGATTCTTCATTTTTATTTTTGTTATTAAAGGAGAAGAAAATTACAGGACTCGAAATACTAATTCAATACAGACGAAGTCGCAGGCATCATCTATGTAATATACCTATCACCTATACTTTTTCACAAAACACCTAGGTGAAACTGCGGATCACAGCTTTGTTGTAACAGTTTTTGAAGTAACTCTGTCTGTTTATCTATCAGTAACGCTTAACTACTGAATCGATTTTGACGAAATTTTGAATAAGGTATGTTTAAACTTCAAGGAGGTTATAATAATAGTATTTATCCAACTCCAATAACCGGTATCCACGCGGACGAAGTCGCGGGTCACAGCTAGTTAGTAAATAAAAATCACCGATCAGGCATCCGTACTGAAAAATACTATTTTATTAAAACGTCTAATTGAATAGAAATAGTATTTAATCCAATCTGAATATCATGTAAAGGTGTTTCAGTGTTTTTATTGCTTTTGGTCAGGTCTCATAGACTGAAATTACCGTTTACTCTCTGGTACATAAATTAACTGTGATCTTGCTGCTAAGTAAAACTCGCCACTGAGCTCGTTAAAAAAGTCTTCCTGATTCTCTTCCGTGCTGGTTTACATACTTAAAGATGCACTATATATTACTTTTTATTTTGTTCTTGTGATAAAATAAATATCCATAAAATAAACTTAATAGAATGAAATAAAAATACTTATTTCACTTTAAACTTAAAGAAAAAAACATAAACGCAAGTTTCATTTTGTCTTAGAAATATGGCAATCAAATTCGTCCCTAAAATATTTAACCTTATAAACAAAAATATACAGAACCTTTTAATATTAAAAACAATTCTTAGGAAACGAATTTGTTTACCTGACCATTTAAAATCTATGAGCGCGAAAATATTTAAATTACTCGTTCGTAAATACGTACCTAAACAGAAATTGAGGTGTATTTGCAATCGTAAATTGTTATTTCAAGCATTTTACACCCTCCGCATCATAAAGAACTCTGTGGAGTATTGATCGAGAGGTTACCTGCAATGTGAGAGGCATGAGGTTCAAGCTTCGGCTGGACCAGTTTAGAAAACGAACTTTTCTAGACAGTTTAGTTTTTGTATCATAAAATATTCCAAGGCATAAAATTTTTATTTGTTAATAATGTTTGTGACTTCATTTCAAATAGGACAAGGAAGGGTCATCGTGGATGAAATTGAAAAGCATGCTTTCTAGATAGCGTTCAAATGTAGTTATGCTACTTAAAAATAGATTTAATCATCATGTTTCTTGTGATGTCAACACTGTTTACTTTTAAAGCCAAATCGCTAAAAACCTGTTACTGCATTTAAGCCGCTGCACAGAAATAATCCAACTTCCCGAATTTCAACATAAGCTTAATTTTTTTGGACTTTGTTTTTTTATGACTACATCCAGGATACTACTACACGCAAATAGTCCCGCTGTTATGGGTGTAAAAATATTCAATAATCTGCCTTATGTATTAAAAAATCAAACAAATGAAAAAATATTATTTAAACAGCTCAAAAATTTATTAATTACAAAAAGCTTTTATACAGTACAATAATATTTAAATGATAAATTTGTAAATTTGTAATAAGACAGTAAACTTAATTTATCTATAATATCTTTACGCCTCCTCTCTCCTAATATTGCAATACCCAATGGGGTCATAATGTATCCTAATGATTTGTGTATATTATGAAAACAATAAAGAATTTAGAATTGAAAAATTGAGGATTGAAAAAACTGAAAAACATATGTAAATACGTTGAAAAACCTACTAAAAGAAAAAGGGCATTTGTTTCGATTTTAAAAATACAATAAAACCATACAATGAACTTAAACTTAACGGTAATTTTTTTGTCATAATTAAAAAAATGCAACATTTGTTCATAAAACACTCGACAGCAAATCAAAAGGAAAACAGGTAGGTTCTCAACCAATAAATAACCAAACATTTATCGGAGACAATCATTTGCGTGTCATTCGCAATTTTCTAAGTGTGACCGTATGTAGGTACTATAAGTAATTCCGTGTGGGCAGTATATGACCTAAACCTGTTGGAAGTATCGAAAATACTATGTGGGAAGTATGTTTTTTTTTTTTTTGTTTTTCCGCCACAGAAAATTTTGGGCACCCCCTAAAAAAGCTTTAACCAGTAAAGCAAGCTTTAGCGGGAGGAGGATGAATCCTATTACGGACGAATGGGCATTCTATAAGCTGTTAACCCCAGTGGCTAACGGCAAATAGAATGCCCAGACAGTGTGGAGACTCACTCAGTGAAGCCGAGCATACCCACTAAACATCCCCCTTTACGACCTACCTTAATCCAGGTTCTTGATCATTTATCGGAGCGACAGCCAATTGGAGAGAGAGGCTGCGCAGTGAGCGGCATCCAGACGGCTGCCACCAAAAGGAACTGAAAGTGAGAAAAAACAAAGCTAAGATTAGCAGAAATGACAAAGCTGAAACTAAGATATTATCTAGAGTGATCAGACTCACTCTGAGATAGGAATGCTGGAAAGAAGGACTACGTTTAGAAACGTTGAGCTTGCTGGAGTTTCCTGATAAGGGGAGCGAACTTGGTTAGGACCGGAAGAGCACCGTTGAAACCCTCTGGGCTGGCGTCGAGAGCGGCGCCGAAAGCCAGGATCTCGTCGATGGGAGCGAGCTGGATCCAGAACGCCATGCGGTCTTGAGAACCTTTTGCGTTCTGGCACTGGGAAGCCGATTTGGCGGCCGGTTGCGATTGAGTCGCGACCCGGCTGCGTTGACCTGGAACGATAGAAGTAAAGGCCTTAGGGGCCTTTGAACTGACTGGAGGGGCGTCCGAGCTAGGCTGCGGTCGCTCTCTCCAGTTCTCGATGGGCTTCACGGTAGCCCTGGCAGCACGCGGTGCCTTGGGGCAGCCGCGAAAGTTTGCTGTGTGGCCTGACTGGCCGCACAAGACGCAGGACGGAGCGGTGGGCGATTCGGGACGCACCTAGGGGAAGCATGACAATTTGCCGCCGCATGACCATACAATTGGCAGCGGTGGCACTGACCTGGAAAACCACGCTTGTGTGGTACCTCGACGCGGATGTTGGAGAGACCGCACACGGTGAGCTTGCCTCTGAAAATGGACTGCCCTTGCGGGCTCCTCGCTAGGATTACTAGCGCTAGTGGGAACTGCTTGCCTCGGCGGCTGTGCATTTTGTGCACAGATTCGACGGGGAAGTCTTGAGAAGACAAGTCCTCTTGGATTTGCTCGTTCGAGAGCTCGAACGGCACGTTCCTGAGGACGGCACGAATCTTACGCTCCTCAGGGAGGGCGTAAGTGTGGTACTCGAGCTTTTGATCAGCAAGAAGCCGAGTGAGATTCCTGAAATCGGGAATGGAATTGACAACGACCTTAATAGAGTCACCCACGTTGGATGCCTTACTATACTGGATCTTGGGATTGTGTCTACCGCAGAGAGCAGAGACCTCGGTCCAGCGGCTCTTGTCCCGTAGAAAGACGGGGGGCGGAGACTTGACTTTCGGCGGAGCCGAATCTGATTGCGACGCAGGCTGTGACGCCGGGATCGCTGAAACAAAAGGCGCAGGAGCAGACGCCGGTGCGACATTTTGCGGAGCAGGAACAGCGGCTGGAACAGCTGAAACGGATGGAGATAAAGTCGAAGAAGCATCTTGCTTCTTCTTCTTAGACTTGGACTTTTTGCGAACCTCGGTGAACGGGGCAGGAGATTCTGGAACTAAGGGAGCGGAGTCGGAATCACTACCCGGAGGGGTAGTTTTCCGTTTGCATGCGGCGGAGTCTACCAACATACTACCGGCTTGCTCAGAAGGGTCTGGCGACGCCGGAGAGTCAGTGGGGAAGCTCGGAGGAATCGGAGCTGAAGCTTGGCGGGCGTGGGCCTGAAGGGCCTGAAGGGCCAGAAGGGCCTGAAGGGCCAGAAGGGCCTGAAGGGCCAGAAGGATCGAATTAAGATTTTTATCCACCTGATTCAGTTGATATGTAAAACGGGCTTCCTGCTCTTGGAGCAGGGACAAAATCTTGGGGTCAATGGAAGAATCCATCGAGCACAAGTGACAGGACTGTGCTGAAAGAAAGAATTAGACGAATCCTAAGTGCCGGTGAACGGCTGCTAAACTGCGCTGAAAAAGAGAACGACCTAGTACGGACCTATTGCCGGTGAACGGCGGACGATCAGGCTTAGTTGTCACGGTTACGTATCCACCTGACCAGCGATGCTTCGGCCGGCAGCAGTCGGGTCCGCCCTGAAAAGGGCAGATGAATTAGCCCCGACACCACACAGCCTCCACAAGAGAAACTTTCCGAAAGAGCTTAACTTGGCACCTGACCCGCACGAGTGCGGGGGAGGGAACAAGGGCAGCGCAATACGAACACTCGGGAGCGGCCGCAGACACGACCGTTCGGGAGCGAACGCAAACGGGAAGTGTCGTGGGAAGTATGTTCCCTTAACTCGGTTAAGGGCTACAAACCAAAGATATTTTTTGAAAGGTTAGGTTACCCTGAATGAATAGGTTACCATAATCATATTGAAATTCCAAATGAACTTTCTTGGATTATATTTTTGTGTGCACACTAGAAAAAAATCGCATTAAATATTGAGGTATTATTATTTTTTGATAAAAAAAATACTTTCAAAAAACAGATTATCGTAATCGCTGTTTTTGAGTTTTTGAAGCGTGCCTGAAATTTTAATTAAGAGGAAGTGCAATAATATTAATAAATACAGATTTAATCGAAATACTATCCTTCTTTTATTAGTAATATCCCAACTGATGAATTAATTTCACTGCTTTTTAATTTTTACTTAGTTTCCTACGTCAAAATTTACGTAAAGCACGGACAAAATTGATTTTGTAATTAAGTACGTTTACTTTATGTTGCCAGAAAAAAAATAAGCTACATAGTAGGACCTTTTAAGGTTTTCAAATGTATCAACTTGAACCAGTATAGAAATCTCTTCCCTGATTTATTCATATCCAGCTTTATTAACAAATCACGTTTCAATATTGTTTAGTAACTATGTAAAGTAAGAAAAACAGATTTAATTAGGTTTCATTTCAAGGATAAATAAGATACACTTGTTGAAATACATACTAATTAGGGTTTAGGTATAAAACCGGATACCACTTGGGTCTCTATAATACAAGCTATAATTTAACTAGAAAAATCATGTGAAAAAAGATGTTCTATTGCATCCTTAATAGTAAAATTTGCTTCCATGCTGGACTGGGAGCGAAAGAAAAACGTAGAATGTGCCAGCTGCTTCTCTTCCGGGGCATACTGTACGAGTCAGTTATTAAGGGACAGAGATTTTAAAGGCGTTTTTGTGGGCGATAGGCTGGCCCCCTGTCACTACAATAGTCTCAGATGATAGACATCAGATGGTCTTGTAACCTCTGATGTTCTGCCTACCCCATAAGGGATACAGGCGTGACGTTATGTATGTATGTAATAAAATAATAAAATCTTTATTTCCTCTACAAAAAATCAAGTACTCAGACAATCACACCAACTACTTGGCTTCAAACTAAACAAAACTAGTGGGATAGCATAAAGCGAACTTTAACTATATTGAGGGATATTAGACGATCATCATATTCGTGAGCCGGAGACGCTGGACAGAGGCCTCCCCTAAGATTCTTCATGTCGCGTGGCGCAGCCCTCATCTACCTATTGACTAAGTTTTTTTGTATACCTACTTAAAATGAATAAAACTTTTTGAAATTTGAACTACAGAAAAACGAAATACAGAAACACCGTGATCGGGAAGATGTTTTTTTTCCACCATGCAAATTTATTAAATTCTGAAACTATATTCTTAATATTCTTAATATTATTATTCTTTATTATTTTTATTATATTTTTTTCTTATTGCTAATAATTTTTAAACATGACTGACATTTGTTTATTACTATCATTATTTTGTTTGTGAAACTGACATAGAATTTTATTATTAAGACTTAAATATTTGAATTTATATGATTTTATTTGATTTGATTGGATTTTTGTGATTTTATTTATTTTAGTTTTACTCAGATTTTATTTTTATTAGTTTATGCGTGTGATCCTAAATTTCAAATTGTGATGGGTGTAAATTACCTGAAATAAATGATTTATTATTATTATTAAATATCGAACCTGTGACCTCACGAATTACGTAAGTAGTAGTATCCTACACAACTGCGCCACACAGGCCGTCAAAATGAACTTATATGAAATTTAATTATAAAAGAACACTATAACTTTCAACAGCACTCCTTTTATTATAACGATGAATAAGTGTCATTTTAGCGTTGAGCATACATTTAGAAATAGCATGGTTAAGGAATGTAAGTATAAAACATAACTAGCATTCAGTGCACGTGTATGCTTTCAAAGTTCCGCTGAAATTAGGCAAAACACTAGTTATACTAACCACGTGGCTTTGTGCATAGAACATCTCGATTCATTGAATAAAAGATCTTTTAACTGGATTTTATCGCACATCACAGTAATTAAAATAGATGGAGGCAACGGTTGTATCAGTAACTTAAGGCGACATATTGAAAAAATGCATTGACTTTCATCGTAAACTATGAGAATATGACATGACGAGTGGATCTGACATTTTGATATGTGTAAATTCATATCTTTATCTTTACTTTGCCTGCTCAAAAACATGATTTGATGATTTTGACTCGATAGTTTTATTTTTCGAAAACACGTCTAAAAACATACTTTTGTTAAAATTACTACGTAGTTATGCAATCCATATGCTTAGGATTTACTTAAATTCAATCTTCACATTATTGTTCGGACTTTGGTTGCTCAAAATTTACATAGCATTTACCGTTATTTTTTTATCGATTTTTGAAACGATTTCAGTGTCTGAGCGGTGTCGATGGTGGCGATTTCTATGCAATACGCGACCTTATGTCGGCGTGTTAAGGTGCTAAGATTTCAAGAAAAAACTTTTCGATGTGTCGTTTTAAGATATTGTCACAATAAGATATTGCCGGAACATATCAACGCATGAGTGGTAATATTTGGTAGCAGATTTAGTCGCTAGCCAAGGGGGGCCTAAAGAGGTCCTACTATCAAGCGAGGCCACTTGTATTTGTTGCCTTTTACGGCACGCTTATCCAGGGAAGGTAGAACTATTCCGAGCCGGCCCTACGTTGTTTGGGAAGGTGGCTATATGCGCGACGGCGATGTTGGTCCTCGTCTGCGAATGCTGCGATGGTTTACAGCTCAAGGTTACAATTTGTTTGCCTTTAGCTAAACCACACTTACAATATACATTTTGATAACTTATGAAAGTCGTTAGTCTTAGGGAAGTCGTCGTAGCGCCGTGGTTACTGTGTATCACAGGTTAAGCAAATTTCGGCGCGGCCGGTACTAGGATGGGTGACCGCCGACCATTCATTTCTCACGACGACTTCCGTGCTTCGGAGGGCACGTTAAGCTGTCGGTCCCGGGTGCTGTATACTTGTATACAGTACTGTAGTCGTTAGGGTTTGTCAGAAGCCATTTTGGCACCCTGAAAATTCTGGCATCCACCACCCAGCACTGGGCCAGCTTGGTGGATTGTGGCCTATACCTCCTCGTCACCCAGGGGAGAGACTCATGTCCTGCAGTGGGCTCAATACAAAGAGTTGTGATGATGAACTTATGAAATACACTTGTCAATTACGCATCGCTTGTGTTAAGGTTGCAATTGAATAGTGGGCACTTTATCAAATTTACTTGTTATTTAGGTACTCATACGTTGTCATATAGCTAAGATAGATAATAAGTTAAAAAACTGCTTATTACCAGCAAAAATTTCAAAACGAACTTATGCAAAACATTTCTTCATTTTAATTCATATAAGCCACGACACTTAGAACTACAAGATGACTGTCGTCACGTTAAACTAGGCACGCGCGACCTAACTTCTTGCATAGGTATGTCTGCTATTGTGTTGCTTCGAGGTTTAAAAAACAATCAAATAAATTAATCTTAAAAGATTTTTCGTCTAGAGCAAAATATTCGAATTCCTTACAAGAACTTCAAGTTCTAAGTGTATTAATAATAATAATCTGTATCATAAAACACGTCCTCAATAAACAGTTAAGAGAATAAAAGATCAATGATATATGGCATCCCGTCGGTGGTTCATACGAAAAGTCAGACGAAAAGAATAAAAACTAAAAGCAAAAACAAACAGCAGGCGGAATCATAATTTATTACTTCAGATAGGTCAAACAACCAAAAGAATGAAGCCCCAAAACTTACATGGCTCCCATACGATTAATAAGAACAATCCTACGAGCTAAATGCAACAGGCAGTTATGTGCTCAAAGCTACAAAAGTGGCTAAAGGTCGAGTTAACAACTACTCGACATAATGGGCAAATATGCCTTCTTTAGTTTTTGCCAGGAAATACGGTTATGTAAGTTATAAACTTACAGCAAAATTCTGTTTTTAAAAACTGTTTCTGTCTCGGTATTAGGAGGAATAATGGCTTTCTTATAGTATAACTATGTCGTCCAGCTGTCTGTCTGAGTCTTGCAGGATATTTTGCTGAAATTAATATAAAAGACTAAAAAATTCAATGCAATCAAGCGATAAGATCGATAATATAAGAAGCGATAAGATGTTTCGTTTTAAGTGCATATTTAATGCTTAAATGGTGATCGAATTAACAGGGTAATTTTTACTTACTATGAAAGGAAAAAAGGACAACACCGAATGTTCTATACTTAAATTGATTATTGATTCTGCATCTTAGAAAGGAGCTCCGAGATCTTCTGAGGAGGAACGTATCAGAACGCTTTCGATATCAACCAAAGCTTGGCTTTGTCGCTTATTTATCTCCTGTTTTTCTTGTTATTAACCAACCTTGATACTGTTATAACGTCTATTAGCATCTAAATTCCCTATTTAGATGCTGTGATTAATCCTTTTAGTCCCCTTTTATTACAGGCAGGATATACCTTAGCCCAATTCTATCGCCCGAAACTACAGGGCACGTCGCCATAGCGACTTTATAGGTACCGAATATCATCACTCAGAGGATGATGTGTTCTTGAAACTGTGTCGTCCACCTTTGTCCTCATCGCCACTTAACAACAGGTAAAATTGAACTCCATCGCAAATTTAATCGTTGATATTTGATCTACTGTGTTCGCTACATGGTATCTCATAACACAAAAATTATGCTTACTTTGAGGCCCATGTAATTTATGTGATTGTCTGGGTTTTTTTAAATTATTATCTTACTGAGTAAAAGCCCTAGTTCCACTAACGTTCTGCACAACGCAAGCTCAACTTGTCACTTTGGATTTTACCGATCTCTTTAAGCAACAAATCGCTAACGCTTATATTTTAAACCCAACTATAATTCACGGTGTTGTGCAATTACCTCAAAATTCACCTGGAGGCAAAGGGCTACATACAACAATGCTTTTAGTGAAAACTCGCCTCCACCTTACTTGTATTCTAGTTTTTATGACTCATAACACATTATGTGTACCTTTACTCCACAAGCTTATTATTCTAAGCTTATTTTTTCGTAAATGTCCTAGCATTATGAAGATTTTAAGTTTTCTGCTTTGTTATTTAGTTGGGTGCAATGAAAGCTTTGGTGTTCTGAGTGGTTATATATTTTAATTTAAAGTTTTGTTGGTATGGAGTGAATTAACCTTTAGATAAGCAGTAAATAATGACCTTTTAAAGAATTCAGCAGTTTATTCAAAAAGTAGGTACAATTATTTACTTATAACCGTCATGTACTGATGACCTTCTACGATGAAAGTGCACTTCACTTAACCACAAGATATAAAAGTTTATATAAGTAATGAAAGTTATGTTTTTCGTGACTTCATAACTTACGATGCAAAAATTTTCTTCTCCTTGTTTAAAACCACTTTTATAAAGAAAGACATATATATTCAAGTATTTAGTTTAATAAATATCATGACAAACTCGGTCTTTTCTTAATCAGAATCACTATTTTCTATGACAATACAGTTAGTTGTGTTGTATAAGAATGAATAGACGTTGACTGAGCCTAATGCATTCTTTACCTATTTCAAAACCAATTACTCATTTTAAATAAAACTGATTCAGAGCAAATCAATGAGATTGTTTTAATCTTTATTACGAACTTAGGAAAAATATTTTATGTAACTATTGTTTAATGTACCATTGCCCTAATTTTAATATGCATTACCTATTATTATCCAATTTGTATTACACAAATATTTATGGTTATTGTTAATATTATGTATATGTGTATAATATGTATATATATATATATATGTGTGTATGTATATTCTAATAAGAACTTAATTACTTTTATATTTATTACATATTTTGTACGACATGACACGCTTTAACGCACCTTAAATTCTCTACCCTAAGGTTGTCTGTAAGAGATCGCTTCTTTAACGATAAGTCCATCTCGGCTGTCCAAAACCAAAACCTAGCAAGGGGCATTTTTTTTCAAACACGTTTTATACAATCAATATTTCCAAAATTTTTTGCTACGTCTATGGCAAAAACAACTGTATTTCTATCTTGAATAGAATCAGAGTTATAAACACGCTTAAACCTAGCAAGTGCCCTTCGTACTCGGAGGTTACAAAATGAAAAAGCTAGTTAGTAACATTTCCAAGTTCAAAATCCTATTAAATACGATACATGCTAGGTTTTTGAATTTGCAAATTGAACTTACTATGCTTTTGAATTTGAAATTGGTCTTTTACTAAGTTTTTTATCTTGGAATTGTCCCGTACTAGGTTTTTGATTTTAAAACTACTGAAGTATAGTACAAGATTACCAAGTCGTGTCTATAGCAAAATAATAGGTAAGTCAACGTAGGCGCGCGTATGAGGCGGGGAGGGGGGAACTGCTCCCGCGCCTCTGCCGGCTCGACATGACGACGTTTCGACTCGCTCATTTGGATGGAAGTAATCGGCCGCGCGTGCTACTGTAGATTTCATTAGAAATAATATTGTTTATTTTAATTCTTATATAAAATGAATAGTAAGAGATCAAGGCGGATAGTAGCAGCAGCTCTTTCAAGGTATTTATCTGTAATACTTTTATTTAATTAAAGGTATAACTAATCATTACGTTTTATTGTGGATATGGGACTACCTAGCTAAACCGAAGTGTGCTGTGTGTGAAAGGGGCATACGCCTGGCGTAACATTGGCGTGCTTGCTGCTATGTTTGGGTTTCTACTAAAATATTGAAATTATATACTAACATGGCTTCTACTTTCTTTTAAAATGATTAAGGTCATAGTGGAGAGAAAACCGTAAAACATTTAGATGCATATTATTTTAAGTATTGTAAATATTATAAAGTGTGCTTATTTAAACATAAAAATCAATTTTAGATATCACTAGTGATTATTATTCTAAATTTTAAAAGCTCATTATTAATATAAACATAAGAATTAAAATTATGGGGCTAAAAAAAAACCTATGGTCTCATGTCTTCTCCACTCTGACGTTAATAATTATTAATGGGTTAACTGCATTCGAGTGGTGTTTGTTACACGTGAAATAATGTGTGCGTTTTGCTTTCTCTCTCTCTAGCACTGCTGCAAGTAATAACTTCGCACCATTTGGTATACAGCCACAGCCATGCACGAGTACTTCTGCTTCTAACACTCATGTCACCAACCACTATGCACAATCACAACCTTCTGGTTCTGGCATTTACTCTGAATCCATTACAGATACCACTCACCTTGATCAGTTTATCGACTTTAGTGACGATGACTCTGTCGCAGATCCGTTATATGTACCTCATCCAGATTTTGATGAGACCACATTATCAGAATTGTTAGATTTTAGCGAAGATATAGCTTCGTGTGATGATGGAAATTCCCAGACTTGTATGATTACGCCACACCAAGATACACAAGAAAGCATTCTGCCAGTGACTGATATTACAGAGAACGCAAGACCGATTTTTATTGCGCAATATCCCGGACCAATTTTTATTTCAAATAATGCTCCCAACGATAGCATCTTCAAAAATAAACATATGCTAAAGCACCCTATGTTACGAAGGTCCTGCGATGGAAAGTGCAAGAGACAATGTTTACAATTTTCAGATCAGGACAGACTGGCTATTTGGGAACAGTATTGGAATTTGAAATTTCAGGCAAGGCGATCATTTTTAAATAAGTTTGTTCAATTGGCAGAAATAAAAAGACGAAAAATCGATACTACTTCTGCTGTTCCATCCAGAAACGAAACACGTTACTATCACCTGCCAGGAAAGGAGAACAAAGATTTGGTCCCCGTCTGTAAGCGTTTTTTTCTAGATACACTTGGTTTGAGAACTGATGGATCTATAACTGAATTATCAAAAGCTTTAAAGAAGGGTCATTTATTTGCATCTTTGACTGGTGAAAAAAGAGGCGGAAAAAGAAAAGAAATTAACAAACATTTTCTCCAGGAACATATTCTTAGTTACAAACCTACTGTCAGTCACTACCGTAGACATAATTCACCGTTCACAAAATACTTGCCCAGAGAACTATCAGTACGCGAAATGCACAGCGATTTTAAGAGGAAATACCCGGAAGCACAATGTTCTGATGAAACTTACCGGAAAGAGATGAAAAAAATGAAAATTTCGTTTAAAATGCCAAGAGGAGACAAATGCGATGAATGTTTTTTTTATTTGGAAGAAAAGAAAAAATACACGGTTGAATCTCTCATGCCAGACGATTTAAAGCAAAGGTTTGCGTTACATAAAGCTAAATCTGATCAAGCTCTCGAACATTACAAAATTGATGCGACACAGAAGAATTCTAAACAGGTTAAGTATTTGTCAATGGATTTACAAAAAGTAATTTTGCTGCCTATAATGCCCCAAATTAAAGAAGCTGTTTTTATAAGTCGATTAATTACATTTAATCTGACTTTTGCACCCATCAATAAGAAATCTCCTGATTCAGCTACTTGCATAGTTTGGCACGAAGGTCACGCCGGTCGAGAAGCTTCCAACATAGTTGATGCTATTTTGACATTCATGAAGAATGAAAGGGATTGCCAGCATTTTCATATTTGGGCTGATAATTGTACTGCCCAAAATAAAAACTGGACTCTATTTACGGCTTTGACCACAATTGTAAACACAGAAACTGCCGTCGAGACTGTGATTTTGAGTTACTTGACCAAAGGTCATACACATATGACTGCAGATTCAGTGCATGGAAACATTGAAAGAAAAATAAAAAGACAAGGAGATGTTTTGGATTTCGAAGACTTTAAAGATGTCGTAAATAGCTCAAGGCAAAAATTAAAAGTCATAGATTTAAGTGATCGTAGGAACTGGCCAAAGAAAAAAAGAGCATCAAGGAAAAATGATGATGAAGACTTGATGAAATCATTCTTACTCAACCAAGTTGTCCAAGTAAAATTCGTTGCTGGCTCGAGAAACATTCTTTACAAGACAAGGTAGTGATAGTAGATAGTGGTAGTGATAGTAGATAGTGGTAGTGATAGTAGATGTATATAATGAGATTTTAAAGTATTTTCCGTTGATTTATGACTATTGTTATTTTCAGTTTTGATGAACCATTTGCCGAATTGGACTTCCTACCTAAAAAGTATAAAGTAGTTGGGCTACCTGAATTAAAATCAGCTCCTCGAGGTATTCCTGGTCGTAAAAAGGATGTGATTGTTGCCAAACTTGTGCCTTTAATGCCAGAAACAAGACGAGCCTTTTGGTATCAAATGCCTGTTAACGATGAGTCAATTGATCTCCAAACTGAAGGCGAAATGGCAGAAGAAACATGATTTTATATTGTGCTATGATGTGTTAAGATACCTATGTTTGTCAATAATTAAACTTTTTTTATTTTAAGCTTATTGATTTTTTTACTGTCATTAAGTTACTTACTAGGATGAAATGCGACATAAGGTATAAAAAATAATTAAGAATCTAATTCAGAAACCCAGTAAATGTCTTTGCTAGGTCTTTAATGTTAGATCCAAAACATAACGTTTAAAGAAACCAATTAAAAAACCTAGGTAGAGATCTTACTAGGTTTTTGCTATTGGTTTAGTATCATACATATTTTGAAGTATCTAAAAAAGTTATTAGCAAGGCACATAAAAATTGTCTAAATGCACTTATGTTCAATTTAACTATTTCGCAAAGTAAAACAATTTATAATTATTCTTATGGAAACAAGATTAGCATAAAGAAGGAATTCTATTCTAAATGGCAGAAGAAAATATTGCGGGTCTTCTCCTGTATAATTAAGTCAGATGTACTTGCTAGGTTTTGGTTTTGGACAGCCGATCTCTTGTACCTACTCTAAGTTTTTATTTCTGAAGATCGTCTAAGCATTTATTTGTAGTTGTGATATAAACGGTTAATTATTATTATTATGTATGCTTACAGCTACACGCCTTTTGGCGGGAAAGACCCGACACTCGGAACAGTCGGTCGGGGATCAGGGCAAGAGAGTCAGAAACCGGCGAACGATTCGGGCAGTCTCGAGCAAAACCGCTTTTTGCATGCGTGCTGGAAGCGAACCGCCACCGAATCCCAGCCTTTCAAGGTTTCTGACCAAAGTGGCTGGGGTCAAACCGTTATTATTATTTATACCTAAAGCTACACGCCTTTCGGCGGAAAGACCCGACAATTTGACCAGTCGGTCGGGGATCAGGGCAAGAGGGACAGAAACCGGCGAACTATTCGGGCAGTATCTAGCAAAACCGCTTTTTGCATGCGTGCTGGAAGCGAACCGCCACCGAATCCCAGCCTTTCAAGGTTTCTGACCAAAGTGGCTGGGGTCAAACCGTTTGATTATTAGTCAATGTAAATACTCATCTTCACCTTTTTAATTTTCAAATCTATGGCTTTTTGGTTCTTCAGTCTAGTATCTACACCCTATTCATAATACATATTTCATAAGTGCTGATATTTTCTTACACATGCGACTTGTATTGCTTAAAAGAACTTTACCTCAAGTAAATAAGCTTCTATGCTGGACTGGGAGCGAAAGAAAAACATAGAATGTGCCAGCTGCTTCTCTTCCCGAGCATACTGTAAAAGTCAGTTAAGGGACCGAGGTGTTATGGGAGGCTTTTTTGTGGGCGATAGGCTGACCCCCTGTCACTGCATAAGTCTCTCTCCACTATTATAATGCCTCCAAATTTGTGAAACGTGACACCAGATGATTTTATTACCTCTGGTGTTCTGCCTACCCCATACGGGATACAGGCGTGAAGTTATGTATGTATGTAATAAGAATAATATAAACGTATCAGTAACTAGCTGTTTTACGTAGCTTTACCTATCTTACCCCGTTTTGTGCGAATATCAGGATAAATAACCTAAGTCGTTATAGGGATACCTGGCGTAGAGGAACAAATAAGTAAGATAAAAAAGTGCTTTGCGTTAATCTTGAAAGCTACGCGCGTAGACTCAGAAATATTCAGTGTCTGCTTATAATAGTCAATTATATTTTAATAGCAGATTAGGAATGATGGGTGGGTCTGAATTTCGAAATATTTTTCAAAAATTAAAATTTCAAAATTCTTCTCTGTGAGTAAAATTTAAGATTAATCTACATTTTATGACTAAATAAAATAAGATGGAAACATTTTTGCTGTGTAGTCATAAACTACAGATTTAACTTAAATTTTGACCACTTTTGAAATTTATTTTATGAAATTTTTTTTTTTTTTCATTTTCGTAATTATGGCCCACTCATCAGTCATTAAAATATTATGGACTATTATAAGGCGACCCTATATGGCAGTGATGACTGAAACTTTGTAAACCTAAAACTGACGCCTAAAGGACTATGGCGTCTTGTATAGAACAGTGTTACCCCATCGCCAAAGTGGTTGTCCCTTTTATCGCAATTAAGTGTACTAAACATTTTTTCTCGACGTTTCGGTGCTCTTTGTTAGTATACATTTGTGGTATTTAGATGACAAGGCCGCCTATTGTGCTCTTTACTAATAACATTGTTAAGTATTCAAATTGTTTCTTACTCCATGTGCACAATCAAGAATAAATAAATAAATATTTCACAAGTCACCAGGTGAGAAAACGATATTACTTGTTGAATTAAAACAAAACATCAAAATGAACCTGCGATTTATTTAACGACTTCATTTATATTTGTAACGTTAATAACAAGAGGAAATATAAAAATAACTTAAATAAATCATACTTAAATTAAATAATCTTATTTAGTACGGTAAAAATTACTTATGGCAACTTTATAGTTTAGTTTGAATTTAAAACAGAGTCGAATAAACATTAATTTTTCAGACAACTATTTGAAAACTATAAATACAATATGAACATATTTAATTAAAATTAATTATTGAAAAAAATTAACATAATAAGGTGAAAATTATATTAAGAACAGTACTAGAAGTTAGCTAGTATGTTTATCTATTGAAAATATTTAACTGTAAAGTCAAGACATGGCACATGATTCTAAACTCTAATAAACATTTCACTATTTGTCAATCGTAACCCAGCCTTACTATTGACAAATCTAAATACAACAGTATTAATATTAACAAAAATTTACAGAAAACAGCATAAATTCAATAATTTCAGTCCATTTGCAATACTTTTCTCTATTTCATTCATTCGTTCATTCCTCTTCGTCTGGAGTTTGTCTCTGCAATTAAAGGACGATGAAAAATTAATTAATTTTTTATTCCTATTTTAGTTTGTAAATAAAAGAGATTGAAAAGTTGTTTGAGAGTTGAATAGTTTTCCATTTAAAAATACAATTGTGGATAGCCTTGCGTTTAGTATTGTCTTAAGCCTTGCGTTTATTCTAAGTATGAAATAGTATACCCAAACTGGGACAACTCCTTGTCCCTAAAGTAAGATTAAATTGAAAAAAGAAAATATCATATAGCGTAACCTTAGTAGGTATATACCCTAGTTTTAAACTAAATAAGGACTAGATAATCTAGTAAAAATATTTATCCTAAAAGGTATAAAAATAAAAAACAGCATTATAAAAAAACATTTAACGTACTCTCCAAAACTGGACTCATCTTGTGGGTGAGTTTAGTAATCGTTTAGTGAGTTAGTAAAAATACTAAATTCACTCTTCGGGGTGGGTCACTTTTGAAATTCAAGGATTTGATAGTTTGAGATCATACATGAAGCGAAAAAATATAAATTAATTATTTACTGAGTAAACTTATTTCTTTATTTATTTAACAACTTATGTCCATATAAGTTTGGACATAATTCAAAGATACATGGATCAAAAATAATTTAACCGAAACTTAAAGAATTGATTTCGCAACGCATGGTTACGCTAGCGTTGGCAGCGATCCGTGTGCCAGGTCACATGCCGCGATCGACTCAGTTGTATGTAAATAGAAACGAATTTAAATAGTAACAAATTCTAGTAGAAAATTAAGTACCTACTCTTTTACATACTTATAACCAGAATCGAGTACAGAGTGCTCTCCTTCAGTATCAAACATTTGTCACCAGTATAATAAGTTGATGCAATTCCATAAAATGGTTGTTAGAAATGTTTGCCCAAATTATTTAACTCTACACAGTCTACACAGGAAACAATAATAATCTTCAGATTATTATAGTTAGTATAAGAACACAATCTAAAATGAAACACTTTTTAACCAAATTTATCTTGTATTATTTATATTTTACATTTTAACCCGACGTTTCAGTGTTCAACCCTGTGGTCACTTAAACTACATGTATTGTAAGTATTTGCAATCGCTCGTGATCTCGGGGTCCGCAGACACCGAAACCTTGAGTTAAAATATAAATTATACGCGTTAAGACCGGTTAAAAAGTGTTTTATTTAAAAGAACAAAATCGTATGATTGTTTTTTTACGACCTTCGTGATCGAGTGTTTGGCTGCGTTGTGAGAGATTCCTAGCCAGGTGAGTTTATTAACTGAACTTTAAAAACTGGCTCAGGTCTAGGTAAACTATAACCTCAAGTTCCTCTGTGTGGCCTCCAAAACACAAGGTAATAAAAAAAACTTTCTTTGAGGCCATAAAGTTGATTTGCCATTATGTGTCATTTATTTACTTACCATGATTTTAAGCAGCCTCATCTTTGTCAGCATGTCGTCATCCAGCATCGGCTTGGCTTCAGGCAGACGGTTCATGCTGTAACCAAGCTGGTTCTCACCCGAGTCTTCTCTGAAATTATAAAAATGGAGATGGTTACTTTTTTTATAATCAGGTGGCCAGTAACAATCTTTCATATAAAATGTGTTCCAAAGATTTTAAATTTCGAAGTAGAGGGGCAATACAGCGAATTTTTTGTCACCATTATGACATTGGGATGTTATTGCAATCTCCTAAACATCGAAATGGTATTCACGAAACGCTTTTTTGTATAGACATAAGAGATGGATAAGAGAACGCAATGTAAATGCATTGAGACATTTTCGAATTGGCCTTTAGTTCTATATCTGAACCAATGGTCACGAGGGACACGATAAAATCCGGTTTAAAAGTATTTTATTTCCTATACCGAGAAAAACTCCAGAAACCGTGTCCTGTCTGTCATCTTTGGCCTCATCTACTAACCATCAGGTGAGATTAAAGTTAAATGTTGGTTTATTTCAGATAAAATAATAAGCATATTAAATTGCAAGCAGTTAAGTCAATACTATGAAGATGGTTACTTTTGACGGCCATAATAGTGTATTGGCCGAGTATACACTCACGATGTAGGAGGACTTGGCTTCGAGTCCCAGCCGTGCCATTTTGGAAAACTGACTGTAATATTTATCATTATCTGGTGAAATTGCAGAAGAAGGCTTAGTTGTTTAATGCTTCAAAAAGAGGCTAAAATGATCAAACTTGATAACAAAATGTATAATCAGTTTTACTCCATGTCCACGTCCACGTCCTGTCTTTGTCCACGACTTATATGTATTCTCTCTCACCTCTATCGCTACGTCTATCTCTGCTTCTATCTTTACCTCTATATCTATGTCTACATTTCTGTCTAGTACTTGATTGCCCAATGTATAAATATAATAGTAGACTCCAGAAGATCACCAACTCGTTCATGGGTCAATGTGTACGCTTTATTTTATAATAAAATTCCAAAATATTTAATATTAACCCTTCGATAGATTTAAGGATAAATGTTATGTGAAAAAGTTTACTATAAGATATCCGGATGCAAGAAGATGGGATTCCCTGGCTGTAAATTGTTATTGTGTATTTTTTTCTTATTTTTAAAAGATGATTGCTGTTGAGTTTCTTGCCACTTCTTCTCAGCAGATAGAAGTATTTAAATACTTACGAAATAAAGAATATTTGAGTTTGAGTTTGACTATCACAAAACAGTAAATTGTTTAAAATTCCAATATGTTTGTAATTTACTTACTTTATTTAAACTACTACTTACTACCCTTATATCTCAGGCCCTTACTTGTCTATTATATTTTAATGAGATCTATTTTAAGTTATATTTATGTAACGTATTCATTATAAAAGTTGTTTATTTTACAGAAATAACATAACTCCTTTTTACCACCGGACTACCAGACGCAGACAGAACTTCCATTCCTATATAGTGAATTTACCAAGAAGTCGAACAAAACGATTCAATAGTTCCTTTTTGGTACGGATTGCCAAGGTGTGGATGAGATCTGCCTGCGTCTGGTTTTCCTGACCACTATAGTCCTGGAACTTTTAAGTGTCGAGTGAATAAGTTTCTCGTGGATAGACGTGTAACGCCATAGTCTTCATGCGTACTTTCCATCAGGTGACATGGAAGACAAACGTCCTATCCTTACAATATAAAAAAATAATTACTACCTTATTTTTTAATTCTAATGTTCGGCGGTCATTATTTTATATCTATTTATTTATAATTGTTTAAAGGACCTGTTATTAGCTTTATTTTAAGTAAGCTGCTATGTATAAATTATTATTTGTAAACGTTGTTAAATATTAAGCCGTTATCTGTGAAAATCTTAAGCTCCATTATGCCATGTAAATTATTTTGCCTAGTAGCGCAGTGCCATCTAGTGAATATTCTAGTACCTATAGGCAGTAACGCTGTGTTTGAATGTGAACTGGAAGTAAATTAAAAGTTTATAACAGGTAACTTACATAGGTCTGTTGTTAGAGTTCGTTGCCGGGTCCATGGAGAAGATGGCGCTGAGATCGTCCATACGCGGTTGCTGTACGTTCTGAAAGTTAAAGGTTTTAAAATATAGATGGAGTTGTAAAAATGTCTTTTGCGAACACATTTATTTATCTTATACAAAGTGAAGTATTTGTGTAGGTACTAATTAATTTTTAAATTTTAATAATTATTTGACAAACAAAATATATTACTGTTTTTCATTTTTTTTATGCAATAAATATATTAAATGCATTATTTTTTTATTCCTTTTCGTGAATACATGTTCTGTGAGAAAAAAAATAATATTATTTTCTGAACAACTAAAAGTTTATCTATTTAAAGCTTATCTAAGCGCTTTGACAGTTCCTTTTTGATACGGGTCGCCAAGGTTTGGAATGAACTGCCTGCGTCTATTTTCCCTGACCAGTATAGTCCTAGTACTTTTAAGCGTCGAGTGAATAGGTTTCTCGTGGATGGACGTGTACCACCTTAGTCTTCATGTTCACTTAACATCAGGTGTCATGGAAGACAAACGTCCCATCCATACTTAATAAAAAAAAAATATATTAAGGAATATTTTTAAGAGAATTTCAATCTAATATATAAAATTCTCGTGTCACAGTTTTCGTTGCCATACTCCTCCGAAACGGCTTGACCGATTTTGATGAAATTTTTTGTGCTTATCCGGTATCTATGAGAATCGGCCAATATCTATTTTTTTATATATATGGCAAAACAACGTTTGCGGGGTCAGCTAGTAATAAATAAAATCTACGACAAAATCAATGTATGGATTTACATCGACCGACTTTGCAACCGTCTTTCAAAAGGAGGGTAATCAATTCGAGTGCATGTTTTTTTTTCTGTGCGTGCATAAGCGTTTATTTGTTCAATAATAAATAGATTTTACGACTTATATTTTTTCAGACAATATACTCCAGAGTTAGATGTACCCAGATGAAGATTCACTTCAGCTAAAGTACATCTTGAAAGTATTGAAAGATGTTGGTGAAGTCAGTTTTATAATGATTTGCATTCATGATCTAATAAACAAGTAAATTTACCCTTTCAGGAGAGATGGCCATGCGGCGCAGCATCCTGGTCATGTACCAGTCCGGAGCAGAAGCTGGGGCTTTGCCTGATCGCTTCCCATGAGCTGGAAATAGCAAATAGATACAAATGAAATGAAGCTAAAGGAATTTTTGTTTGTTTCTATGACTTAGTTCTTTAAACTAAAAACTTTCATCTGAAAACTTTTGGTTATTGACAAAATTTTATCACATTTTGTAGAGGATCAAAATTTGCCTTAGTAAAATTGCACGTAACTACTATTTAAGATATACTTTTTTAAAGACGATATAGAAGGTCCATTTTTACTATCGTTTTTAATTGATTAAATTAGGCCAATAGTTAAAAATGTATGCTTCTAGATGAATTAATTTTTTTTCAAATCCTGCTGGTAGTTTATGAGATAGCATTCAAACAAACTTATATCCAAAAGATATTATAACGATGTAAACAAATTTTATATTGTTCCTTGATAATATAAATCTATGTTACAAGCTTGCAGTTTATAACAGAAACAAATTCACTATTGTCAATGCTACGCCGTAGAAGGATTACTACGGCTTAAACGTGTAGCACATTGTTCATGGATTTAATTTTATTCGAAAAATATAAAACGATGAATTTATGTTAATAATTCTTCGCCAAGATATTGAAAGTTAGTAACTTCTTAAATTTTTTGAATACTTTATACTCGATCTCATTTTTTATTCCGTAACTTTATTCAAAACATAATTTTAAATAAGAAAATATAGCTTCGTCATTAATAGCTCAATACTTTCTGTGAGAGATAGCTATAATATTTTTTTTGTTTAATTTAAATTGAAATTTTAGTCACATCCTCTATCACTTTAAACTTCATTGAATTTGCTGTCTTAAAAAATCTAAATAAACAGATTTTTAATTGTTAGATATCAAAGAGGACAGTATTTTTATTGAAATAACTTAATTGAAAGTCCCTTTCTTATTCTAATAAAAATATATTTCTTTTTAACCTTTTTAATCAAAGAAATACCAGTACAACTCGGCTTCGCTTGCAGCATTGTCCGGTTGATCATTAAAATATACAAAGTATCCTATGTGTTACGCGATACTTTTAATCGTTGAAAATTAAAGATCTATGTAACTTATAAACACAACCAATAACCCAGAATAGGGATATCAATTAACATTCAAAAAGTTTTCTTATTCAGTACTACAGCCTTTTAAGACTCCACGCTGGCTTTACTCTATTCAATTTTTACTAGGAATTTAGCTTTTAACCCATTAAGGTTTGGGTCACAAATTAAATGTCAATTAGCGTGTCACCTGTCATGTTTTAATCCATTTAACTTCTAAATTGCAATACAATGGGTAATTAAAACGTACCCATGAAATACCGGGATGTATACGCAATACTAAACGGGTTCGTAAATCTTTGTAGGGATTGTTACATATAGGGGGTGTTACATATAGGGGGTGTTACATGTATTATAACATGTCATCGTCGCAACCATTTGTAATGAGCCCTAAATCTCTTCCCTAGGTGATAAGGTTAGGCCCTAAGAAATATTTAAACACGCCTACTATTATATATGTGACTGAGGTACTGAGTGACTGAGTAACTGACAGACAACGTACAGCCGTAACTACTGGGCGTAGAGAGCTGAAATTTGGAACATACATTTTTTAGGGGATGTAGGGGTGCACTAAGGAAGGAATTCCCGAAATTCCCACGGAAACGGGAAATATAGGACTTTTTAGTTTGTATGAAAAATCTTATTCTTTGAGTGCACCGATGTGAAACTTGGTGTAAAGGTTTTTCAATATGTGTCTGGTTGTGTTATGAAAGGAATTCCCGAAATTCCCACGGGAACGGGAAATATATGATGTTTTAGTTTGTATGAAAAAATCCCATCCCTTTAGTGCACGGATGTGATACTTGATATAAAGGTTCCTCTATAAGTGTCTGTTTGTATTATGGAAGGAATTCCCGAAATTTCCACGGGAAAGGGTTGGACTTTTTAGTTTGTATGAAAAATATTATTCTTTGAGTGTACGGATGTGATACTTGGCATGAAGGTTCTTCAAAAAGTGACTGGTTGTGCTACGAAAAAAATTCCCAAAAATTCCCACGGGCACGGGAAATATATGATTTTTAGTTTGTAGGAAAAAAACTTATTCCTTGAGTGCATGGGTGTGATACTTGGTATAAAGGTTCTTCCAGTGGGTGTCTGGTTGTATAGTTTCTGATTTAACTACACAAGAAGGGTAGTTAAGCGCATACGAAGTTGCGGGATAAAGCTAGTCTATTAATAAAAATGTTAACAAACCATTAAAAAATGAACAGTTCATTTATACAACTAATAACATTTTATTAAAACTAATGATAACGTGTAAATTTAATAAATACCAAGTCATGAACTAAATTGTTGAAAACTTAAGCCGCGGGATTAAAACAGAGCAATATATTGATGTTATTGCCGCCGACAGAAGAGTTAATCATAAAATATAGTCAATATCAGAATAATTGTGCTGCCGGCGTGTATGTGTCATTGCGAGAATATAAAGTGTGCTGTTGTAGAAAAATGGTATCATTGTTATATGTAAAACATCATAAAGCTTCAATATTGTAATATTAAAAATAGGGAAGTATTTTAAAATTTTAAAGTAAAACTAAAATCAACTCATTTTTGCACTTTTTCATGATGTAAACAGTTAATTTTTAATTCAAAAGAAATCTTATGCAAAGGAATTTTAGTCAGAGTATAACATAAAATAGTATAGTTGTGTTGTATGTGCTTGTGAGTCAATAATAGCTTTTTTTGTTTAATGATTTGTTAATTGAAATTCTCTGTTTATTGAAAATATTGTTTGATCATAGTTAAATTATAATAAATATTATATGAATCAGTGGGATCGAGCTGTTGCATGATAATGTATTGAACTCAAGTACACCTAATATAAGTGAATAGTTTAAACATATTTCTTAGTGTTAGTTTTCAAAATGTAAAATATTATTGGGTAGAAAATTGACCTTTTTTTGTACTCTCTAGTTATTTGAATAGTAGAAATATTTGAATAGACTACTTACCTCCCCAACAGGAATGGCCATAGCTGAGACAAGATCCTGGAACAAAAATATTATTAAGTTTACTATCGACAAATTTAGAAAACTCTCATTCCTTTTTTAGCTTGATTCGTCAATCACCATAACGCAGTGATTAATTATTAATCTTCAATGGTAAATAAGTTATCTTTTCACTGATCAGCTTTAAGAATATATCAATCAAATGCAATTGAACGTAAAAATTTAACAAATTATAAAACAACGATAGAGAATACCTATGAAAATCTTAAGGAGGTGTGGCACGCGTGTAAATAGTAAACGAGAGCTTATGATCACTGACCGGGAGAGCAAATTTTCTATGACTAGTGAAAGTCATAATTATATCAAAAATGAAACAGGCCCTCAATGAATAGTGAAAATATCGTGTCCGTTAGGCTCATTTCACTTTACTGCCAAATGAATCTCTTCCACACCTTGCGAACCAAGAAACCTTTAGAGAGAGCCAATATTCGCGAGAGGTTTCCGAAGTGCATGCTAGATCGATCATATAGAAGCAGATATTAGACATTCCCAAGGCATTTGGGAATAGGGTCTAGCATGATGCTCTCCCTGTCTTCAAGTCAATGTCCTTCATCATGCTAAAATTTTCCAAATTTTCCTCTGGTCCCAGTTTGTCATGTTCGTATTGTGCATCCATAGCTAATTGCATCTGCTATGTAAGCAATTTGGTTGTGGCATGACATTGGCTCTCACAATTAGCTGTCTTGTGTTTGTTTTTTTTTCATGTCACGGTCAATTTGTACTGTACCTATTTGTATTAATTTGATAATTCTGACTGAAAAAGAGTGCCAAGAGTATTTTTCCGCCGGCTTTTTTTGTCTCTTGGTCTACTGTAATATCTTATTTAACAACTATCAACAACTAGTTAAAGCCGAAGTATGTGATGACTGACTTCACCAAGTGTTTTGTGAAATTCCTAAGATGAATAAAACTTTTTGAATTTTGAATTTTAAAGGTTAATTTTAATTAACGCATCACTGTTAATTAAAATTAACCTTTTACGTACATTATTACCGTTAATAAGCGATATTTTACTGTGCCTGGAATAGATTTACGCCTCTAAACAGAGGCTATAAATATTCTTTGTATTTTTTTTTTATTTTTTTTATAAGTGACTAAACCCGCGTTTGACCTCAATCGCACCTGATGGTAAGTGTCGATGAGGTCGAAGATGAAAGCACACGGGTTTAGGAAGGAACTGGCTCTTTATACAATAATGCCGGAACACATTACCGCCGGAGCGGTAACATTTGGCGGCAGACTTTATATAAATTTTGTTTTAATTTTTTGTAAAATTTTAAAAATTGTTAATTTTAAAAAGTTGTAGAACAAATGTTGTTGGTATTGACGTGGAGAGGCTGCCTGCAAGAGTTGGTGCGCTTATTAAAATTAACCCTGTATAAATAGTAATATAGCTTAATTATTTTTCTATGGTCGTTGCACTCTGAGTATGCTTTTGGTTCACTAATTTTCTCCTAGGACAACAACAGCTAACATACTAACCTATACATCACGTATGCCACTCAATGCATTAATAGAACTGATCGATTAATACGATCTAGTATCTATACAGGAACTCACTTTGCGCTAATAGCTTGTCCTATCCGTAACCCAGCTTTGTGACATGGGCTGGTTGAACAAAGGGCTTTATTGTTCAATTAGAACATTAACTTAAAGTTACTCGCCTAATAGCCCTCAAGTCGGTTTCAAAAAGCTTTTGTTGATTGGCAAAACTGGACTTCAAAAAAGACTTGAACTTCAAAACAGTCGTGGTAGCTAACACTGCATTTATATCAATTTCTATTGGGATTGGGGCAAGTAAATATGATCGCGAAAAGACAGCGCTTAGTGACAGGTTTAGGTGAAACATTAGATCATAATTAATAATGAGACACCAAAAAATATAGAGTTCTGGGAAACCTCAATATATATTTTTTCTGTTTCAATACTTATTTAATAGAACGCTTATGACACCCACGGGAAATTCAAACGTTTGTCGATTAATTCAGATTTATATGGGAGGCCAGAGCAAAAAGGATACGTGTAAACAATTTTACATCAATGTAAATTGATTTATAAGACAAAAGGAGCGCAAAAAGAATGGTACATTTTCAGTTATCAGTTTCCGTAAACAATGTTTGATTGCAATTTCACTAACATTGTCTTAAGTTTTCGAGATTCATACTATTAAATAAAACACTTCTTAATCGGATTTATCGCGTAATTACATTTCAAAACAGGTTTAAGTTACCTCTTGTAAAGTGTGTTAAAAACTAAATTTCAAACTCCCTTACGTTAACCTCAATTAAAAAAAATAAAATAAGTGAATATCTTCGTTCAATTAAATTCAGAATCCCTTTGCAAGACCCTGGTCTTTACAAAGTTGGCTGCGGTTTTGAGCATTCCTTAGCTGATATTAAAAACCGAAGATCTTCAAAGTCTGAAGCCTATCCATGGTCAAGCCCAACTATTATATAAGGTTAGACTCTGTAAATTTTATCTATAGAGGAAACTTACATTCCTAGAACGATCAGAGAATCCATTAAAATTAAAAACACACCATAATTTTAATACAGAAAGTGGTTGGTAACTATTACTGACTTGGGACCTTTTTCTGAAAATCATTACAGATGGTAAATTTTTCTATCATTATCAATACTGACGCCTCGGCCACTCGTGACCACGGGGTGGTCGATGAAAGTCCCCCGAAGCTCTCCTTAATCTCTTCAAAATTCAGCCGATCTCAATTAGGTAGTACATACAAACATAACTTCAAGCCTGCATTCCTTATGAAGTAGACAGAACAACAGAGACTATATAAAACTATCTGATATCGCGTTTGACAAATGTGAAGGTACGAGTATTACAATGATGGAGAGAGGCTATTGTAGTGGCAGAGGGTCAGCCTATCGCCCACGAAAAAACCTCCAATAAAATCTCTGTCCGTTAACTGACTTTTACAGTATGCCCGGGAAGAGAAGCAGCTGGCAAATTCTATGTTTTTCTTTCGCTCCCAGTCCAGCGTGTAATTAAATTAGGTAGGGAGTTTAATATCCTTTTTTGTTTATCATTATTTATTACAGACTGTATCGAACAGATCGGAATCGGCAAACCGACGACACATACCCAATTGTTTTAATAATAGTTATACGTGAAATTCTACAGCTTAATTGTATGAGTAATTACGAACTACTCACTAACCTGGAGTGGTGCACATCGCGGGCAACGTGGTAGGTGTTTCTGTCTGTATGTATAGGGGTTAGGGGTCCCCTTGGGAGGAAATTAAAGGCAACCTAAACTAGATAATTACAGGCTCATTAAATTTGAGAAGGGAAAGAGAAATGTTTGTAAATGTATTACCTGGACTCCACGTGTCACAACCGGATATCACTTATACAATATAATGCACTCGGCGTTACTTAATTACGAGATCGAAGATGATATAGCAAACCGAGATGAAAGCTTGTTAACAATTTAAACTTATTTAAGTTGCGTTGGTTTTAGTAAGTACTATTTATTGCAGCAGTGTGTAGTTTACTGGGCCAATTCAAGTCAGTTGAAACAACGATTCCTTTTTGGTGAGGGTATCCAAGGAGTAGCTTCGGTTTTTTCATACCATTACTCATTATTTCCTGTGTCATATAAATATGTCTGTTTGTCGAAAGGGAAGGACTACTCTAACTTCCTCACTTTCTACATATAAGGTATCATCAAATACTAAAAAAAAACTAAAAAGTACTAGAAAAATTTAAATGTACAGTTTTCCTTGCGATACTTTCAAATTTCGTTTGTAGGTCTTAAAGATATTTTCAAAACAATCGGTGCAAAGAGTTTCTAAAGTGAAATTAAGTTTATTTGAAGTAAACGCAATCATATAATTATAATAACAGTTAATTAGTTTTATCTTCGATTAAGTTACATAAGGTTATCACAATGCAAAGGATAAAGTAAGTCAGAGAAAAGAGTTTCTGCCGCGTTGACTCACGAAAAGTTTTTAGAAAAAAAGAGAAAGCATTTATTTCAGACGACCACTTTGGCGTTGGGGTAAACCTATCTGCCTCAGACGCCAGTGGTTGCGAGTGCGATCCCCGCACGGAACAAGGATAAAAAAAATGTTCCATGTCTGGGTGTTTATCTATTTATGTATTTAAATTCTAGGTTCCCCCCTAGTTCGCTATATGGTATCCCATAACACAAGCTATGCTTACTTTGGGGCCATGTAGTTGGTGTGATTGTCTGGGGATTTTATTTTATTTATTATTTTTATTTATTTCATCATTATAATAACAAATTGCGCCATCTTTGTATCACAATTATTTTGATAGATAAATTGTATAGGTCCGTTAATTTATTTTGTCTCTGGGTTACTATGCTAAGTGGACGTTAACATTTTAAATATTCCAACGACAACCAATATTTCATTAAGGGTCCGACGGTAAATGTCTGAACTTATCAAAGTCGTTAATTAATGGTCAACATCTTTGGAATAGTAAATCAATTGATTCAAATTTAGTTATAACTAAAATAAGCATTCTGATTTTAACTTAGTATTACTACTATTACTTTATTTTCCAAGGAGTTTTGCCGTATAGAATCCCTAAAATTGTAATTAGTCCATTGAAATGTTACATTTTTTAGGCCTAACCTTGCGTTTTTCAGAGGACGCAATTTATTTTTTTGATGTGTAGGGGGGGTCAGTGTAAAGCTAAAACCAAGTTTGTGGGGTCGCCTCCCTTGTCCTACGGCCACCATCTTGAAAATAGGGGTTGAAATGGTTTCTACGATATTATATCTCTTAAATTATTTATCTGATTAAAAAAAATATTAACTTTTTTTGTCCTCTGAAAAACGCAACCCTAAATGTAACTTTTCAATGGACTAAATAATCTTATTGAAAGTCCTCAAGTTTAGAAAGCAAGTACATTTTAAATACAGTTTTTACGATGACCTAGATTATTTTATTGAATACCTACCTACAATACCGCAAAAGCAATTACAAAACTAATGTTAACATACATCAATGATAATGTGATCAAAATGACACAGCGAAATTGGTTTAAGTCTCACTATTAAAATTATTGAATCATTATTGACAATGAGTAATCTTTTCGTTAAAATAATGGACCTTATACTTATCATAATTGATGTCAGTTTTACATGCTGGCTTTGTTTACATGTGTCCTTTTTCATTATGTAATAAGGTCAATCTAGTAATTGCTATTAAAAAGTTATTACAGTGAAAAAATATACAGTCGTTGACTATAAAATTCATACGCCATTTATTTATTCACAAATCGCTACATCGGTTTTAAAAGTAATCATAAAACAAAATGTGTTTAACCAATTATGAAGCGATATTTTCAAGATCGCAACATTAGTAGAATCATTGACTTATTCAATGGATACTTGTTTACTATAGTGTTTTTCAAAAGCGAGGAGTCCGGTGACACATTGAAATTTTCCGATTTACGCATACCATTTTTGCAAAGGTTTTTTTAAAATGTCATTGATTATTGGTCGCGATGTAATTAAAAAAATAAAATGATACTTATTGAAATATTTAATAAAATCTGTGTCTACTGATTACATTTAATCTGAATCATTTAATCCCATAAAAAATAATTAATTTTTAATAATTAATAAGTAATTTAATTTTTAAATTACGCAATGTATGAAACGGAACAGATTAAAGGAGGGAAAGAACATTATAGGCTCTGAATCTGTCAAAATTATAACATTACAGGACTCCTTGCATTTGAAAAACACTAGACGTGGTGTAATGAGTGAATAGGCAGCCCTTGACATAGTACGTTGAAAATCAGGAGTAAGGGTGATTTTTTAAATTTTATAAAGCTGTACAGTTTGTTTGGATGGTTTAGTTTCAGAAACTACCACTTACATTTGAAAAAATCTTTTGGCCTATCACCAGCTCTTCGAGACGGTTTTTATTATTTTCATTAAAAAACACATATGGGGTTGAAAGTTACTCAAACAAAGCGAGCACGTCCGCTTGTGTATTATAAGAATATTTTAACATCAAATTATTTAAAAAAGCTTAGGTAGGTTGGGGACAATAGTATTCTGTAAAGAAATAGGTATAAAAAATAATATTGTAATTTATACCTTTAGGACTGTTGCGGTTTTGGGCTGTTTGTAGAAGTTTTAGGGAATTGAAAATAAAAATACAACAGACTACAGTTATATTATTTTTAAAGTGTTTTAGCAATTTTCATGAAAAAGATTAAAGGTTATGTGTGGGGCATTGAGGGCAGCCGCAAGTTAGGCCGATCTGTTGACTTAACTTATTTTGAAATGATGGAATAACGCTTATAAATCAAGGAATTAAAAAATCAAAAAAATTAAAGGTGCAAATTCATACAGAATGATAAAAAAACTACTTGAAAAAAGAATCAAAAATTCTGCCTAATAATAAAAAAAGATGAAAATCCATAGACCTTAAGTTCACGAGACCAACATGAATAAGTCTTTTGTATCTTATCACTGTATATTTGAAGTATTATCGAATTACGATGTAAGGCAAGAAGTCTAGCATGAAGACAGCAGGTTTCTAGTGCTAGATGAAAATAAGAAAAAAAAGAATAATAAAGAAATAGCCCATACTGGCCTATTTGCCTATTACCTAGATCAACATAATTAGCCAAGGCTGATAGGGCTATTCTAAGACTAAAACCCATTGTATATACAATTTTGTGAAGTTATGAGATTTTTGCTACAAAAAATTATTTTTTGAGCTCCCGATATTTCAGCGCTGTTAAAAGCACCACAATTATTTTAATATAAAAACGATTGATATAAAACTCGATGGTTATATTTTAAACTATGATCATTTACATTGTAATACTTTGGTAGCTTTTATAACAATTTATGTTTTGACTGAATTCCACTGCATAAGTTTTTCCCTGTTTTAAATGACCTGTCGCCTCAACATAACTTATGGCCTTAACTAAAGCAACCTATAGTCAAAACAAGTGCCATCCCGCAACTTTCCATAACCACTTTACATTTTCTACAATATCTGTATAACAAAAGCAAGGTTTAACACCAGCCATATAAAAAAAAATTCACTACAAGACTACCATTCGCTTTTCATAGAAAAAATATCGCTAACAACACTCCTGATAAAACTAAATAAACGCTGCAAATTTCCGTGAAAGCATAAAACAGTAATAACGAATCTGTTGGAAACGCATGCATTGCAATACTGTAATTGCACATAGCATGTTTCATTATAAAAATTATAATTTTACTATACATTGTGGAACAAGCTCCAAGAAATAGTGTAGAGTAGAGAACAGTTTAGAGGTAGCACCACCAACGGCTATTCTACGGTGCGTTTATTTACAGCTTGACAAGCGCATGCTATTGTTGACATACCTCCACGCTGACTGCGCCAACCGTTGATTTTCTGAATAATGTTGGTTGACTTGCTACCTCTACTGTTAATTCTCTGCTCTGTGGAAACACAATGAACATTAGTAGGGAACACATAATGGACATGTTACATTTGTTTCAATGTGGAGTGTTAACTGCGGCTTCATGCGGTTAAATGGCGTTTACAATATTGTTATGTGTGTTTTATGAAGTAATACGTTTGTAAGACCTTTACAATTGGAACTTATTATTTTGTTATGGGTTCGAAGGACCTATTGTTGATGTCTGATCGGCTGGTTTATGTAATGTGTTTACACAACTTAAAAGAAAACAATTGATATGAAAGTTCAAAATATGATAAAACTACTTTTTAATCGGATTTATCGCGTATAAATTATATTTTATATTTTAACTTCCCGGTTATGTATGAGAGTAAAGATAAAAGTTTGAATGTTATTATTATTAAATCCAAAATTGACGCATGGGTTCTAAGAACGGATTTCGCTATCTCTCATAGTTTCTGACTTCTCCATTAGGATTGCTCACCCATTGCTTATATTTCACATTCCGTGATTGTGAGTGTTTGCCACACAAGCGTGGTTCGTGAATTTGTATTTTTTTTTGTAATAGATTTAGTGGACAGTTATTTTAAACCTAATTTTATATTTAAAACAATTTCACTCTAATAAAACCTAGTTTAAATTCAAGTTCTATAGTTTTTGTATAAAATACGAGAATACTGATCTAAGTATATCAAATATACTCTATGTAGCCTAAAGTTTTCAGTACACCTTGTCATAATATCAAATTAGATAGTTGATTGCGACCCCATTTTTTATGAACTTTAGCTTGTAAATATTCTCAAGACTTGAGCTATCAAATGCTGTGATACTTTTTTATCAGTAGTTTAGGGGTATGCTCTTCCAAACAAACAAACAAATTCTTCGGTTTTATTATTTTATTTTTAATTTGGACTCCACGTTTTTAGCCTCTCTTCTTACGAACAAAAAAGTAAAAAAAAATCTATGAAGTCCGGAATAACTTTTTTATGTATTCTCTACATGTGCAAGCTACTCTATACGATGCCGTGTCTGAACCTACCCCAACAGGCCTCATGAACGAGTTCGTACTACTATTGTACTATTGTCGCTAAGTGGAATTAAAACATAATTGCTGCCTTTACTGGATAAAAGTATGAATTATATTACTGAAGCTATTTTATAAATTGATGTTTGGTAACAGTACGTTTTTATTATGAAAACATTTTAGGCTTTTTAATTTAATTTGCTTAGTAACAGAAATAGTGCGTTTGTGATGAAAGAGTGTTTTTTTTTCAATTATAACTTGACACTTCTATTCTGACCAACAAAATTATAGTTATCTTCTTCAAATTAAATCATTAATTATGTTAGTCGACTTCTATTTTTGTCAATTTGTGATGTTTGACAAAAGAGTTCCGAGTTATCTTACGTCAGAATTTTTCCTTTCAATTCGTTTTTTAAGCCAATATTTTTTGACGTTCATTGTATTTTATATACCAAAAAAAAAGCGATTTCACCGAATTCCTTCCGATCCTAGATTAACAAATCTCGGATTTGACTAAAGAAAAATTGAAGGTGGAACTCGTTTTAACGCGTAAACCGAGTTCAACTCGAATTGATCGCGTTTTATTACACGGTGAAATTGGGGCTAAATATAAAATATTGTACCTATTGTAAGGCATTATTGTGTTCTTGAAAATTTCCGCAGCTCGTACTCACAATCAAATACTTATTACACATAGACATATTACCTTTGTATTTATTTTCAGCAGAATCTGCTTGACTACATAAGGTAGGTACAATTTTTGTTGCTAAATTAATAAATATAAATATTTGTCTTTGCCTTGGATTTAATGTCGTCCATTAAAAGGAGAATTAATAACCTAGTGCAAACATACTATCTATTTATGGCGTAATGTCCCTCTAACACTTTGGTATTGATCCAACGGAAAAAGATATGATGGACTGATGATATGATGCGTATGATGGACAAGTTATTTTTAATTAAAATGAGATTAATATTTTTGAAAAAAAAAAACGTAAAATCAACTTTGCAGCTCATCCTGGTGATTGTCATTTCAAATCAGATAACCCACTTTCTCGTTTGCGTATTGTCATAGTTTTTTTCAATATTAATGGTTATAATCTTTCAAGTTTCATAAAATGCCCAAGTTTTGCTTAGGGCATGACTCTCACGATTTGACAAAGATGCAGGATTGATGTCTGGGTGCTGTAAGTTCAAGTTTTTGGCCTTAAGTTATATTACAGAGCACATAATACTGTCTTAAGTTTCGGTAAATTATATTAGATAAAATACTTTTTAACTACACTTTTTCATTTTTTACATTTCACTCGATATTTCGGTGACTCTCCTTTAAAAAGACGCCTTTAACTACATAAATTTGTTCTATTAACGAAGCTTTAAGAATTTAAACAAACAAACGATTAAAAAAAATGAATAAATTTAAGTAAAAATTGCACAAAATAAAAGATGCATTTCTAATGCCATTTGCTTTAAAAGCATTAAGGCACGACCAGTGTCTCCCAACAGGAAGATAGAAAGTATTCTTTCTGACATACAAAATATTTAAATAAAAAAGTGTTAATTATACCAGCGACAAATGTTTTTATAACCAACATCATCGCAACACTTTTTATTGAGCCCATGGCAGGGCCATGATCTCTCTTACTGGGTTACGAGAAAGCTTGGGCCGTAGAAAATCAAACTAATCCCGAGCTAATTGGTATCTAAACTATTGTTTACAAGAATACAGCGCCCGGGACTAACTGCTAACAAGCCCTCCAAAGCATGAAGGCTGTCATGATAAATAAATAATCGGCAGTCACCTATCCTTGACCGGGCTGAAGGTTTTTTAAATTTTTTTGAAAAGGAAATGAACGGTATGTTTAGTTTTTTCTTTTCATGGTATAGAAATCCATTGACAAAAGTTACCAGTAAGTATTACACAAATAATTACTACTTATTGAACGCCCATACAACAATCTAAAACAAACAATACAGTCTTATAAATCAATCGACGTTTTGTCTAAAAACAAAAGTTTCAACTTGAGTTTTAGGCTGGAAATAATGAATAACCACTTGAAAATTTCAATATTTAATAAATACAATAGATTCAATTAAATGCCAAACAATGAAGAACAAGTATCGTTTTGAAGTATTTTTGTCCAAATTTGAGTACATTTTGCTATTATATTTGATAATAGCCTCGAATATAAGTAGGGATATTTCTTAGATATCAAATCTTTCAACGAACTCTTGTGGCCCTTTAAGGAAATGGTATAGTCTTGCCATAAATATTGTTAACAAAGATTTTTTTTTATTTTCTAACGCAAAGAACATTTATTACTTTTACAGTGTTTAAGTTCAATACATAAATAAAGAACCACTAGCTGACCCGGCAAACGTTGTTTTGCCATATAAAAAAAAAATAGATGTTGGCCGATTCTCATAGATACCGGATAAGCACAAAAAATTTCATCAAAATCGGTCAACCCGTTTCGGAGGAGTATGGCAACGAAAACTGTGACACGAGAATTTTATATATTAGATTTAAAACATAAAAATCTTATTCGTAGTGGTCTCCATTAGCTGCAATACATTCCGTTAAACGTCGATACCAGTTATCAGTAGAAGCACGCACTCTTTCCAAAGGAAAATTCTTCAATGCCTATCGTATGAATGGAAGGTGCTTTTGAAAATAGCATTTGAAATCGTCATTTTATATGATTTTTCATCGTGTGTTCTCATTTTGGCGCCAATACATACAGGAGATGAAGTCTCCCAAGATAAAATATTTTGCTTTCGGATCGGAATTCTTTCCCTAACTGCTCTGACCACCTTTTTCGTGTGACCACTGCGTTGACAGCCAGATATTTTTCTGTCACAAACAGAGGAGGTCTCATTGTACATATTAATAGCCCAGTACATAAACATTTGACTAATACTAAGCGTACGGAGAGTTTTTAAAATTGCATTTGGCTCCTTAACTACGTTGTGTAATGCAATCACAGGGATACGGTTCTCTTTATCACCCCTCTCCATTTTAATAACGCAAAATATTGTACCTATATTGGCGCCAAAATGAAAAAACACAATGAATCATCATATAAAATAACAGATTCCAAATTCAAATGTAATATTTTGTTTATTTTTAATTGTCACAGAATTTATGGCCAGACTTGGAACTTAAATGTCTGGCCTATGATTTGATAATGAATATTATATTATCTAGACATTTCACTCCCTTAATTTATGACATTAAATATGGGCAGCAAATTTGTATGTAATCGTTTAGAGTAATCTATATCATAATTTATTATTTATGGTTTGTAGGCTTTAGGTAATAAAACAGAATAATTAAGTAATTTATGACTGCAAATTCTTTAATTTAAATCAATCTACCTTGTCGTTGTAGAGTTAAAGGTCACCAAATTTGCCTTCAACATCGTTTATCTTGTTAACATGATATTAAGATCCAAGGCTTGAATTCGTGTCGCTACCATTTACAAGCTTCAGCTAAACCAATGTATTTCCGACTGACTCTACGCGCATAGTAATTTTATATGCACGTATTTCTTAATCGTATTAAATAAATCTTCCTTAAAGTATTTATACAAGAGAATAACTGGAAAGACATTTCAGCGACAATTTATATGTAAATTGCATCGAGAGAGAATGTCTGACTTGGTATTTAGAAATCAATTTTAATGTTTTGGCTTACGTTGTGATACCAGATAAGAAATAAAATATTCAAATAATTTTGTTGCATATATAGGTACTGAAAACTCATAGTCAAGTAAGATTGGGGTCAAAGTTTAAATCTACGATTTAAAAAAAAACAAAAGTAAAATAATTATGTGATTATAATACAAAATATCCTCGTCGATAGTCAAACTCATTTGATATAGGTTTTCGGTAGGTGCTTGAGATATTTTATTTTTGACCATTTTACTTGAACCCAAAAACATATCAATAAAATATTGTCACGTGCGACCTTTTAATAATTCAATTTCAAACATTTCTTCAGCAGTCAGGTAAAAAACTTCTGTAACGAAATCAAATATCTTTGCTCTCTATAGATATTGTTTTTTGTCGACGTTGTCACAAACGTTATAAGATTAAGTTAACTTAGTTTTGTCAAGTAAAAGTAAAATTAGTTTTGTTTTTTTTTTGTTAAGAAAAACCTATTGAAAATTGAGGAAATAAATAACGCTAGGTGTTATTTCAAACTGAGAAAATGTAGTAACCGGATTACTGATAGAATAATGACATTATTTTGATTTGAGTCTTTAAATAAACAATTTAAAATCTTAAGTTTTACAACATTATTAAAATATGATCAAGTGACTAAAAATATTTTAATAAACACAGCAGTCAGACATATTTACAAAATTGAAAAATATTTGCTTTTTTTCCTTTTTTGACCCTTTTAGTATTTTAGCTCGAGTTTAGTCGGAGATAAAAGTCATGCAATCTCTTCAAATCATTTATTTATACGTACCTATGCATTATAACTGTACGCAAAATTGTGTTTTTAATTTATTAATAAAGTTGTTCTTGTCATATTTGTTCATTTTATTTGTTCATAGTTTCTTCATATTACGTTACAGATTTTAATTTAAACATGCTTATACTTCACTCAACAATGTATTTGGTTTTACTCTAACCAGGACGGTAGATATCACTTACTTACGATAAAGCCACTTATTTGTTTTTTGTTTGTTTCGAGATATGTTATAATTGTATACTAAGGGAAACATTTCTGGATATAAGCTTCTGTGTAATAGGAGTCTAGATATTTCGTGCTAAAATAATTAAGACGGTTGCGAATTTACGGCCGCTTTCAATAATTTACCAGAGAATAAACGTAAAGATAGAAATTTCCATACTATCTAGTTTCAAACCTGACACATCTGTCACTTGAACTCAGAATAGTAAAGGAATCTATCTTTCTTTTTACTTAAAAATTTTGGTATGTTATTGAGACTAGCCGTTAGAGGAATAGGAAGAAGGAAATATGATCATCTTCTTCCTCCAAAAAGACAGCAGAAGTGGCCTTCTAAGGCTACGAAATGGTAATGTGTACTTCAACATTTCTCATGTAGAACGGTGCTTGTTGAGGGGACTCGCGATTAATGCCACTGGCACACACTATTTTGAGGCACATGCACTTGGAACACGTCGTGAGGGCAATCTAAAGATTACACATACACGCAAAACCCTTTTGTACAGAATGAGCATAAACAGCATGGCCTCTTCAATATCTATAATAAAATCCCAAAGTCTATTAGGGAAATAAGTAAATCGCACACAATTTAAATCTGTACTTATTATGACCTCAATGATTTTTTGACCGACACTGAATGTAAATAAATAATGTTCTTTTTCTTTTTCTATATTTTTTAAATTTCTGTATCCTTGTATAATCATTAATTAATTAATTTTCATGTTTTTGTGTTTACTTTTCTATTTTTTAATATCTTCACAAATATGTTCATAATCAAGGCACATCATGACTGTACCTATTATTATAAACCCATATTTGTAACTTGATTATGAATAATTGAACTGAATTGAATACTGTAGATCTTACCACTACCCTTGAAGCCTTATAGTGGACTGTGCTGCCCTCTGCCAGATCATACCCGCGCCCCATTGCTCTTCTTTGGGCGGGAAAATAAGGACATTGAATTCATTTAAGACGTTTTATATCGTGTAAGGGCTCACATTTTTCAACCCATTGAAAGTTTCAAATTTTTGTTTTGTAGTCCATTAATTTATTTAATTTATTTATTTATTTACACTTCAGTATACAATATAGACAATAAATGAGAAAAAAAAACAGTGTGTTGAGTAAGTACTACTAGGCGGTCTTATCGCTGACGATTTCTCACAGACAACCATGTTTGTGGAAACAAAATTAAAAAAATGTGCTAATAAATTCTTAATATATAACATAAAAAAAAACTTAACGAGTAAAACAAAAATGCTAATTATTGCATTATAGGTACCTAATTAAATATAAAACCTAAATATATAAAAATTATAATACATACACAATAATGTAATAAATATAAAACATATATTAATAAATTCTAGATTTTTATGCGGCAAAATTTTTACCTTTGTTTTGTTGCCACTATATTGTACCTTGAGGTGAGTAAATTACAATATACAACTCTCCCTCCCCCTCCGGATTCGGCTTCACCCCATCCTCCTTGAAATGCATCTCGATTTCCTGGTATAATATAGCGGCATCCAAACAAAGGTAAAAAAAAATCCGCTAACCCCATACTTTGAAATCTAGAATGAATGCATTATTTGTGTCACTTTTTGTTTTTGACTTTTTCTGTTAATCGATAACTGCTCGTACCGTACTACACGTAAAAAGTATCTCGTACTT
This sequence comes from Stenoptilia bipunctidactyla, assembly GCA_944452665.1. Taxonomy (NCBI): domain Eukaryota; kingdom Metazoa; phylum Arthropoda; class Insecta; order Lepidoptera; family Pterophoridae; genus Stenoptilia; species Stenoptilia bipunctidactyla. The sequence goes on along the minus strand of OX101722.1, from coordinate 26,506,829 downwards.
CAAAGAAAGAAGGCTACAACATCTTAAAATTTATTATGTAGGTACACTTTAATGTAAGTTCCCTCCAGGAAAATTTAAGTAACATAAGGAATAAATTTAAATGTGGATAAACTCAGTTTCTTTCCATTTGTTTATTATTTATATAAAATAAAATCATAGTCGTGAATAATGGCTTAAATTAAAGTAATTATAAAATATCCTTATTGTACACATTAAGACAGTGTTAAGCAAAAAAAAAAGTTAATCGTATCGTGGATAAATACGAACAATATTCATTTTTTTACTGAAAATAGAGTTCATTTTGTTAAATATTCTATTTTGTCTGCAAAAATGAACACAATAACAGCGTATTTATGTTTCGGGTAAGGACATCCAAAGCAATTACATGAACAAAGGCAATTAAAACAGAAGGTCGATAATGCAACGTTTGTAGTTACTCTTTGACTAATGATGTCCTTCGGTCCGGATGCACCCACCAACAAAGTTCGTTTGTTGACAATTAATTCATAATAAAAAGTACCTTTTGTGTTAAATATGTAAACGTACAACGAGCGGTTAATACGGCATTAGAACATAACATAAACTTGTTCAAAGTAAAATAATAAAGACCAGCAGAAAATCAAACAAAGGAATTAATAAATTTTGATAAGTTTTTCTTAGATCTGATGTATTGTTTCTTTGAATTCATAGCTATTTCTTATATGATGTTAACATGTGGTCATGATGATTATATATTTTGATAACCACAGTTGCATTTCATTTAAGGTAACTTTTCATTGAAAATTTATTTTTTCTTATATTAGGTACTTGTGCTGTAAATTTTAATTTCTAATTTGATTTATTAATTTATTTTGTGGAAAAGTGTTTTTTTGTTATTTTTTATATTTCGAGCATTTCTTTTCATTATTTCATTCTTCACAGAACTTCCCATAAAACTTGTTTACATTTCCGAACGCCACAGATTCCATTTTTTATCGCATTAAGGATGTAATATTGAAATAAAACCGACAAAAAAACGCGCGCAGTAAGTCTAATCCGTGAATTTGTTCACTCCGTGAAATTACCAACACGAGCTACATTACTCCACCTTCGCACTAAGCTTATTTGAAACGTTATTTACACTCATATTTCATGGTACCTTAAAGGTTTAATGTCATTCAATGTTTCTTGTTAAAGTTGTCACCGAATATAAACCAAATTGAGATAATTGCTTCGGATTGAGGTAAACAATAAACATTATAGTGTTTCGATTTTATCTCTCTCATAACGAGATAGTGATGAACTATCGTAAAAGTTTACAAGGCGTAAAAGCGTAAAAAACAACGTTTTGGCGACTTCTGCAGATATGGAATAGCACTATCTCTATTTATAGATCGCAGATTTGATCCCCGCACATTAAAAGTGTTAGTATACATAGGCCTGTGTGTGATATGTATGTACGACATACATACACGTATAACTTCACGCCTATATCCCTTACGGTGTAGGCAGAACAAAAGAGGCTATAAAACCATCTGATGTCACGTTTGACAAATTTGGAAGTATATAATGATGGAGGGAGACTATTGCAGTGAAAGGAGGTCAGCCTATCGCCCGCAAAAACGCCACCTTAACTGACTTTTACAGTATGCTTGGGTATATGTATTTATAACATTTTACTGCTTCTATAAATAGGATGTTATACCACCTTTGTGAATCATGCCCGTACGCTTAAGAACGTTGTCATGGTTATTTCCTTCGTTATTTTTTTTTCTGTAGTCCGGATAAAGGTCCTGATTGTCATCTGTATGATTGGATACACGGAGGTACATAGTTACTTCTAATCAGGTGACTCACGTGCTCGTCATTAAATGTTTTTTCGATTATAATTCCACCTCACACAAACAGGAAATCATTCCATAATTGAAATCATCAATCTTTTATATCATCTTGTGATATTTTTGTATAAACGAAATAAAGAGCCCTATCGTGATTGCCTACGTTTTTCAATTTTATTATTTATTTTTAAATAATAATGATAAACCGGTTAATTAATAATAAAATTCGTGAAAAAAATACTGAAACAATATTTTATATATTTAACAATTAATGATTTCATATTTATATAACTATATTTTCCTAATAAAATCATATTTCTTGATTCAATGTATGGCACAAAAAGGGTATATTTTGATATGTTCGACAGACTCATACAAAACTTTTTATAGGCATGCAATCTCTAGGAATCACATATGAGTTAATAAAACATGATATGGTTCATTAGAACCACCAAAATTTATTACATAAATTAATATACCTGTAACGGATTCAGCTAAGCAGATCACGAACAGTAGAACTAATATTCTGGTCATTGCAGAAGACATCACGGACCGTTGCACGTTCTTCATCATGTTTGCGTGATTCTCTGCAACAAATACCAAGAACTGACATCTTTGAACTGGGCGGGTTATCATTCACGTCTTGAAAAGAATGCAACTGTTCTATAATTTCTTTTATTTCTAGAAAGATACTCTCTTGTTCAAGTTGTAAAGAACAAGTGCGATAACTTAGGAACGCAATTTATGATTTACATTGAAAGTAAAGAATATCTTTAATATAGAACTGTACTTTAAAAATGAAAAGTGTTGCTGGATGCTTTAACAATAATTTTGCAAAGTGTGTTATTTGTATATTTATATTATGGAAGAAACTATTTGTTGGTTCACTTTTAGATATTTTTGTTGCATAATGAAGCCATCATACATCAAAAATAGTTTATGAGGCATTATTAATAAGTATATCGCATATTTTTGCATTCATCATGTATTGTTTTTAATTAATAAACAAATGTTTTTTTGCTTTATTTTGAACAAAAGGCACTGGCCAAATTTATTTTACACAATAAGTGGCAAACATGGTCACTCAAACTTATGAATAATTACCACTAAAATATAGACGACTACGCGCTACTACAAAATACCCTGTAATACTACGTTGTAGTACTTACAATGAAATGCCGCGTCGTAGTAGCTGTGTTCATCAATAGCGACTATTAGTAAAAAAAAAATATAGTACCATATCTTTATTTTTCTCTCCTGAGCAATTCTAAAATAAATATGCAGATACGTATCAAAGAAAATAAAATTTTAATTTGGCCGGGGACTTCAATTGATCTATGTAACTATTTGAGTAAGTAGGTATAATAAACTTGTACCGTGACAAAATAATTAACTGACATTGATTCAACTTCCTGTTTAAGGTTTCAGAGGAAACAAAGTTAATTGATTGCGAACTAAATCTCTCGAGAGAACGTAGGAGACAAACTAGTATAACTAATCCAAAACTTATCCAACTTTAACAAAATCATTTCAGAATAGAACAAGAGTTGTTTTAATTATAGGATGATGATACTTTACACGATTCAATAGGCTTATAGCTGACTGATACAGAGGTTGTGGGTTCAATGCCGTATTACAAACGTTTGTTAGGTTTGGAGATGTTTGTCAAATGTCTTGGTGTTTTTCTGAAAACGTGTGAATTCATTTTTCTGGTCTCACCTAATTTAAACTCTTTGATATAAGCCAGAAAATTCACATTCTTCAAATCTTATCAAGTCATGCAAAACCGCCGTTAGTAACCAGTAGGCGTAACATGATTTGTCTCATATAAACGCGCCTTTAGGGTTGACTAAGAGATTACATAGCCACACGTTAAAGGTACAGATTATAGAACTATTCCTTCAATTAAAATATACCATTGTCTAGTAGAAGATAATGGGAAAAGGTAGGATACAGGAACTGATGAAGTTGAATGTCAATAACCGGGTTAATTTAACCAAAATTCGAATTCCATGTTAAATTTAACAGTACTTCCCAATTCATTTCTGAATAAACTCCTATTAGAATATATGAATGAATAAAAGATATGTACCCACTGTTTTATGAATAAGTATTCTTTTAGAAATTTTCTGTAATTATTCATGAAAGTATTCATCGCTGAGGTACTCTTATATTACTGCGTACAAAAGTTAAGGTTTTCGAGGAACCTCGGATAAAGCTTTTAAACCACGTAAATGTTTTAAATCGAAAATAATTAAGTAAATAGGTTATGTCATCGTTGATAAAAGTTAGAAGCGTAAAATGAAACCACATATACTATAAGTACCTACACTTAATCTAAACCTATTAAAAAAAGTTTAAAAGAAGTATACGAAATCGTTTTCTTATTATAAAATAAGGTCAAATGTGCACTTTTCATGTTGTATCTATTTGTATTTTTTACAATTAACTCTAATTTAGTGTACAAGCAATAATAAAGAACTTGTAAAAGTCAAGACCAATTTAACAATATTTTTGTAACAATACACATTCTATCTTTTAAGTCTTGTTGTTTTAAAGAGGCATCAGAATTTTAAAATACTCCAAAAAAACGATAGTATTTTGACCTTAACAAAAAGAGGTTTTAGGTACCTATTTCATATTTTAAGTATGTAAACCACGTGACGTACGTAAAACTAAACGGACATTATCCCAACCTGGCCCAAGGGTTCAAATTCTGTTTGTCCTTATTGTCCTTTGTATCTCGATAAAATTATTGAAATTCGTCTAAAGTTCGTTGCTTCTTAATTATTGTTCCTTTTTTTTGAAATAGTGGTGTTTGAACATTTTATTGTTATAATTAAAATTATTGTGCAATTTTCATGTTAGTTTTTTTCACATTATTTTCGATTTATAAATATTTGCTATTACTAAATGGACAAGTTAGAAAAACTTTTAATTTACATACTTGGATGACAAAAGTGCGTGTGTTGAAAATAATATAGCTGTTGAGTTTATTGCCACGTTCCAAATAATATATCTACTGAATTAGAAACTAGTCTCTTGTGAATAATGTTATACAACAATATTGGACGTATGTATTTTAAACAAATACAATAATAGTATATTATGTAACAAGTGAGCGAAGCTAATTACAGTCTTGGCTCATTATTAAGCCCTCGCCTGCGGCTCGGGCTCAAATCACAGCCTCGACTGTAATTAGCAACGCTCACGAGTTACATACGACGTTTTTCAACACACTTGTGAGTAAAAGACAGACATACGTGGTCATAAAATAACAAACACATTTGATAACAAAGCTGTGAATTGTGATTGAAAAATGGCGCCGAACCTCGCGCATGCGCGTAGGTTTTTTTTTCCGCCAAATGTGTCAATGCCAGTATAGCATATACAGCCTATTTTAAGTGAAAATGTTTAATTTGGAGTGGTAAATGCAAATATTTTAATATTTTATAACAAATTATTGTAAATTGTGAATAATTTGTTTGATATACAAATTTGTTTTACTAATATAAGGCGCAAACATTTAAAAATGTATATGGATTTGAAGTGGTATAAAACCTCTTTGTTGTTTCTGAAAATATTTAATGTATAACCCGGACCAATAAAATATGCTCTGTTTACTCGCATGTAATTTGCACAAAGGTACAATTCAACTTTGTAGGATTCATTATATTATGCACTAGGGTATAATATATTATGCACGCGTGACTTATAGCCCAGTTTATAGTTCTAAATTCAATAGAATAACGCTCACTTTACGAGCAAGTGTGTTGAAAATAATATTATGTCCCAGTCATATACATACTATTATTATTGAAAATATAAAAAATTTAATGCGGAACACGTAATCTACCTAATTCATCAAACATTTCAATCACTGACAAACTTTCGTAAATTACTGGAAATTTCTCATTGCAGAACCCAAGGGTTGGTAATTGGGTCGTGTCAATCATATCAAATATGAGTTAGTATTATTTTAATGCAATTGAACAAATGATTTAGAATTGCATTTACTTTTTCTTAGTCACCGATAAAAAGCTTACGTGGAACTTACAAACAACTTAATTCAAAGATTAACTAAGTTGGAAAGTATAACATTTAATAAGTTTCAATCTAAGACTAACTCGTTATGGAAATATTCGCAAACTTCCACAATTAGCATAACTAACTTTTATTTTTATGGAAGTTATAGAAACTCGGTTATGATATTTATTGTAGACCTTGTGTCGTAGAGACTGATGTTGATTTTTATTTTTGTTATTAAAGTTTTTCCAAGCGCGACATTATACTGGTAAAATTAATCACAATATCTACTTGATAGATATTTCCACACTAAAAGCTTGGTTAAAATCTAAAGTATAATAGCTAATATGTGTGAACAATAAATCTTTTTTTATACAGGGTGACTGGTGACAAATTTGCAATACTGAAGGAGAGCACTCTGTACTAGATTCTGATCATAACTACGTAAAAAGAGACCTTACTTTACACTTTTCCCGACGCGCTGCCTCAGTCAACACGCACACAGCAGTGTTCCCGCCACACGCACACCACCACCCCCTAAGTATTTATTGTATTAAGCTAATGCAACCATGCGTTGCGTAATGAATTCTTTAACTGTCGGAGCAGTTTACTCGGTAAACAATTAATATTTATTTTTTAATTTATTTTTTCTCTTCATGTATGAACTTAAACTATCACATCCTGGAATTTTGAAAGTGACCTACCAGTCACCCTGTATACGTATTAAAATTCAGTTTTATATTTAGTTTGTTATATAACGTTAAACTATACCGGTACGTCACTTTTGAAGCCTATAATGGACAAACACGGCTACTATTTATCGCTTTATATTGAAAATTTATATAACAGGAAAAAATGAACGAAAGGAAGGATAAAAATAAACCATTTTGTATAGAAATAATAATTGGAAGTTTTTGCAAAAATGGCATGCTATATTGACGACAATAAAATGAAACCATTACTAAATTGTTATTTCGCAACAATATTTGTTTGGCTATTCTTCGTTTAGTAATTTAAAAATATCGAAGTAGACATTATTCTTTAAATAGCATTTCTATTTACTTATCAAACCGTTTATCCATATTTTTTCTATTTTGTTTATTTTTTCTTCTTCGTAAAATCATAACCAATAAATGTATTATGAATTTTTTTTTTCTTTTTTTTAGTTTATTGTTCAAAATGAAAAAAAATACATTATAAAACATATGTTACCGCACCTCAAAAACCCATCATGGTTTATCTGGGTGAGGTGAATCTTTTACACTATTACACTATTATATTGTTGACATTACACTGTTAAATTTTTATATATTTTTTTATGGCTACATAGTTATGAAATATTTTTTAAATCTACTACGATATTTAGATTCTTTGACATACAGCTCTTGTAGATTTTGTGGCATGCCATTGATATATTCAGGTATTAAATATTTATCCATTCTCATTCCATACTTATTATTTACTTTAGGCAGTATATATTTATGATTTACATATATTTTTCTTAATTTCGAGTGTCTTATTTTTTCATTGAGCAAATTTGTGTTATTAGTTTCTGTTAAAATTAAAAATTTTACTTTGTTGTATACACTCATCACATTACAATATTTAAATAGTTTGGTGTAATCATATTTGTATTTTTTTTTAATATTATTAGGAACAATTATTTTTAAGATTCTAATCTGTAAGTCATAAATATCCGCCAGTGTTGTTTTACAAGTCCTTCCATAGCTGCTCAGACCATAACCGATAACAGAGTCAGCTAGGGCCATGTACAACAACCGCAAGGTCGTGTATGGAAGTTTGTATTTAAGGATTTTAAGTTTACTCATAATAGATCTCAGTTTAGAGCAAACGTGCTCTTTGTGAGGACCCCAACAAAATCTGTCATCGATCGTCAAGCCTAGGTACATGTGGTTTTTTACATTTTGTAATTGTGTACAACAGCAGTTATTAGAATTAGAGTGCAAACATAGATGGTTGTGGGCAACGATAGTGGGTTTAATGTCAGATTTATTTTGGGGCGAGTGAATATATAAATATTTGGTTTTCTGTGCATTTATTACTAGACCAACATCATGCGCCCATTTAGAGAGCTGGTTATAATTGTGTTGCAGGACGTGCTGAGCTGTCTTAATATTTTTATGTGCCATCAATAAACATGTATCATCTGCAAATTGGTATACAGAACCCTCAGTAATTATGTTTACCATATCATTGACATATAACAGGTACTCAGTAGGTCCTATTATAGATCCTTGGGCCGTGACCTATTGAAAACACCGGACGCATACAGGTAATTTCAATTGATTCTTATTGCTACGCGCTCGAAGAATACGAAACAAATGAAGATGTTATCATTTTTTTTTGTCATTCGGCACAGTATCTCAATAGCCGCAAACTAAAAATAATAACGAGAATTACCAACCTAAGGTATAATCTATGGTTTCTGGTTGACCATGACTGGAATTTTTATGATTCTGAACATAGTAGGCTACCATTTAATGATTTTTTGTAAGTATCAACTAGAGAGATGTTATGTTAATCTCACTCGCAATGTTCTTCATGAGCCGAGAGATGCACACTTCTCGACGGAGGCCTCCCCCAGGATTCGTCATGTCGTCCGGACCCGCGCCGCCCTCATCCAGCATTTGACGTTCGTAAAGTGTATAAAATTACCTACTACGAATAAAAAGTTTTCATTTCATTTCTTTAAAGGATAACGTTTTTTTAAATACTGAAAATTTAATTCACTTTTGTGGCATGTTATTTTAAAACGTTTCTCCTGTTGAGAATAGTCATATGACAAATATGAATGTTTTTTATTCTGAGTTTGAGCCTGTTTGTCTAACATATGACCTTATATTTAAGGCCTCTATTGTCTACATAATCTATTTCATGAGTCTAACTTCCTTTGATTGCTTCTATTTTTATAAAAGCAATCATTTGAGAGATACATAAATCAATTTGATACCAGTTGATAGAGCTTTAAGGTAAGCCCTAATTATAAACTTGTTTTATTAAAATCGCTCAACGAAACACCTAGATAGCCAAATCCAACAAGTTTTCTTTCAGTTATCAACTATTATTATAAACATCTTTAAAATTTAATTTCATCGAAAACATGAAATGTTGAAATACAAAATGATATAACAAAAATATCAAACAATCAAACCACTGAATAAAAATCTCTAAGTTGACTCATTAATTCTCCGGGCTGACAAAGCTATTTTTATCTCATCCAGCTTTATTCAAGGCATATAAAATAAACATGTCAGCGCGAAGTTAAAAGAAAGGTTTTCTTAAGCATAAAATAAGCTTCTTTCAAAGATGAGGGTAGATTTGTGTCGGTAGACTTGTGGGCCTTTGTTGAGACAACGCATACAACTTGCAATTTTTCTGAATACAGTGATAAGCGGACGCGGTTTTTTTATTGTCTTAAGTTGCTGTATCTAGGTAAATACGCTTTTGTCGGCGCTAACGATAAGTTGACGATATTGGGATGTTGGTATGACTTCATGGTAGCGGAAGTATGTTGGTAGCACTGATAAAGAGGGCGCTAAATGCAATGAATGACTGACATTCGATTGCAGCTCCATAGGTTATATCTTGAAGTAGGATGATGGCAAGTGACACAGATACGGTTAGGACGGTTAGGTGCGCGGACTTATCTCGGACTGACGGTCGATAGTAGCTCGGTATTAATTGAGTTGGCATTGTAACTGTAAAGTAACTGACGGAACGGACTCGCGAATTAAGATTTTGTTGTAATTTAGCCAGGGTTATACCCAAGCCCACAGACTCGGTACTAAGTAACTGTCCAGCGATCAATTCTATCGTGTTTTGTGAGTAACGCTTCTTTTCGTTTTGTTTGTTCTCCCGACACTTTTTAATGGCATTTATAAGTTATGGTTAAATTTTACTCTTTTTTCGAAATTATGTTAAGAGAAATTGTGGTCACAAGTGAACGTTTATGACTTTTTTTAAATATTTTTGGAGTGCTTGTGGAACCCATTTTTCAATTAACAATTAAATATTTCAAACATCTATATTAGGTCATCTCTCGTCTATGTAACGTGTATTTAATTTATTTTTTCAAAGAAGCTGTACTGAGGGCAATCGTAGTTTTAGCAGAATTGGAGAAGCTTTAGGTGAGGCTGAAGAACATCAACTGACCCAATGCTGCCCGAGAACATAAATATTTAATTCGACAAATAAAATTCCTTTATAGAAAAGAAAAATTGTGATAAAAAAGTTAATTAAAGTCGATGTTGTCTAAACATGCCAATTAGAAATCGCGTCTTTCATGCCAAGCGAACAAACCCTAACTCATATGCATTTGCTATTCTGACGTTACAGCGATTTATTTCTCATAAAAAATATATTATTTAATATAAGGAAAAGGATAAATAGTTGTTGAGCCGAGAAATCTTAGTTTTGGTTTTTGGGTTGGATTTCCTCTCCAAGCCATCTAGCTTAGTGAAATATAAATAAGGCTTTTCATAAAAAATCATATAAGAATATTATAACAACATTTATTTTTAGATCCAATAGCGCATTTATGACTTTCAAGCAATTTTATTTCTATAGCTCAGCGCGAGGGCGCTGAACTAATATTACTTCAGCATGCTCGAACCCAACGAGTCCCAACTTTAGATAACTGAGTTTTGAACTTAGTCTCTAAATGCGCTTATATTCTGGAAGGTGATCAAAAAACTCAGAAAGGCAACCAGAAATTAAGAATAGAAATTCCTCAGCTTCAGTCTACATCAGGGGCGACGCCTGTTAACTGTAACCACTGGTGGTTTAAAACACGTGGTTCAACGGGTGCGTCAACAATGTTTATCGATTAAGTAATTTCTGTACGCGTAACAAGAAAGCTGGTTTTAAGTGTATGGTTATAATGGCATGGAAAACGGAGAGGGCTGAAAGCGCGTTGATTTCATTGGAAATCCATTCACAATATTGAAGAAGACCCAATTCGCAACTTTGCTAAATGATCAAGTTGACTAATTAACATTTAATTCAATTAATTAAAGTAAGCGATTAGTGTAATTTTATCGTAAATTATAATCAATATATATAAAACTGTCCCGTTACTGACTGAGTGACTGAGGTACTGAATGACTGAGTGACTGACAGACAAAGTACAGCCGCAACTACTGAGCGTAGAGAGCTGAAATATGGAACAAACATTCTTTAGGGGATGTAGGGGTGCACTAAGGAAGGAATTCCCGAAATTCCCACGGGAACGGGAACTATAGAACTTTTTAGTTTGTATGAAAAATCTTATTCCTTGAGTGCATGGGTGTGATACTTGGTATAAAGGTTCTTTCAGTGGGTGTCTGGTTGTATAGTTTCTGAAATTTCCACGAGAAGGGTAGTTAAGCGCATACGAAGTTGCGGGATAAAGCTAGTAAGTGATAATTAACGAATGCAGAGCATTATAAAAACCGACTTCACGTCAAAACTTTGGCTGAGTTGAGAATGTCATCAACGTAAACATTCTCCGAAAACAAACATATTTTTTAAAAATTTCAAAATTTTCAATGTGTTACTCAACCGATTTCGATGAAATTTAAATGGGACCAACTATGAGGTATCTATCATACATACAACAATTTTCAAAATCAATTCATAATTGTCCGAAATATCGTGTAACAAAGACACACAAAAAAAAACATACAGACGAATTGAGAACCTCCTCCTTTTTTGGAAGTCGGTTGAAAACATATTGAAGTTCTGTAGTAGAATTTGCAATTATAGATTTCCAAGTTTTCAAGATACAATGAAAGCAAATGATATTTATAAGTAGAAAACTTAAATAGGACACAAACATCCATCAAATATAAACTACAAAAGTAATTTGATTTTCTCGATCAGACCAAAATATCGCAATAACAGTCCATTACAGGATTATAATCGGTACATCTTTTACTAATAAATTAAAGTGGAAAAGTTGTTTTTTTTTTGTTGAAAGTCGTATTTGAAAGCCTATTTTCAAACGACTTCCAGAAAGAGGAAGTTCACAATTAGTGTGTATGTTTATGATTTATACGGTGGAATATTTGATCAATAATTAATCTATTATGATGATTTGATTTGATAGTTCAATTTGATAGAAGATACTTTAGAGATGGTCCTACATAATTTTTACCCACGACGGAACGGAGACGGTATATGCGTTTGGGGTGAGAGGGTGTTTGTGCAAACCAATGTTACCATTTATCTCCAGAACCACTGGTCCGATTTTAAGTCGGTTTTCAGTAATCGCTATGGATTTGATTGGTGCATGTTCTCAGATAGGTGTAGCGGGGCTGCCATTGAATGAATTCGTTTTGTAGTTTTATATTGAAATTTAAAATATTGATGGCAGCCCTCGACGGATTTTCTTGCTCTTCTTATAAAGTTCATAGGGAGTTGAATACCTATGTTATTGCGACATCTACATCTTCGAGAACCGAATAGGTAAGCGTAGGGAAGTGCTATGAAAACGAATAGTATGTTGTTCATAATATGACCGACTCTGTGTGAGATCAAGTGAACTTTTAAAAAAGCTTTTCACGTTAATTATCTCTCGTCACATAAATCATTTCAGTCAAATACTTTTTAACCGTCGCGTCGTGGGTTTTTCAAAATTTTTATTTTGTTTTTTATCATCAAAATTGATACGGATATTTTTTTTTAATTTTCTATAATATATATATTGTCGTGGCGCCATGGTTACTGTGCAGATATCGCAGGTTAAGCGCGCTCGGTGCGGCCAGTATTAGGATGGGTGACCGCCGACCATTCATTTCTCACGAGGACTTCCGTGCTTCGGAGGGCACGTTAAGCAGTCGGTCCCGAGTGCTGTATACTTGTATACAGTAGTCGTTAGGGTTTGTCAAAAGCCATTTTGGCACCCTGAAATATCTGACATCCACCAACCAGCACCGGGCCAGCTTGGTGGATTACGGCCTAAACCTTCTCATCACCCAGAGGAGAGACTCATAGCCCTGCTGCAGTGGGCTCATTACACGGAGTTGTGATGATGATGATATATGTATAAAAAAATACCAAGAATCTATAAATCAGAGCTGGAAAAATTAGTGAAGTAGAATTTTTAAAGCTCTGTTATTTGTTGATTATGAAACGTAAAAATTCTCCAGGTCAGGTCAGGTAAGTTACGCTGATAAAACTGTATCTTTCCCATATATTTAAGGATATTTATACGAGTAAAAATATTCCGTCGGTGAAAGCATAACATTCTTTGCATGATAGGTTCATTTATAGACGCACTTTGGTGGCATCCCAAAGGTGATTAGATGCTTTGAAAGGTCCATGGAAATGCAGTGTTTTATAGATGCGGGTGCATAGACATTTTGTTTTATAGTTAGTTTTTATTGAAGTAAACGTTTTATGAGTATTTAAGTACGTTGGCACATTTTTTGAATATATTACTGGCAACCTGTGAAAGTTGTCTTTGAAGTTTGATTTTATAAGAAATGTTTAATATATGACAAAAAAATATTTTTGAAAGCTTTATTTTGCATTTTATAATGCTTAAATTTAATAACCAGGCCCCGGTAGATCAGTTGGAAGAGTGCCCGTCCAGAATATGGGAAATCTGTGTTTGAGTCGTAGCCGGGATCGATTTTATTTGGTATTTTTATTTATACAGGGTGTCCTGCTTACCCTATCTACCCTATTATACCTTCTCGGAGGTATTCTAGTACCCATAAGGATAACAGAAAAAATATAAATAAGAAAAAAACTATTTGTTCAAATCCATTTGTTTGTTTCAGATATTAGTGCGTACTAACGTACAAAGAATATATTAAACATTAAACAACATAAACATTAAAGTAGATTTTTATTTGATATTAGAATATCAAAAACATTTTAGATTCAACTATATGACTATTGAAATCGACACTATAAATATGGGTTGAAATGTATTTTATTTTAATAAAAAAATAAAATTAAAGATTCGTGAACACATTGGGCGATCTTAATCTCGTGAGCCGAGCGCACACTGAGGCCTCCCTCAAGATAATCCACGTCGTCGCGCTGCCCTCATCTACGGTTTGACGGTTATTTAGAGTATTTTCTATGCCTACCTAGTGAATATAAACTTTTGATGTTTTTAATATTTTTGTTCTATCACAAGTTTGCATAAAAAAGCTTATTTGGGGGCAACATGGTTTGTGTGTCCGTTTGGTTAGTTAAATTTACTTACTTCAGATTATACTGGGTGACTGGCGACACATTTTAGTTATTGAAGGAGAGCACTTTGTACTCGATTCTTATCATAATTATGTAATGAAAGTAGGTACTTAATTTTTCTACAGAATTCCCTTTAAATAAATACTACCTTTTTAGGCATTACTACCTTTTCCAGACGCGCCGCGCCGCGCCGCTTCAGTCAACACGCACACAGCAGTGCTCCCGCCACACGCACACCACCACCCCCTATTTGTCTATTGTATTACGCCTATGTAACCATGAGTTCCGTAATGAATTCTTTAACTTTCGGTTAAGTTTAATCAATAAATAATTAATATTGTATCTCAAACTATTACGTCCTTAAATTTGGAAAGTGACCCACCAGTCACCCTGTATATTTAGTGAATAAACTTTTAATGTTTTGATACTTTTTTTAACGGCCTATATGGCACAGTGGTTGATAATTCGGCTGCGGTGTGCAAGGTTCTGTGTTTGAATCCAGGCCTAGTTTACGAACTTTGAATTTAAATAAAGATTTTATTAAAACGTAATTTTCTGGGTTTGTTAAGAATTGGTTCCTTCTTGTAAGGTGTCATCTGTGTTTTTCGGTCATGATGTATGTAAACATAATGTTCGAGTGATGGTTGATGATTTTTTTGATGAACTAATCCTTTTTTATTCATGACAAAACCTATGTTTGACCTCATACGTGTTGGGAAGTGAAGATGAGGTCAAAGCAGCACACACACCAAGATCGGCAGGTTCTAAATGTGGAAGTTGTGATGATAAATGGATCTCAGCAGGGCTAGCATGCAACTATCGGTAAAGACTCGAATCGACAAGAATAATAAATAAATATTTCTGACACTCACACAACATTATCTAGCCCAAATTAAGTTTCTTAAAGAACTTGTGTTATGGATACTAGATAACTGATATACTTAAGAAATATATAAACATACATATTGAATAAATACATACTTTTTATTAGAATAAACTTAAATAAACATATAAACATCCATGACTTGACGACTAATATCTGTGTTCATCACACATATATCCGCCGCCGCCGGGATTCGAACCCAGGACCTCTGGTATAAAAGACAATGTATGTTACCGCTACACCAGCCGGTCGTCTAAAGATAAACATTATTTTGCTATTTACTCGATTTACTCGATTTCATACCATGATTAAGACCACAGAACCAAAGATGTCACATTCTTAATAAATTACATAGACTAAGTACCATATTCTAAGAAAATATCGATAAAAGGCCCGATTTATCGTTGCCAACGGTCGCATGCTAGCCCCGCAGGTGTATAGAACTCAAATATTAAACTTGGGCATAATCAATATTATAAATATTGCAAAATATATTCGGATTGATTAGTTGTAATTTTTTTTTTATTTAACTTTTTAAATGTTCCACATATAATTGATAATGAAATGAGAATTGTTATTTTTAGGCAGAAGGATTAAATTATTATAATAAAATTAAATAAAAGACCCGATTAAATGCAATAAGTTAACTCACTTATCAACGGTCTTCTTTATAAACGTTCAGAAATATAAATAATGTTGTCACGTGATTATTTCGTCAAAAAAATATATCTAGATGATTCTTATCTTTTTCGATAGTAGATACCTTAGAAGTTTGACCACTATTATTTCTATCAAAATCAACAAAGCGATTTTTGGAAAACTTGCGCTGTACAAAAAAAAAATGAAAAAAAAAAGTTACTTTATAGATAACGTTTTTTTCAGATAAACTTTTAAAAATACTTGAAAATGTGAGTGATGCCGGGGTTTCATGCTTTGAATTAGTTAATAATGTGTCTATAGGTATGTTTAATTTTTGTAAATTTTGTATTTAATAAAGTTCATTAAAATATATTTGGATGTTTGATATAATTCTTGAGAGACGTGAAATAATTCTCGGACAATATGAATAATAGACTATCGTAAGATATAATTCAAGAGACTCATGGCCCAGCAGTGGGTTCATGAAAAGGATTGAAAATGTTGAAATTAGTGTTTATGAATTTAAATATTTTTGCTAAGTATTCCTTCAAACAAGTCAAAAAATTCCGGTCCCAAAATATAATTAAAACACGTTTTGAAATGTTTTATTTAAGACTATTTGTGTTTTTGTTTCCTTTTTCTGAAACATTTCAACTTAACTAAGGGTTATTCTAGAATAATTTCATATTTCACTTTTTGACAGGTTTTAATTAGCCTTTACGTTTTAACTCGTCAGTTCGGTTTTTTTAGAGAAGTATTAAACGAAAAGAGATTAGGTTCAAATTTCATATTTATATGAAATATTAAATAAGCAGTACCTTTGTACAAATAAAATATGTTTCATTTCATTTTTAAGTTTGTAGCGTGTACATAAAAAGTTAAATAAATAAATAAATGTTTGGTAACTTGCCGTTCCCCGTGGTGTAGTGGCGAGCAACCGGGTGATTTACAAGAGATTGCAGATTCAAACCCTGCTTTATGAGAACTCTTTTATATGTAGATGTACACATATATTTTTTATGATTTAACCCAAACTGAAATGGGAACTATGTAGTCTAAAAGTTTGTGAGTTTGTTTGGTATAATGAGAAAGATACGCATTTAATCTATTTTGAAGTACTTAATGCTTTTTGCAATAATTTTCTCTTTGCGATTTTTGATTAAATGTTTAGAACACAAAGCAAAGAAAATTAAAAACATTATGTTTGGACTACTTTTCTTTTTTAATTTATCACTAAGTCACATTTTAAGGCCTGTTTTATAACTTTTTAATGGATTAATTGATTATTCGCCGTTGAAAAATATCCAAATGATACAGAAGAGATAATTTTAAAAAAATATTGAAAAGTAAAATATGTTTTAAATATCTTTCCTGATTATAAATTTCACTTGCAATTTAAATCATAATCGTGTACTAAATTTATTATTATAATGTTGTATTTAATTCAATTTTAATTTTTAATTTAAATTTAAAGCATTACTCACTTGGTTATCAAACTGTTTATTAAAATTAACAATATAGTTGGCACAGAATTAATCTTCAATTGAATAAAAAAAAAATACTCCGTGTTGTTCCCAATAAAAATACATTCTTTGTGAATTTATTAATTTAAAAATTGTGTCAATATTGCATTCCTATCATTAAAATTGTTTATATTTTAACAGCCAAAAAATTACAAAAATGTATATTTTTTAAATTAAATATTTGCAAAACTTTCGCATAAAATTACACAAACCTTTTTACCACTTAAACACTGGCCGAAAATATACATACATTTTTTTTTTCAATTCAACGACGTCGTTTCAAAATTGGCACTTACTTGGGATACGCGTCGTCTAGCCGCCTTTCACCGTGCAGGCATAAACGATATCTACTTGATTCAGCCATGGGACTACTCCTTATATAGCATGTGGCTTCTGCGTAGACTGTACCATGTAATATCTGTAGGCTGTATTCGTGACATCATTCGCGTGCATCCTGAAAAAAAATAAAAGTATTAATTTAAAGTTGGGTAAGTAAAGGTTTATGTTGTTTAGAGAAAAGGGTTTCAAACCAAAATCTATAAGGTTTTTAAAGAGCTCGCATTTAAAAACTACCTTTATTGCTGTAAGTATATGAACTAATTTTCAGGTGACGTCAAATTATGGAATCGTATGACGCAACTCCTGCGTGGTGGGTTGTAAGGAGTAATGAAAGAAGTAATTTTCGTGGTCTTTCGTTTAAGTCTTTTTGATGAAACATTTAAATAATATTCTACATTAAACATAGGTTGTATTTTTGTTATTTAGAAAGGTTATTTAACATGGTAAACATGAAGTGAAAACTCATGAATGTGGAGCGAGTAATGTCGCTAAAATTTAACATTAAAGCGTTCATTACCTAATTATTAAGTATTAGTTTTAACAGTTTTAAAGTAAAATAGTTATAGGTTTTAAATAAACATTCGGCAAACATTGTACTTTGTGACCTAAAATGTATCCAACTTGGTCTGAGGATAAAGGCGCTGTATGCTGAAGTACGGGCTATCACCAAGTTCGGCAACAGATGCAAAAATAATTGTACATAGGATTAAGTACCCTTTGTAAAACCCCTTTTATGGAAATAAATTATTACTATTACTAATTTAAGTTTTATAAAAAGTTTAAGCTTCTTTTCTGGGTCTTGAGAAGTTAATATTAGAAAGACGGTTTCATGGTTTTAGCTTCGGGGTGCCCAAATAGATTCTGAAAAACACTTATGTCGGTTGTATTAAAGTTTACAGAGGCCAGAGTCGATGCCGTGGTATCGAAAGAAAGAAAATCATTGTAATAAATTGAATGTTTTCATGATAAAAAAATTAAGCGGCATTTTGTTTTTTTTTGTTTTTATGAATATAGGTATTAACTTTACAAATTTTTCCTTTTAATTATTTCGAAAAGATGATTTCTGTTGATTTTTTTTTCCTTTTTTTTTCTCGACTTTAAAGTCGAACTTTGAGTTTTAGTGAAGTTATTGACCCCGTAGGCTATGATTAGATTTTTCGAATAATTCAAAAAACGGATAATTCAAGTACTTGGGAGTAGGCAAAATACCAGAGGCTATAAAACTATCTGATGTTACGTTTGATTACTTTGGAGGTATTGTTATGATGGAGAGTGACTACTTCACGCTATCGCCCAAAAAACGGCAATAAAATCTCTGTATCTGAACTGACTTTTACAGTATGCCCGAGAAGGAACATTCTATGACTTTCTTTTGCTCCCAGTTTAGCATGGGAACAAATAAATATCCCATGCAGTATTTATTTCTATGAGATCCCTATATTTCGATACTTTTACAAGCGCCGTGATGAGTACGAATACAATAAAAAATGTAGCTTACAAACTTATAAAATACTTAGTTTCATTGCTTAGCACGCATTCTAAAGTCAGCGGTTAGATAAAAGATTTGGATTATCCTGGGTTCCTTTTCCCGTACATCAAATAAAATCCTCATTTGATTTTATGAGAAGAACTCATCTGTTTGTTCTCAATTCATGGATGTTTGTGCTCTATTTGAGCTTTTTCTACACCAATGTGTGCACAACATGTTTGTCTGCATTGGTCTGATTGTAGGTAATAAAGTTTATAAAAAGATAGCCAATGTATGGTTTCCTTTACATATCTTATTAATAATAAGATAATTTGGTGCCAGTCTAACAAATTTTTATTAATTGTATATTGTTGATTTTTTTAAAGACACATGGCCGTGCCATGGCAGAGATTTTTAATTTTTAAGTACTATCGAATCAACTGAATTATGATAATCAAATGAAGAAAATATATGCAGCTTATTCTCGTAGGTTTCTATTAAGCTATTTTCTCAATTAACTTCTTCTTAACCATAATTTGATAGAAAAAAAACATGTTACTTCATAGAACAATGTTCTATACGAGTGATTGACAGCGTCATGACAGATTGCGGGCGTCGATGTGATATTTTTTTACTATTAAAAAATTATAGGTAGCATCGAACCAACTGAATCATGACCCACAACAAGCTTATTTTGGCAAATCGCCTAAATGAAAGTAGGTCGAAATTCGCTTGAAGATAGATTTCCTTGATGACGAACTTGTTATCATTACATTAGACACTGACTTAAGTCATAAGTGCATTATAATAATAATAATAAACTCTTTACTGTACACCAATAAAGAGTACATATCTCTTTATTATACGCGATAGACTTTACAAGTTTGACAGTTGCAAACGAATTTTCAACAAAATGGGTAATGATTCAGATGGTGCTATGGTACATACATACATACATAACTTCACGCCTGTGTCCTTTATGGGATAGATTCAGCGCAACAGAGGTTATAAAACCATTTGATTTCATGTTTGACCAAATTTGGAGGTATTAAAATGACGGAGAGAGACTAAAGCAGTGAAACAGGTTCAGCCTATCGCCCACAAAAACGTCAATAAGACCTCCGTCTCCTTACTGACTTTTACAGTCTGCCCAGGAAGAGAAGCTGGTACATTCTATGTTTTTCTTTCACTCCCAGTCCAGCATGGAAGATTTAGAGTATTTTATTAAAATGTGGGAGTATCTGATTTTAATTAACGATGACGAATCCTTGTTATACCTCAACCTCACATGATAATAAGTAAATATGAGGTCAAAGATGACTACACACGAGCTTCCCCGGCTCAAGAATAAACCCTTCATAGAACATGGCCGAAATACGCCGCTTGTCTGATATTTGGCGATATACTTCGTATAGAGGGCGGACGCTAGCCCTTTAAGGCCTAAAGCCGTTCCACCACAAATCGGTGGCTCATATTAGTTGTTTTAGGTTTCCTTTTTTTATATTAAATCTTATGACTAATAATTATTGTTCCCGAATTTTGTGGACCGTATTTCATAGGACTGGCTGTAATAATCAGCCTTAACCGATTTGCACGCATTATAAAAATACACCTCTAAAACAAATTCTACTAACCTCTGTCGTTTCTCAGGTGGCACGTGATATGTAGCATTTTTTTTATATTGTAAGGATAGGACGTTTGTCTTCCATGCCACCTGATGGAAAGTGCGCATGAAGAACTATGGTGTTACACGTCCATCCACGAGAAACCTATTCACTCGACACTTAAAAGTTCCAGGACTGTGGTCAGGAAAAACAGACGCAGGCAGATTGTTCCACACCTTGGCAATCCGTACCATAAAGCAACAGATCAAACAAGCAATAGAATTTAAAGTTAAAATTTTTATAAATTGTATATAATGAAGTGTTAAATAAAATATTACAAAATAAAGCGTTAGTATCTCCCACATTATAAGATACAAGTTAGGGTTGGTTGATTTCTAGATAGCATTATTTTTTCGATAATAACATTAATAGATTTGACCCGACGCAAAAAGTTCACAGAGCGTTATTTTTGGAAGTAGATACATTGAAATTTTCTAAATAGGACGAGACGGAAAAATCTCCTTTTTCAACTGCTTGAGTTGGGATTAAGACGAAAACAGACGTCGTATTTGGTATTTTTGTTGCTTTGTTTAAAATGTTAATTAAAGTTAATAAATAAAAGATTCAAGATCTTGAAATTTGAAAAAATGTTCCCATCACGAAAGTTATAGTTGTATTCATATAAAAAAAATAACAACACTTATGTATTTACAACATTGGTACTTTATAAGTCCCCCAATAAATACCGCTTTTATATTTTTAAGGTAAAGGCGGGTCAGAGATGCACTTAATAAAATAATAATATTTGCTATGATTGGTCGTAATCGCATTCATATCACACTAATTTTACGAAGCTTTTAGAAAATTGGTGTAAAAAGCTATTGAAAGATATCTGAATACATGAACGTCCAAATGTCTTCGTTGTAAACTATTTAAAGAAGATGTTTGCTATTGCGTTTCTTGCTAGTTCTTCTCAACAAATGTAATGCTACTCACTTTGATTTTACTATATCAGTGACTTGTGTTGTGCTTAAACAACACGTTCGTAATGAATATGCTTTAAGATTAAAGCCTGCATAGCATAAAAATAAAATATGTTTACGATAACAGCTACATTTTTTTCTATTTTCCAATCATATACAGGGTCCATTTGTAGTTACCGCCCAAAATTTTTTTACACAATAAGTATCATTAATAAAAACGATTTTTTTCAAAACAAAAGTAGGTATAAATTTTTTTTAACAAGGAAATTAATATATCCGCTAACATATTAAGCAAAGCTTGGTCACTCTAAATTGCCATTACAATAAAGATGACTACGCGCTACTACAACACATCTAGTAGTACTACGACGTAGTATTATGAAAGAAATGCCGCGTCGTAGTAGCTATGTTCATCAACAGCGACAATTTTTTGAAAAGTTTGTTGTTCCATATTTCTACTTTTTTGTATTGATCGACGCTAAAATAAATATGCAGGTGTGTTTATATCGTATCAAAGAAACTAAAATTTAAATTTGGCTGGTGACGAAAAATCAACCCTGTATGTAGGTAAGCTAAAAATGTTACTAATGATATTCATATTAATTATGTGCAACGTAAAAAAATACATTTATTTATTTATTTTATTTTCTTTGGAAAACTTACAGTGTAACATAAAGCAATCTTAAAACTAATTATACAACTAAACACCAATTAATAGTTTCCACATTTAAATAAAAGATAATAAGACGTTGTCTTTTGTACAAACACTGAAATGAGAAAGGAGAAAAAATAAAAAAAAATCTTTAACAAAAACAAAAATGAGAAATCAAAAAATTACCAATTCAAAGAGCGTGATAGCTAGAAATAACTATTATATTTTTTTAACAATTAATATCCATTTTTTGTCTCGAAATCATATTACGGGCAGCGTTTATCGAAAGATGAAAGATGTCAAATTCTGGATTATTATATGGATATTAATAGCATAGGCTAATCTAATCAAAAAAGAATTTTGTCTGTAATTAGTTGAGCTGTGTGGGATATGTAAATAAGGTCCGGGCTAATAAGGACGGGCTGTCGAACGGACCTTGATGGAACTTTAATATATATTTTAGAAAGCAGATAAGGACAATCAATTTAATTTTGTAGAATTTTCATAAATGTTATGATAACTGCAATTTGACGCCTATCCTTCAGGGACAACATATGATGTCTTACGCACCTTGCTTCATAATTGTTATCGAACACATTGCATTTGTATTCGAGGTGCTTCATAAATTTACGTTGGATGGATTCTATGCTCATTCTAGACATGAAAAGTCCATTTGATATCTTTAAAGTAAAATCTATTTTCAATAACTATCGACAGGCTTTTTCATTCCACATACGGATTGCCGAACATTAATTAACGTCAAGGGATTCATCTGAAAAGCAAGTTTTTGATTACGAAGAACGTATCTTTTCAATTTGGCTTCTGATACTCACAGCTTTTATTCGGATTTTAAATCAATATTTTTTAACCAGATTTTAAAGCCTATATTTTCACATATTTACTTGACGTTTCAGTGTCATCACAGACTCGTAACCACTGGGTTTTATTTAATATGATGTTATTGTAATAATAGAAATTGGTCTCAAACACATTACAATTATAAGAAAAAAAAGATGGTAAGGGTGCAAGGCGTTTGTGGGGTAATTAATTATATCTTAATGTTGTGAGGCATACGCAGGGCGGGCGCAAGGTGGGCTCAAGGCGGGCGCAAGGCGGGCGGAAGGCGGGAGCAGAGAGGTTGCGGGGCGAGCGTAGGGCAATCGCGATAATTGTAATTTGAGATGTATTGGTGTGAAAAAATCTAATTGCAAAACTAGAGTTAAAATAAACTAATTAAATTAATTAAATTATTATTATTATTGTAATTAAACTAGGAAGTTAAAATACAAATAAAGAAGTCATATGAATCTGAAAGAAAACTTTCCGAATTATATCAAAAAAGTACTAAGTAATATGGTCTTAAGTTTTCACGATTCATAATTTATAAATATTTTCTGACACTCACACAACATTATCTAGCCCAAATTAAGTTTCTTAAAGAACTTGTGTTATGGATTTAAATCTATATCGCGCATAATTTATATTTCACATTTTAACTCGAGGTTTCGGTGTCTTTGCAGACCCCCTGGTCACGAACAACTGAGAATTACATATACGTTTACCAAATATTAGCAAATAATCTTACGTAAACATCCTGCTCCAATAGTGGATCTTGTATGTTCTAATCACCATGTGTAGTTTTTTTTTAATATGTTGGATTTAAAAATAGAATAAAGTAGCAAATTTTTCATCGCTAATTTTAGTACTGAAGTAGTATTGTAGCAGCTCTTATCTTAATAACAACTTAATCTTTGACCGTTAAAGTTCATTTTCATTAAAGTGCATTATGTAGCGGCTCGTGAGGAGAAGGTATTGGCTATTATTGTACTAGCTATGGAACATTTAGGATGAAGTATCAATTGCCTTGGCTGTAATTATTATGATTTATTACTGTATTTTCTGGGGCTGTAGCCATATTTTGAGATCCTGAGAAATGTAAAGAATTCGTATTTTATGAAAATATTTCTGACATTCAATCAAAAATCTATCAGTTCTTTTTTTCACATGAATTACTTACCATTAAGAACTATGAGAAAAGTTATATTTTAAAAAAAATCTTACATTGGTAGGAAGAACTATTTATTTTAACAAAATGTATGTATGAAAGTGTATGTATGATACTTCCATGCTGGACTGGGAGTGAAAGAAAAACATAGAATGTGCCAGCTGCTTCTCTTCCCGGGCATACTGTAAAAGTCGGTTAAGGGACAGAGGTTTTATTGGCATTTTTGTGGGCGATAGGCTGACCCCCTGTCACTGCAATAGCCTGTCGCAATCATTATAATACCTCATTAGTCAAACGTTTTTTTTTTTTTTTTGTTTTTCCGCCACAGAAAATTTTGGCACCCCCTATAAAACAAGCTTTAACTAGTAAAGCAAGCTTTAGCGGGAGGAGGATGAATCCTATTACGGACGAATGGGCATTTTATAAGCTGTTAACCCCAGTGGCTAACGGAAAATAGAATGCCCAGACAGTGTGGAGACTCACTAAGTGAAGCCGAGCATACCCACTAAACATCCCCCTTTACGACCTACCTTAATCCAGGTTCTTGATCATTTATCGGAGCGACAGCCAATTGGAGAGAGAGGCTGCGCAGTGAGCGGCATCCGGACGGCTGCCACCAAAAGGAACTGAAAGCGAGAAATTCAGAAGCTAAGACTAGCAGAAATGACAAAGCTGAAACTAAGATATTATCTTGAGTGATCAGACTCACTCAGAGATAGGAATGCTGGAAAGAAGGACTACGTTTAGAAACGTTGAGCTTGCTGGAGTTTCCTAATAAGGGGAGCGAACTTGGTTAGGACCGGAAGAGCACCGTTGAAACCCTCTGGGCTGGCGTCGAGAGCGGCGCCGAAAGCCAGGATCTCGTCGATGGGAGCGAGCTGGATCCAGAACGCCATGCGGTCTTGAGAACCATTGGCGTTCTGGCACTGGGAAGCCGATTTGGCGGCCGGTTGCGATTGAGTCGCGACCCGGCTGCGCAGACCTGGAACGATAGAAGTAAAGGCCTTGGGGACCTTTGAACTGACTGGAGGAGCGTCCGAGCTAGGCTGCGGTCGCTCTCTCCAGTTCTCGATGGGCTTCACTGTAGCCCTGGCAGCACGCGGTGCCTTGGGGCAGCCGCGAAAGTTTGCTGTGTGGCCTGACTGGCCGCACAAGACGCAGGACGGAGCGGTGGGCGATTCGGGAGTGCGAGAGCACTCCTTAGTCCCATGCGGATCTAGGCACTTGACGCACCTAGGGGTAGCAAAACAGTTTGCCGCCGCATGACCATATAGTTGGCAGCGGTGGCACTGGCCTGGGAAACCACGCTTGTGTGGAACTTCGACGCGGATGTTGGAGAGACCGCACACGGTGGGCTTGCCTCTGAAAATGGACTGCCCTTGCGGGCTCTTCGCTAGGATTACTAGCGCAAGTGGGAACTGCTTGCCTCGCCGGCTGTGCATTTTGTGCACAGATTCGACGGGGAAGCCTTGAGATGACAAGTCCTCTTGGATTTGCTCGTTCGAGAGCTCGAACGGCACGTTCCTGAGGACGGCACGAATCTTACGCTCCTCAGGGAGGGCGTAAGTGTGGTACTCGAGCTTGTGATCAGCAAGAAGCCGAGTAAGATTCCTGAAATCGGGAATGGAATTGACAACGACCTTAATAGAGTCACCCACGTTGGATGCCTTACTATACTGGATCTTGGGATGGTGTCTACCGCAGAGAGCTGAGACCTTGGTCCAGCGGCTCTTGTCCCGTAGAAAGACGGGGGGCGGAGACTTGACTTTCGGCGGAGCCGAATCTGATTGCGACGCAGGCTGTGACGCCGGGATCGCTGAAACAAAAGGCGCAGGAGCAGACGCCGGTGCGACATTTTGCGGAGCAGGAACAGCGGCTGGAGCAGCTGAAACGGATGGAGATAAAGTCGAAGAAGCATCTTGCTTCTTCTTCTTTGACTTTGACTTTTTGCGAACCTCTGTGAACGGAGCAGGAGATTCTGAAACTAACGGAGCGGAGTCGGAATCACTACCTGGCGGGGTAGTTTTCCGTTTGCATGCGGTGGAATCTACCGACATGCGATCTGAAAGGGGATCGACGTACTCAGATGGATCTGGAGACGCCGGAGAATCGGTTTGGAAACCTTGAGAAAAGGAGGCAATCTGAGGACGAGCGGATAATTGCTCTCGCAAGGACTCGATCTGAGCGAGAAGGGCATCCTTCTCGGAGAGAAAGGCTTCCTTCTCGGAGAGAAGGGCTTCCTTCTCGGCGGCATGTTGAGCTTCCAGTGATTGTTTTTCGCTGGACAACTGACTGAGATCTGAAGACATTTTCTTCGTCTCGTCGTTATACTTTTTAGTAACATCTATGGTCTCACGATAATAGAGTTGAACCTCTCGGTTCAGTTCACGAATACGACGGCGATTAGCTTCGCATTGATGCTCGGTACACTCAGGGTGACGAGGCATAATGCTGGGCTGAAAGAAAGTCTAACGAAGACAAACTGCGCTGGAAAAGAAAACGACCTAGTACGGACCTATTGCCGGTGAACGGCGGACGATCAGGCTTCGTTGGCACGGTTACGTATCCACCTGACCAGCGATGCTTCGGCCGGCAGCAGTCGGGTCCGCCCTGAAAAGGGCAGATGAATTAGCCCCGACACCACACAGCCTCCACAAGAGAAAACTTTCCGAAAGAGCTTAACTTGGCACCTGACCCGCACGAGTGCGGGGGAGGGAACAAGGGCAGCGCAATACGAACACTCGGGAGCGGCCGCAGACACGACCGTTCGGGAGCGAACGCAAACGGGAAGTGACGTTAGTCAAACGTGACATCAGTTGGTCTTATAACCTCTGATGTTCTGCCTACCCCATAAGGGATACAGGCGTGAAGTTATGTATGTATGTATGTATGATAATCTATATTTATTGCCCTTTAATTTGATATACTGATTATTAGCAGGTTATACTTTTGACTATTAAATAAAAACAACCCCGTATAGTGACTTTTTTTAATATTATATTTATAATTTTCTAAATATAATATTTAAAGTATATAAAATTAAAGTATACAGGTATACAAATACAAAATTAAAGTCAATTTGCCTAGCCATTTCAGCGTGAAAGAGTTTCTTTTTTGCAATTTAGATTTGGTTCGGAAATGTGCGAGCGAAATAAGAAAATCACCTCCTGAATCGCTGGCTACTTACTTATTATACCTACTTGTAATTTTTTATGTTAATTACAAGTTACTGTACAATGTTTTTTTTTTTATATATATATTGTAAGGATAGGACGTTTGTCTTCCATGCCACCTGATGGAAAGTGCGCATGAAGACTATGGTGTTACACGTCCATCCACGAGAAACCTATTCACTCGACACTTAAAAGTTCCAGGACTGTAGTGGTCAGAAAAAAAAACAGGCCCATGTTTTATTTTGTTCATCATATTATGAGTTTGGTATTGACTTGTTACGTTTTGAGCTTTGTCATGCGACTTATGCCACCTTATGCCACCCACTTACTACGACATACACGGATTCCACTATAGTTCAGATAAGCACTGTAATCAACATTTCAAAAATTGTACATTTCAAAATCTATTTGCAAAAATAGTTGTCCAAAGAAAAACCTTTGTGCAAAACACTACTAGGCTAGTTTCGGTATGTCTATTTTGCAAAAAGAATTACAGTCTAACATTCTTAACATTATTACCTACTCTTCAATCCGCCTAGTTCCGGATCAGTGGAAACGCTCCTTAAATCGAGAGTAAAAAATGCCTTAAATAACAAAATATTTAGAAAAATAGACATGGAGATATATTGGATGTACAGTCTGCAACAGAATAATGTATACCACCCAGTCTCCCGCACACATACAACGCGTATGCATATTGTATGCGTGCGGGAGGCTGTATACATAATTTTGTTGCAGACTGTACATAAAACTATAACCACGGTGCTTTTAGGCAAAAATAATTGAATAGTATTTAACTTCGAAAAAAATAAGTTTTTTTTGCATGTAATCTCGATGACAGCTATGGAGCACTTTTACGAAAAGGACTGTAATGTTATCCATTGTAACTTTTTTTCTAATAATCTGTCTAGTTTAGACTAGTTTAATAAGTTAGTTTTTGAATAAGAGTGAATCTTATTGAAGAAAAATTGGCAATGTTTTATGAAGAAACAGTTCTTCCTTGCACCCGTTCTTCCGTGCTTCGGAGGGCACGTTCAGCAGTCGGTCCCGGGTGCTGTATACTTGTATACAGTAGTCGTTAAAGTTTGTCAGAAGCCATAGCGGCGCCTTGAAAAATGTAACATCCACCACCCAGCACTAAGCCAGCTTGGTGGATTATGGCCTATACCTCCTCGTCACCTAGGAGAGAGACTTACAGCCCTGCAGTGGGCTCTGATTAAAAAGAGTTGTGATGATGATGAGTTCTTCCTAATACTAAACCCGACTGCTGCCATCTTCGACCTCATCTGAACCATCAGGTGAAATTGAGGTCAAAAACTGGTTTAGTAACCAATAAAAAAATAGGTCACGTTATATCTTAATTAATTTTCTTTTGATGCTACCAATCCTATCTTGTTTATCCTACGTTGTTGTAGATTCCAATTCGTGAAATCTGGAAAAGTAATCATAGCAGTTGGGACTGATGGTCTAATATTTTTTTTCTAGTTTTGCGCTGCCCTTTACTGTAACAAGGACCAAAAGATATCCAATGTTTGTGAAAGCCTACAAAACGCAAATTAAAAACTGTTTTTGAATACTGCATGATTTTTCCGTTCAAGCATTTTCGGTTTAGAATTTGTGAATACGTAAACATTATGTTACATTGAATTTTACGTCGTCATATTTAAATCTGAAGATTAATATTCAAAAAGTTACCAATCAAGATATATTTTTTTACCGTAACGTAGGATAAAATATACAATCATTTTTTAATACTATCTTTTTTTCACGTGGTTTTACGCGCGTGCTATTTTATACTGTACACTATCACTATGCTTAATCTCATCCAAATCCGTTGGGCTATTCTGCGGTGATTGAAGAACAAACATCCACATTTGACGACCACTTTGGCGATAGGGTAACAGTGTCTGCCTCGGTCACCAGTG
Source organism: Stenoptilia bipunctidactyla (assembly GCA_944452665.1). Taxonomy (NCBI): domain Eukaryota; kingdom Metazoa; phylum Arthropoda; class Insecta; order Lepidoptera; family Pterophoridae; genus Stenoptilia; species Stenoptilia bipunctidactyla. The sequence continues at coordinate 26,477,587 of OX101722.1, read as the reverse complement.
GTCGCGGGTTTGATTCCCGCACAAAACAAGAAAAAAAAAATAGCGGGTCTGGGCGTTTATCTAAACATATATCTATTTATATTCTAGGTTCCAACCTAGTTCGCTACATGGTATCCCATATCACAAGCTCTGCTTAGTTTGGGGCCATGCAGTTGGTGTGATTGTCTGGGGATTTTATTTTTATTTATCCAAGTTTTCACTTTTATAATATTGGTAAAATAAGATATTCCACTATTACTGTTACTAAAAAGTACAAAAATATTCTATACTATAATTAATTACCTAATGTTTCACCAAAATTAATAAATTTTAAAATATATCCTCTGTTTCTTTAGATTTTTTCTTAAAACATTTCACTAACCTGAATTTGCTATTTCAGAGAACCCTTTATTCCCTTATATTTTCTATAACAATCATTTTTGAGTTTATATTTACAGACAGTCAATAAAGGTCGTTTATTGATTAAGAATCATTAATGTGCGTTGATACACTAGAAATAAATGCCATTTAAAAATTCGCCGTAGCAAAACTTTAAGCAATCATCTTTTCAAAACAGTTAATTTTATTACTAAGGTTTTTCAATTTGCGTTTCTTCAGATATTTCATAAAAACCCTGTTTTAAACAAGTTCTATTTTACTTAACAGTAAAAATATTTATTTTAATTTGTCTAGAGTAAATCTTATCCTCACATAATAACCAACCTAAACTTAAATTATTGAAATTTATAATAGAAGTACAAAACATACTCCAAACCATAAAATTCCATCGTCATTCACCTTTACAAAAAACACAAAATAAACACCAGCACATGAACATCGTGTAATATCTCGCGCCAGCGCTTTGAACAAATGAAAGCTCCAATAATAAATACGCACATGTCTCGAACAATCATTTGTATGTAAACTTCGCTTTAATCACAGACTCGAATACTTGCAGTTTGTTTATACAGAAAACAGTTCTGGGAATACGGACTACCAAACAATTTTGATGGTATGTGAATGCAGATCACTAGATATAAATATCTTTGGAAAGTATTAAACTAAGTCATTATAATATGCATGTACATATTATATGAGTTTCGTTTCCTTCTTTACTACACAATGGATTTAATTTCTCTTTCAATAATAACAGCAACCTTACAAATAAAAAATTGCAGACGCTGGAGCATCGTCGTAAGGTTGCTTGTTTGACAGTATTTTATCGGCTACATTTTGGTGAGTGTGCGAGTGCTCTTTTTAACCAAATTGAACCCACTCCTTTTTACCACCGGACTACCAGACGCAGACAGAACTTCCATCCCTATATAGTGGATTTACCAAGAAGTCGAACAAAACGCTTCGATAGTTCCTTTTTGGTACGGATTGCCAAGGTGTGGAATAATCTGCCTGCGTCTGTTTTTCCTGATCACTACAATCCTGGAACTTTTAAGTATCGAGTGAATAGGTTTCTCGTGGATGGACGTGTAACACCATAGTCTTCATACGCACTTTCCATCAGGTGGCATGGAAGACAAACGTCCTATCCTTACAATATACAAAAAAAAATGATGAAGGATGATGATAATCCGAGTAACTTCGTGGTAGGACTCCTTTACTTTCCGGCAGGCTGGTAACCTTTCTATTTATCAGTGATTTCTAGATGATATGAGCTGGTAAAGGTTAATGTTGCCACTGTGTATTCTATTTTTTAGTAAGACGACAGGCAGGCACTAGTTCTACTGATATTATATGCCATGCCAGGCAGTGTATTTTATTAAGAACAGATAATAATGATGTATTTCCATTTACTTCTTTTTCCTTTGTATATATTTTTTTTATTCTTTGAACATTGTTAATTTTGATTTTTGTGGAGTAACTTAAAGCTTTATTTAGAAAAGTCTATTTATATTGTATTTTTTTATTTGTATATTAAATAACATGATACAAACAACATTTTTTTTGCTTAAACGAAGAATCTCCGACTAGAAGATGTTGGACATAAACAATATTTTTGCATTTGATATGCAAAACTTTTGCGGAAAGCTGCTAATTTACGTTAAAGTATAATGTACAAAGGTCAAAACATATTCCTACATACTTTCCCCTTACAGTGACCCATTACCATACCATATTATAACTCTAACTATTCTACGAGGTACTAACTAAACACTTCATATTTTTATCAGCATTACTCGAATACACGTTTTAGTAACCCTTAAAACCTTAAGGGGTTGATTATGATCGTAACTTCTCGAAGTATATGACGACGTCTTGTCGTAAGAAGTAGGGTTTACAGGTTATTGAAGTATTTTTGTCTGTCACTATACTCCCACGTAAGAAATTATAACCACATAAAGTTTTAATAAAAATCTGCATTTGTGATATGGATCTATAGGTTTTAAATCTTTATAATCGTATTTGTTAGATCTATTTTAATAAAATAATGTGTAATTTTTTACATGACGACAGTATACAAGATTCGAAAAATTATATAATTTTGCACAAAATTATTTCCGAAACTATGTCAAATAAAAAACGTGAGGCAAACGTGAATAAAAGTGTCAAAATACTAACAATGAATAAGTGTACAAATTACTTGTCGTAGCTTGAATAAGAAAAAAGTAATGAAGAGGTCTGGCTCATTATACAACGTGTAACAAAATGGAGAGATAAAACTTAAGGGTTAGCTTCTATACCATACGTAGAATATACAGTAAAAGAATTGGCATGATCAGTGCTGGTATAGACTTTCATACAAATTTATTTAATTATTTTACAACAAAATATTTTTACCTTATGACCTTTCCTTACCGGCTGTACTTTGTAGTATCTGTCTTAGTTACCCATCACTATATTTTTAAGCCATCTGTTATCGAATAGATTTCATCATAAGCTAACAGCTGTTTTAAGGATTGACACTTAGATATTTTGATCTAAACTTTGAACTTGTTTTTCGGCCGAACCGTAAGGATAAAAAAATTATGTTACTGTTACTTATAAACTACATCACCAAACATACAATCCCCTTAAGTATTATATCTTCATTATGTTACACGTTGTAGATGCATGTGGAACGACCCTATACAACATCGGCTCAGTAATTTCGGAGATTATCCTAAACTTCTAGCCTTTTACAACCATGATCCGTGTAGGGTTGGCTAAGAATAGCCCTACCGTCCTTGGATAAGGGTGTCGTGAAAGGTGGCTAACCCGAGTGACACCCGCTTGGTGGTAGGATCCCGTCAGGGTCCGACTGGCTAGCGACCACCCCTCATATTAAATCTGCCGCCAAATATAACCGCTCCTATGGTGATATATTCCAGCAATATTTTATGAAGTGCCAGTTTTTTCTTAGGTCCGTGTGCTTTCAATTTCTAGATCTTCACTTACCATCAGGTGAGATCGTAGTCAAAAGCGGGATTAGTCTTTAAAAAAAAAACAATTGTTGTAATTGAAACGTGCCTTGCTTTTAGAACTTCACCAAGATACCCTTTCATTTTTGATTAAAAAAGCTATAAAACTAAAGTACTAATACTTAACCATGTCACAACATAAACTCAAGTTAACTTTCACAAGTATGTTAAATTCATTAGTTTGCCAGTGCGTGATTAAGCAATTTATCGATTGAACATAAAATTTAACGACCGCAGTGTGGGATTGGGCAAACGTTTTTTTTTCACTTCCCACTCTTGACTAGATCCTTTTCATTGTATAGGTTAAATTGATACTGACTATTACAATATTCTACTTTTTGAATCAATCTAACAGCTAAGTTATTATACTCATACTATTAGGGATCTATATAGGGTCGCCACATAATAGTTAATAATATTTTAATACCAGATTAAGAATGATGAATAAAAAAAAAGTTTTTTGGAACATTTTTCATAAATTGAAATTTCAAAATTCTTTTTAGTGATCAAAACGTTTCCATCTTATTGCGTGTAGTCATAAAATGAAGTCATAAAGACTTAAAGTCATAAAAACTTAAATTTTACTCACTGAGAAGAATTTTGAAATTTTAATTTATGAAAAATATAAATAATAAAATATGTTTTTTTCGAAATTCACACCCGCTCATAATTCTTAATCTGCTATTAAAATATAATTGACTATTACAGGCGGACCCTGTATTTACAGAAAATATTTGCTGTTGTCAATGATATTTCTGAAAGTTACAATAATATTCATTTTATTGTTAGATAAAAATAGATTGATACACTGAAAATAAGTCGTATTTTGGTATTCATACATTAAAATGATTCTGTTGTAACTTCAGAAAGTTCATTTGTCAAAAGAAGTAGCCAGGTACTTAACAAACTCACCTTTAAAAAATCAGTTTACAACCAAGGTTATTTTGTAACAGGTAATCCTTTTTACGCAAATTTAATTTATAACCATTACAATTAAATTTACATTAGGTATAGTTAAAACTTTTTGATATTAGCGTTTATGTTTACTAATAAATTGGCTGAAGACATTGTAAAGTCTACTTGTTTTTACTCATTATTCATATTTTAACATTAATACATTTAGGTCGCATTTTCTACCAAACTTGCATGCCCTGATTCCCCACCTTGTCAGATTCTCGGGTCTTTTCCAGCTTTGACGTGTAGATTTAAGAATACATAATATTTCAGAAAAAAATTATATAAAGAGTTTAGTAAAGTGAGACCTTAAACTAACTAATGTCATATTGTCTTAAGTTTTCGCGATTCATACTATTAAATAAAACACTTTTTAACCGAATTTATCACAAGCGACTGACCACGGGGTCTGCAAAGACACCGAAACGTCGAGTCAAAATTTAAAATGTAAATATACGCGATAAATCCGGTTAAAAAGTGTTTTATTTAAACTAATGTCAGTCATTCAATTCAATTTTATATTATTTTTCCTTACTTATTCACAATAATTAAAATAACAATATGAAAGCTATAAAATATTCAATCTAAACACAATAATACATACCCAGACTTTAAATGAAGTGCTATCATAAGAGTGTCTAGTATATTTTGAAGTAATTCCTATTGCATTTATGAGTATCAAAGTTGTTTGAAGGAGAAATTACAACAAAGACTTACCTATACAATTCGTTCGACTTATGGAAATCGTTTATGATATCATCATCACAACTCTTTGTAATGAGCCCACTGCAGGGTATGAGTCTCTCCCCTGGGTGATGAAGAGGATTAGGCCATAATCCACCAAGCTGGCCCAGTGCTGGGTGGTGGATGTCAGAATTTTCAGGGTGCCGATACGGCTTCTGACAAACCCTAACGACTACTGTATACATACAAGTATACAGCACCCGGGGCTGATGGCTTAACGTGCCCTCCGAAGCCCGGAAGTCGCCGTGAGAAATGAATGGTCGGCGGTCACCCATCCAAGTGCCGACCGCGCCGAACGTTGCTTAACCTGTGATATCGTATGATACACACAGTAACCACGGCGCCACGACGACTTCGTTTATGATATACATAACTGTAAACATATTTTAACATATGAATGTACCTCTTAGTTCTGTGTGTTTTTACACAAGCCAGTAAAAGTTTACTCTGGGTTATAAAAGTCTCAGTTTCAATTGACGACCAGCTGATGTAATGATAACATTGCTTTCTATGCCAGAGGTCTTGGGTTCGAATCCCGGCGGCGATGGATATTTGTATAGAATAAACTAAATTTGTATTTAAGTTAGTTATATTTATTTTATTTTATTTTCTAATAAAAGCTGTCACATACATACATAAATAACTTCACGCCCGTAGCCCTAATGGGGTAGGCAGAACACCAAAGGCTTTAAAACCACCTGATGTCACGTTTGACAAATTTGGAGGAATTGTTATGATGGAGAGAAACTATTACAGTGACAGGGGGTCAGCCTATCGTCCGCAAAAATGCCAATAAAACCTCCGTCCCTAAACTGACTTTTACAGTTTGCACGGGAAGAGAAGCAGCTGGCACATTCTTTGTTTTTCTTTCACTCCCAGTCCAGCATAGTAGACAAGTTGTTTAGTATCCATAATAGAAGTTCTTTAAGATACTTAAGTTAGGCTAGACAATGCCGGCACATTCTATGTTTTTCTTTCACTCCCAGTCCAGCATGGAAGAAAAGTTGTTAAGTATCCAACGACCACTATGGCGTTGGGGTAAACCTATCTGCCTCAGACGCCAGTGGTTGCGGGTTCGATCCCCGCACGGAACCAGAAAAAAAAAATCCGTGTCTGGGTGTTTATCTATTTATGTATTTATATTCTAGGTTCCCCCCTAGTTCGCTATATGGTATCCCATAACACAAGCTATGCTTACTTTGGGGCCATGTAGTTGGTGTGATTGTCTGGGGATTTTATTTTATTTTATTTATTTTATTTTATTATTATTATAATAAAAATTCTGTAGGATACTTAACTTGGGCTAGACAATGTTGCGTGAAATTCAGAAATATGTTTTTTTTATTAACTGAACTAAGTTTCTAGGTATATTTTTGAATAACAACGTATGATTGTAGCTTAAGATATCTCAGACTAAAGCTTTACTTGAATCCTAGTCAATCAAGGTAATAAGCGTCTCTCGTTGCCGGCTAACCTGAGCAATTTGGACAACTACTGCTAGATGAATTGTCAAAAGATGACAATATGACCCTTCTGTATTGTGAGCTTTAAATTAATTGATGCACTTTGACCGTTTCAACCAAGGACTGCATACCGGTATGAATTTCTGTACATTTTTTTTTCTGTATAACATACCATTAAGTGTTGTGTATTTAAAAATAACAGTACAGGAATTCATACTGAAATAATTCGTGTGCCTTTTTTATTATTGTGGCATAACTGATTTTTTTTTCAGTTAACTGAATTTTTCTGGTATTAATATTAAAATAAAATTTTATTTTTAAATAACTGAAGAATGTTTGATAATTTAGATATAAGCCTATGAAGCGTAGAGACATATGCTGACCTATACATTTCGGTACAGATATTAAATAGGTTAAAATATTTCTGTACTTAAAACATCTACAGAAATTAATCCGGTATACATTATTTGGTACTGATATAATTAAGTTAGATTAATAACTTGTACAGGAATTGTGTTTGATGAAGCAGTACACTAATAAGGGTACTGAAATTTTACTACTTCTATTTTAAAAAAATATACCGCTATGCAGTCCCTAGTTTCAACTCGACTTCCAAAATCGGACTGTTGAAAATATATTACTCTATTAAATGTATGCAATAGTTATGCAAATGCAACGATTTATTTGTAGACTATTAAATCAATATAAAACTCACTCGTATATTCTTTTAACAGTGACTAAGATTATAGCCACTTCCTTAAACTCACCTGATGCTTGTCACTTTATACAAGTTGTTCCTGTTGATTTCCCATAACTCTTTTTCTTGGTAGTAGGATCCCTTCTGGGTCCGCCTGGCTAGCGACCACCCTTTATATAAAGTCTGCCGCCAAATGTTACCGCTCCGGCGGTAATGTGTTCCGGCAATATTGTATAAAGAGCCAGTTCCTTCCTAAACCCGTGTGCTTTCATCTTCGACCTCATCGTCACTTACCATCAGGTGAGATTGAGGTCAAACGCGGGTTTAGTCACTTATAAAAAAAAAAAACTCTAGGGTATTAATGGGACCATGTAATAGAATCAAATCCTATGTGATTTTATTTTGTTTTTATTTTTCGTACAAAATAATTCAATTAATTCAAAACATCTTATGTAAATAATTTTGTGTTTCGGAGGGCACGTTAAGCAGTCGGTCTCAGGTGCTATATAATTGTATCCAGTAGTCGTTAGGGTTTGTCAGAAGCCATCTTGGTGCCCTAAAAATTCTGGCATCCACCACCCAGCACTGGGCCAGCTTGGTGGATTATGGCCTATACCTCCTCTTCACCCAAGGGAGAGACTCATGCCCTGCAGTGGGCTCATTACAAAGAGTTGTGATGATGATGATGATCTTATGTAAAACCCCTGTAAGCGAAGTATGACAACGTGGCATTTATTCTTTTTTTTAGTTCTATGCACAGGTGCAGTCCGCAACGTTTTGCGTTGTACATTGTATGCAACGTCCCTTCAACGTTTAAAATGTTTTTGTTGTTTATTGTATAGCTTCAGTGACACGCGTCTATTGAATGAATGTTAAAGAGATTTTACAAGGGTGATAATTTATGATCTCTTTATATTAAGATTGATGATATCTTGGAAAGAATGCACTTTTGAACCACATATTCTTTAGCAAAAGTATTATTTTTTAGTATGGAACTAAGTCTTAAAGTTATGGGATATCAAAAAGAACACCTTGTATACAGCATATATATATTGGATACAGCTTTGTGAAGCTCAGGTCTAAGATGTCTATATAAGGGCTTAGACAGGAGCTTGCATATAATACCGGAGTGTTGGAAGTTGGAAGGATGGTCTCTCTATTCCAAGCTGCCCTACACGTAGGGTCCGTGTAGGGTCATCTTAAAATAGCCCTATATAATATCGCCCCTGGATAAAAGGCGACTAATCCGAATGACCTCCGCTTGGTGGTAGGATCCCATCAGGGTCCGACTGGCTAGCAACCCCCTCTATATAAAATCTGCCGCCAAAGATTACTGCTCCGGCGGTAATGTGTTCCGGCAATATTTTATGAAGAGCCAGTTCTTTCCCAGGCCCGTGTGCTGTCAACTTCGACCTCATTGACTTACCATCAGGTGATGTTGACGTCAAACGTTAGCTTTACTTTTAATAACAAAAAATAGAACTGGTTTTAAACATTGAGATATTTTAGATTTATTATGGTCGCTAGATAGGTGGGTTTTTTTAACCCCTAAGCCCCAAGAATAGCTCAATCAATGTAACTGCCTTTCGTGACAGGCTCATTTTATTTTATTTTCTTATCTATACTAATATATAAAGCTGAAGAGTTTGTTTTTTTTTTGTTTGTTTGTTTGAACGCGCTAATCTCAGAAACTACTGATCAGAAATTTTTTGCATTTGATAGGCCAACTCTTCAGGAAGGTAATAGGCAAATTTTATCCCGAAATTCCCACGGGATCAAAAGTTACGCGGGTAAAACCGCGCGCGGTGGCTAGTTATATTAATATTTTTCATCCGCGTTTGTGGACTATCAATGGTCATTATTCCTAGATGGAATTGCTTACTTAAAGTGGGCAATGATCAAACGATCTACCGTCGCTAAAACCTACAACTTAAGCGAAGTACAACTTCTCCGTACTGTTTTTGAATATTCACAAACTTTTAATATTTTTGCAGAATTGATTTGATACCACTTAGCACTCTATCAAGGGTCTCCTGCAACCACATTTCATACTATGTGTGCCCAAAAACTCGCCACTTGGATGGTGGAGTATTCACGCAATATTTTATGACGAGAAAATTCCTTCCCAAACATGTATGCTGTCATCTATGACCTAATATAAAATTTCCAGCATTTCATGATTTGATTTACAAAATACCCGTTTTTATTAACACATTTATTTACTTTAAAATTCTAGTACAAGTACTCTGACTGAAAAACTTTGCATAAGCGCCATCTTTGATTCAATACCAATACTAAGTATTCTCGTAGTACACCCGTAGCGTGAAGTCGTAGTCAATGTCGCATTTCGTAGTCGACTCGTTAAGCGATGTTTTGTTACTGACAAGTTCTTCACATTGTTTGTCTGGTTTAAGAGAGATGGCGTTACTTTTAAAGAAGCTACTGAATTTTAAATTTATTTATTTCTACAATAAAAAATCTGATACTTAATATGTTAGTCTAATGTTTGTATACAATACCGTAATCATGTACCTACATAACATTTTGTAATAATCTAAAATGAAGATTTCATGGTTTTTCTTTCATTAAATTAACCTAGTATGTGAGAGAGATTTCATTCTTATGATCGGCCCTAATGGTCGATGCAATAAAATTACAGGGTGTCATTTTGACAGATCTTAGTCGATTCGACTCCCGCGTGAAGCGAGCGAATTTTTGAAAATCTTCACGCAGTTTTATTTCATTTCCAAAATAAAGAAATGTTTCTTTGGAGTAAAATTTGCTATCTCTATTATTGAGACTACTTTCCCTCCAGGGGGCATTAAAAAATCCCACCCTGTATATATTGATTTAGCACTTTTTATCCGTCGACTATTACTAGAAAAAAATATTTATCAGCATATAAAGCACGACATATAAAAAAGTGCAACTTTACCATACAAAACGAATACTTCTTTTACAGAAAAACAATATTATTTCACAATTTTCATATTATGAACTTACTTTTAAACTCGTTGAAAGGACAGATCTTTTAGATTATGGAGTTGGACCAAAAATAAAAGTCTTTCACCCCGGGGTAAGCGTGTAGCCAATGTCGCGCCCAAAACAAAGCCTTTTGTATTTATTCTAAGCAAACCGAGCTTTCCAAGTCCGCTGCAGCGTAAATTGGAATATTTGCATGCAAGTGACAGTGCAGTGTATTGTATGCTTAGTTAGTGGCATGCGCTTCCCAAATCACCATACGTATGTGAGTTTCAGGGTTCCGTACTTTAAAAGGAAAAAATATGTGGGAACAGCGCTTTGAGCTACTCTCTTTTGTATATCATATGCTTTTAAATAAGAAAATTAAGCAAATTTACTAAGTGGGTTACTTGCAGTTGGTGAAATATTCGTGTCAAATATTAACAGTGCTCGAATGGCCAATTTTAAAATTAAAAATCTCCAGACAATCACACCACCTACATGGCATCAAAGTAAGCAAAGCTTGTGTTATGAGATACCATGTAGAGAACCAGGGGGAAACTGTGTCCAGCGTGGGGTCGGCAGCGGCTCGAGTCGACGTGTGTCGTCGGGGAAGACCTTTCGCTTTCCAGCCTGGTAAAGGCTATCCTGGGGAGCCGAGAAGATGGGCGGCCATGACCTCCTTCTGCGAGGACGTAATGTCGCAGAAGGAGGCGGCGGAGCGGTGCCGGGAGGATGACGCCTCCTCGCCAATAAAACCTCTGTCTCTTAACTGACTTTTACAGTATGCCCGGGAAGAGAAGCAGCTGGCACTATGTTTTTCTTTCGCTCCCAGTCCAGCATGTTTTTTTATATTATTTGATTAAAATTATTTCATATAATCCGCGTTCCGCTGAGGGTCCAATGCATAGCATTCGATAAAGCAGGTTCAGCAATGTTTGGCACGGTAGATAAAAGGATAAAACTATTTATTATTTACAACTTAAAGCACAACAACAACAAAAGCTTCCATGCTGGACTGGGAGCAAAAGAAAAACATAGAATGTGCCAGCAGCTTTTATTCAAAGTAAGTATTTTGTTAGCGGTTTTACGGGCGATAGGCTGACCCCCTGTCACTGTAATAGTCTTTATCCATCATTATAATACCTCCAAATTTGTCAAACGTGACATCAGATGGTTTAATAGCATCTGGTGTTCTGCCTGCCCTATAAGGGATACAGGCGTGAAGTTATGTATGTATTTAACTAACAGTACGTAAAGCTGTCGGTTCCGCGTTCTGTATATTTGTACACAGTTGTCAGATCAAAAGTTAATATGCGGCCATTGAAAATTTCTTACATCCAGCACTACCGAGTTTCTGGATTAAGACCTAAAGCCGCCTTTTCACCCAGGGAAGAGAGAATTAAGGCCCTTGAGTGAACTGATTAAAATTGGTTATGAATATGATGATGTTTTAATTAAAATAACTTTGAATAAAATTAAGTCCTTTATAAAAAGTTTTCAGTCTATTTTTTGAAATTTTTATTCTATCTTTTAAGATCAGAAGAATTGTCAAAGTTGTGAAGATTAAAAGGTAAAGTTTGTACTTAATAGAAAATGTACATAAAATGAATAGAAACCACAAATCCATGTCAAATGACAAATAACGTACATTAGCTCCCTCTATCGACCGCAATGATTGCCTAATTTGTGAACAGATTTGCGAAATTACAGGTAGTTTCGTAAAATAATGTGTTCCTGCGAGAAATAGAATTTCCACCTTATTTTATCATACATACTAAAACTATAGGGAACAGAAAATATCAATTATTAATACACCAAGTGTTTTTACAAGCACTGGCTTGTCAGGAAAACAATCAACCTGATTACTATGGAAACAAAGGTGAAAAATTATCAACAAACTTATTTTTAAAACAGGCTACAACCAAACGCTTTTACACCATTTCTAATTACAATTTCAATTTTAAAACCGTTGGCTCGCACACGAAAGGTACCCAGCTGTGCGTCCACTAAGAGCTACTGCTACTGACAAAAATGAAGCGCTGCTGATACTATCTTAGTTACCTTGCTTATTTCGCGACTCCAAAGCGCAGAATTTTCACCACCCTCCCTCTCGGCCGCGCCACCAGCCACCAGAGACACGTGTTTCGCTTCAACCTGAAAGATCCTCAGAGTGCAACGACCACCACCGATCCTGACTACCTGAGAGCTGAGTGGAATAGCGGAATTAGCAAGGTAACTTAGTTATAGTAGTGGAGATGGATTTCCGTAAAGTAACGCCTAATTCAATCAAATATGATGTACTGCATATTATGACCAAAAACATTAATAAATAAAAACTTGTAATATGCTAACAGCGCCATCTATTGATTGGTGTAGGAAACAGCCCCGCCAGGTTCTGTGTGTTTGTCGGAAATTAATCATTTGTGTAAATTTCAAATGTCTCAGATTCATTCGATCGATGTTCATCAACGTCAGTCAGTGTCGATCGGATTTTTTGGCATAGTAAAAACTATCGATCATCGTCAAATGTTCAGTTAGTCCGTCAATCGACAGTATATTGATTGGTATGGTAACACCCTCACTATCATGATGACAGACGGACAGACTAAATTAGTAATAGGTACCTGTATTACACGTTCGGTACAAACTCCTAAAAAGCACCGTACAGTTCACAAGTGTCTTTATTTTGACGTAGCAATGGAGAAGAAAACGAAAAGCTCTAAATAGATGTCGCTTCATACGCTTGACACATAACAAACTAACAAATGAACAAGTTAAGTAATCGAAATTGCTTGTTCTGTGTTCTATTTTGGGGTAAGCCTATAAAATAATGTAAGCACATGTATCAAAATATGAAAAATGCGGACCGTAATATGTAGGTACATTTCTACAAAAGTTTAAATCATGTAACATCCACAACTCCGCATGTGAAACTGTGGTATCCATTTTCTATAAAACTTATGATGCAAAGATGCATTTCAAATTTTTTGATCAAAATCACTATAAAATTAACTTAGCGTAATCAGCGCCTCTATTGGAATAAGAAGGCAGTTTTCTACCCCATTGCCCCATAATACTCCATAATTGCCCCCTCAGACAAACTACACAACCACAGTTATAGTATCGAAATGAAGTAATTTCTGATGTAATACATGAAAAGCACAATAATAAAGTTTAATTTATGTTCCCACGCGGAATTGTGGGTACCTTATAACAACTTTTGCAATAAATACAAAAGAGCTATAATTTTGCTGTGAATGTTCGGTATTTCCTTACCTCAGGGAATACGGAAATAAGTAGATATTCGCGGTACCGGCCTTTTTACGTTTTCAGGAGACGTTCTTTGTGATAACTTACAATAGATATTAATCTAGAAAAAGAAACATTCCTTCATTTTCTTTGTATTATCTTAAAGTATATTGAACAACTTATTTTTTTTTGTCAAGGCTTTTATATATAACAAATTTATAAATTCGTTAAGTAATAGGTAGGTACTTTGACAAAACGTTTTAAACTAACATTTTGCCTCTATTTACAAGAAAACCAACGCTTTCTGAATTTGCAAGAAACGGAAATAGTTTGCCATAGTAAATTAAAAACGTATCGGTTCTATTTGAGCTCGCTTCAAAGAGAGGATGTCGAATTGATTTCAAAGGCCCGTTTGTAAGGCTTTGTGACTTTTATGCAAACATTAACTTCGAAGAGTTTGCACAAATTTAATATGAAATGAATGATTTCTGTTTATTATTTGCTTATTGAAAATTGATTGAAAGATACGAATGTTATTTTCATTATAATATGTATAATTCATTTCTCACGACGACTTCCGTGCTTCGGAGGGCACGATAAGCAGTCGGTCCCGGGTGCTGTTTACTTGTATGCAGTCGTTAGGGTTTGTCAGAAGCCATTTCGGCGCCCTGAAAATTCTGGCATCCACCACCCAGCACTGGGCCAGCTTGGTGGATTATGGCCTATACCTCCTCGTCACCTAGGGGAGAGACTCATGCCCTGCAGTGGGCTCATTACAAAGAGTTGTGATGATGATGATGATGCATAATGTCCATATGATGCTTGGCTCTTACTTCGTAGACCTTTAATATCAGAATAAAGAGTACTTATTAGTTTTTTTTTGTAAATAAATACTTATCATTAATTTTAAAAGCACCCAGTCATATACATGTCAGCCTATTATTTAATTATTTGCCCATCGTATTCCGAAAAGTATCGTCAGTTAGTTTATTTATTTATTTGTTACAACATCCAAGATATCCACACTCCACAGCACTTAATATATTTAATTATAACACTTACTTTATTTCTTACAGCCAGTTAAGGATGTACAATTTTTATATTAATTTTTTTAAAACTAGAGACCTTGCATATTTTTTTTATACAGGGTTGATTTTTCGTCACCAGCCAAATTAAAATGTTAGTTTCTTAAATACGATATAATCGTACCTGCATATTTATTTTAGCGTCGCCTAGTACAATAAAGTAGAAATATGGAACCACAAACTTTTCAAAAAAATTGTCGCTGTTAATAAACATATCTACTACGACGCGGCATTTCCTTGATAATACTACGACGTAGTACTACAAAATGCGTGTAGTAGCGCGTAGTCATCTATATTTTTAAATGGTAATATAGAGTGACCATGCCTTGGTTAATATGTTAGTGGATAAATTACTTTCCTTGTAAAAAAAATACTTTAATTTTGCAAAAATTGTTTTTATAAATGATACTCATTGTGTTAAAAATAAATTTGGCGGGTGACTACAAATCAACCCTGTATGATATAAAGAGATGTCCCAAGATTGTATGGACCCTTGGCTAGGACTATGTACCAAGTGAAATTATAGCCATAAACGAGGAGAACAGTTTTTAACACAAATTACTACGGAATTTCTTTGTATTTAGGTTCAAACAAAAAATAAACAGTATTATTGTACCACAAAAAAACATGACGGACAATAATATGAAAAAAAAGTAAGTAATAAGGATTTGTTTTTATTTTTGAACCACAGAACTATTTGGTATCATTAAGAATCTTCTTTTTTTAAATCGATAATTTATGTATTGCCTTCAGGCCTCTAATATTTTCATGGGCTTGGTGGATTACTTCTTCGTGCAAACGCCTTGACCCAGCGTCGACTCAATTCGTGCAAACGCCTTGACCCAGCGTCGATTCAATCTAGGATCATTCTAACCCTGGACTACTGGTGATGTTCGATTAAAGGGGACCCCAGGGAGCCTACATCGCACGGCTAAATCAGGATTTACTAAGTACGACGTTGATTCAACAGAGCGATAGGGATGTTGTCAAAGTATAGACGCTAATTGAATGTGTGAAATTCAGGAATGAATGTTGCTACTTGCTGTCTGTTGAGAAGAAGTGGAAAAAAGCTAAAATATATTTTTTTTGTTAAAATTGTAATGTAAATGTAAATGTTTTCAGATATTTTAGTAGGTAAAATTTTATCTAAGTACTTATAAATACTATTTTTTTTCTATGGCTTTAGGAATTGAGATAACAATATTTTTTAAAGAGCCTTACAAATACATAGACCATCCTAAATCTAGTTAGCCTGTTGCAACGAGCACATAACATGGATAGAGTATTAAAGTCAAATTTATCTGCTAATAAATTTGCTATTCTTTTGTATAGAATGCTATGCCACATTGGTTATACCTCATTACAAGTCTTCGAACACAGGCATTGCATGCTATACAGCATTGTTGAATTTTAAACTGTAATTTTGGTTCGTTGCCGAGAAAATTGCGTTGCCATATCTTAGAAGTAAATTTGGATATAAAATTGTGTTTTTACATTAAAATACTGATTTATAAAGTTAACATTTTAACTAGCATTTCTCATGTTATATGATTCTTAGTTTGTCACATTATTTTATACACGTTTTTTTAGAGGTATTTGTTTACCATTGTTGGTTAAAGTTATAGGTAGAAATATATAAACTAATTATTGCAGAAAGCGTTATTTAGTCATTTGTATTATTACTAAAATTATTGAGGTTTTTTGGCAATAGTCCTTGTTGCTTAGGATATGCTGAGGACAGACCTAGTAACCTTGATAAGCGTGACATAAAGGGCGAATAACCTTCATTTAAAATCTACCAAGAAATATCACCACCTAGAGTTCTACTTTCATTTCGTTTTTTTTAAAGCCAAAGAAGTAGTAGCAGACAACACCAAGACATTGGTGGATAACGGGCGATCATTATCTTCATGAGCCGAGAGACGCACACTTCTGGACGGAGTCCTCCCCCACGATTCGTCATGTCGCCCGAACCGCGCCGCCTTCATCCCGCGTTTGACATTCAAAAAGTGTATAAGCCTTGTGTGAATTAAAAGTTTTAATTTCCATTTTCTAGCAAGTCATGTGTTTAGGAAATACTTTATGAAGAGCTAGTTCTGTAATTTTCGACCTCATCTTCATATCACTTATAAGTGTGTTTGAGTTCAAACGTTGGTTCAGTCACCATTAACAAAAGCGTTATTATTCGTTCATACGAAACCTGAAAACAGATTGTTTAAAATCTGTAATAGGATCGATTGCACTAGTTTTTATAACATGTTATTTTAGCTTAATAATTTGCACTGAAACCGAGGCACTACAAAAAGCTTTAAGCTCAGTTTTAATGAAATTATTATAATATTTTGAACATCTTTAAAAGAAAATATAAAACCTGGGCGGGTCAATAAGTCCGTGACTTTTTGAATTTCTGACCTCTTTACTGAAAAAGCAACACTGGGAGTAGTGTCAGGCATCTGTCAGTTGACTCCTGTGAAAATTTTAACTTGCTGCGTCAGTTATTTTGTGTTTGACAGCTATCTTTATCAGACTACCCTAATTGACTAAACTAATTTGAGGAAAAAATGGAAAAACGTGAACTTCGTGTGCTTATTAAGCATTATTTTTTGCGAAAAAAAACCATTACCGAGACCAAGGCTAAGCTTGATAAATACTATGGGGACTTTGCACCATCGATTTCAATGGTAAAAAAGTGGTTTACTGAATTTCGTAGTGGCCGTACAAGCATTGAAGATGCCGAACGTCCTGGACGCCCAGTTAAGGTCTCTACACCCGAAACAATCGAAAAAATTCACGATATGGTGTTGGCCGACCGAAGATTGAATGTGCAAGAGATTGTGGAAGCCAAAGGGATCTCGAATGGCTCAGGGGTTTCAATTTTGAAGGATCATGAGAAAGCTTTCCGCAAGATGGGTGCCGCGTTTGCTCACAGTCGACCACAAACGCAATCGTGTAAAAACTTCACAGGAAGGTCTGGGGTTGTTTAATCGCAATATGGAGGAGTTTTTGTGCCGTCTTGTAACCGTGGACGAAACAAGGATCCATCACAACACCAGAGACCAAACAACAGTCAAAACAGTGCGTTTCTAAGGGTGAATCGGCGCCAAAGAAGGCCAAGGTGGGTTGGTCAGCCAATAAAGTTATGACGACTGTTTTTTGGGATGCACGCGGGATAATGCACATTGACTACCTTCAAAAGGGAAGAACAATCAATGGGGAATATTATGCCAACTTATTGGACCGATTCAATGACGATTTGAAAGAACCGACCTCATTTGGCCAAGAAAAAATTTCTTTTCCACCAAGACAATGCAAGTGTGCACACATGTGTAGTTGCCATGGCAAAAATCCATGAATTGGGCTATGAATTGCTCCCTCATCCTCCCTATTCACCAGATTTGGCTCCGATTGACTACTTCTTGTTCCCAAACCTGAAGAAATGGCTTGGTGGAAAAAGATTTGACTCCAATGATGAAGTCATCTCGCAAACAAAGGCCTATTTTGAGGACTTCGACAAATCATATTTTTTGGAAGGGATAAACATTTTAGAAGCGTTGGATAAAGTGTGTAGAGCTCAAGGGAGACTACGTTGAAAACTAAAATGATTTATTTATCAAAAAATCTGTCTTTTATTCCAAAAGTCACGGAGTTATTGACCCACCCTCGTAGCCATGTATTAGGTTTCGCGTAAACAAAAAATAACGTTTTATATTATATTTCGACTCTACAAGGATCTGTGCTCGCTGGCTGTCATCATTAAAACTCTAGCGCAATAACAAGCGACCAGGAAATAGAGAGGAAATTTCCTGTAACGACTCATATCATCGGCGATGGTTACTATCTGCTCCCATGGGTAGCCCATGGGTAGCTCCCAGTGTGGATCGCAATTTATCCCCTTACATGTTCTTGCTAAAGTTTTATGCGCTTAGATGCTGGTACCGATGGTCTAAACTAGTCTCGCCAGCCTGCTGCCATTCAATACAGAATGACTGGTAACCAATTTTGAATACTGAAAGAGAGCACTCTGAATTCGATTCTGATCATAACTATGTAATAAAAGTAGGTATTAAATTTTTCTCTAGAAATCCCTATGAATAAATAAAGAGACATTTCTACACTTTTCCCGATGCGCTGCCTCAGTCAACACGCACACAGCAGTGTTCCCGCCATACGCACACCACCGCCCGCAAAATAGGTACATATTACCGGGCACTGGGTTGCCTGGCAAACCAAATTCAACCAAATTCAAAAACCAAATTCAAAAAAGGAGGTTCTCAGTTTGACCTGTAAGTATGTTTGTATGTATGAATGTTCGTCCGCGATTTTCTCGCGTTTGGCTGAACCGATTTGGATGCAGTTTTCAGAAAAAGATTTGTCATGTTTAGGACAAGATTTTAATACTTTAACCAACTTCCAAAAATAAGTAAATCAATTAATCTGTTTATTTTGTATCAGAGGTAAGCCGAATGTTCAGCCGAACATTCGTATTGTCATTCGTTTGTCATTCGACATTTGTATTCAGGCGAATGTTTGATTGGTTTTCTAAATAATTACCAAATACTAGCAGTTTCATGTGGATTTACCTGCGCAACTTTTTGTTAGAAGCAGCCAATGTGCTGTTCCAGACTGTACATTACTCACTATGCCTAACTTTCACATTTATTATAAAAGTAAGATTTTATGATGTTTCAATCACGGATGGACTTCTGTGTTTTTTTTTGATCAGCCAACTTACAAAAAGGATCTTCTCAGTTCAACCTGTATGTTAATCATGTTTCTCAACGATTATCTTGCGTTTGGCTGAACCGATGTTGATGCGGTTTTTAAAAGGATATTTGTCCCATTTAGGAGAAAATTTTGGTATTTTAAGTGAAGGGAAGGTATCAGTTTGATTCGTATGTCTGTTTGTAGTCGGTGCCAAATCAAATTTTTAGGACAACAAAGCGCACTGCATGAGAAGTACTTACATAGTTACATGTTTTGTATATTTAATAAAACTGAAAATAATATTTAATAAATTAAATAAAACTGTTCATATTTTTAGGAAATTGAAATGGGGAGGCTGTTCTCTAAAATACAGACTCTGTCTAGTTTAGAGGCCAGACATTTCACAAGGTGCTACGCTTTCTTTGACGGAAAAAATACCAAAAGGCACAAACTTGAGGGTCACACGTCGTCGCGTTGTCGTTGTGAGTGGATGTTATTTCGTTGATACGTTCGCCTTATAATTTTCTCTGTTTGGCAGCAGTCTTACTTTTATTGGTTTCTTGACTTCAAAAACTATGTAAATACCTATCCAGATAAATTATTAATGTTCTTTTTACATTATTAAGTATTAATTCATTTTTGCAGAAATTTACTTATTATGGTGTAATATGGACGGAATAAAAACCGAAATAGGATGGCGCTTATAAAAATTATTTTAATATTTTTAGTGGGTCGGTTTTTTGAAGATGGTTCGCTTTTTCTGAAAAAGAAATAATTTTTCTTTCATTTTGGTTTAAAATTTTTTTTTATATTAATTGATGATTCGTGTCTTTTACAGGCACATTAAGAACTTATTAGTAAACTGGCTTGTTTTCCGAAATCGTATTTTTAACGAACTGGGAACGCGGTTTAAACCTTTGCACTGGCGAGCAGCCAGTATTGAATGACTTTTCCTTGGATGTGCCAAATTTGATTCGAAGTATTTTCTTTTTAGCGAAAAAGTTTAAATGTTATCATAAATGATACTAAACGCCCATGTATAAATCAAAGTTATTTTACCTTTTTATTTAATCGGTTTTAAGGAAAAATGTTTTTCAACACACTTGCTCGTAAAGTGAGCCTTATTCTATTGAATTTAGAACTATAAATTGGGCTATAAGAAACGCGTGCATAATATATTATACCCTAGTGCATAATATAATGAATCCTACAAAGTTGAATTGTACCTTAGTTCAAATTACATGCGAGTAAACAGAGCATATTTTATTGATCCGGGTTATACATTAAATATATGAGCGCGCGCGGACAGGCGGCGCGCGTGCTGCAGCAGCAGCCCGCACAGCGCCTCCAAGCAACAATAGCGTGTGTACGTATAATGGGACAGGGTTACTGACGCGCAGCAGCTAACAGCTGCTTCAAATAAATTTTATGACCACGTATGTCTGTCTTTTACTCACAATTGTGTTGAAAAACGTCGTATGTAACTCGTGAGCGTTGCTAATTGCAGTCGAGGCTGTGATTTGAGCCCGAGCCACAGGCGAGGGCTTAATAATGAGCCGAGGATAATGAACTTAGCTCACTTGTTACATAATATACTATTATTATAGTGTCCCACTAGAATAAAAGTCATTGCAATAGTCTCTCTCCATCATTGTAATATCTCCAAATTTGTCAAACGACACATGGATAGTTTTATGGCCTCTGGTGTTTTGCCTACCCCCTAGGGGTACCATAAAGGCGTGAAGTTACGTACGCATGTAATAGTTAAGAAAGTAGTATCGTGATGCATAAACGAGAAGACTTAAAGTGGACTCTATAGTTACAACTGACTCTTAACGAGCAGGCTAATGTACCTATATAAGCAAAGTCTTCAAAGAAATAAAAAAATCGGATGGTCACTAGAAAATTCTTCACATCTCGTTTTAAAGACATCTAATTTTTTTTTATTTGTTGTACATCAACAGACAGCACGTGGCACTAATTTTTTTTTTAAAGATAAATAATACGCCACCTTTTCCATATCTCCTTTCTGGTTTGACCTTTAAAATCAACAAATACGTAAAACCACAAAGAAAATAAAAGCATAACACAGAACTCCATTTGACACAAAACTGTTTTCATATTACCTTTTTTATTCCCGTCAACCTGAAACAAAAACGGCAAACAAACTAGATTCCATTTATAAACCGCATTGTTCAATTTTTCTGAGTGGCCAACTCGCGCGATGAGCCGTCAAGTGAGCTTACAGTTTGAAAATGGAATTGTCAAAACGAACCTTTTAGCATTTGACCAGGGGCTATGCATTCATTCCTTTTTTTTTTTAACTGTAAAAATAGCATGCATAGTTGATTTTTCATGTGGTACGATTTTCTTTGCGTTTCTGCGAGTTGTTTTTTTTAAAACAGTAAAGTATAAAGCACGAGTGATTCTTTAGCCATGACATACAGATATTAAAAGCTATTAAATGATGAGTAGAGGTCACACGAAATTAGATTAATCGTCTATAAAACCTTAAAGTAGTTTAAATAATTGGTACTGCCGCAGCTTATATTAAGCCATTTATTTAAAGTTTTAAATTTCTTGTTTAATTACATTATAATAACGTTAGAACGACAACTTCACTTAAGTCCATTATAAAAAATAAGTGAGTTAAGTTAAGCGAGGCAACGATGGCTACTCTTAGTTAATGTAGGTAATTATAAAGCTCTTTTATCGTAGTACATGTATTGGGTCCATATCGGCTCACATAAAATTCTAATTCATATTTTTTGTCTTACTACCGATTTTTGTTCATAATAATCACTCTTCATAATTTTATTTTTCATACTTTTTTTATTCATACATTTTTATTCCTACCAACGGTTGTCATAACAGTTAGTGATCATATTTTTTTATTAATAATGTTACTACCAAGAACCAGTTTAAAATCATAATTTTCTTTTTCCGATCTTTTTTCTTCATAACATTCAATGATCATATTGCTCTTATTAATAATTCTGTTACTAAGAAAATACTTCAACTCATAACGTCGTTATTCAGAATTTCTTATTTCATAAAAGACAATTATCATAATTTTTATTTTAATAAAGGCAATACTAAGAAAAGATTAAGAAAAGATGACCATCAGTCTTTGCGGTAGCTATTTAGATGAGGAACGTCTCCGGCGCTACGGGAAGTGCAGCCCCAACGCCCTCGCGTAACAAAGCGCAAACACGCATGCTCACCTCCACAGCCTCGGCCGCCCCGGCTCGCACGCTGTGTGCGCTTTGTCACGGCGGGCGAGGGCTGCTCTCCCTCCGCGCCTCCGGCTTTACAAAAACACTCTAGGGTCGATCCAATAAGACTATGTGGTTAAGGGGTCTACAAATAAGGTTTTGAACAAATTTGAAACTAAGTATGAGTTGTATAGGTACACGCGTAATTTTTGTAATTATGAATAAAAATAAATCTAAATAAAAAAATGTATGAATTTTAATAATAGGTAGTGATAAAGACGATTGATTATGTTGAGAAAATATACAAAACAAATAGATGTTTATCACTTCCAGTATTATGAATTTGAGTGATTCGGAACGATGAACATTAGGAACTTAGTATTTAGGAATAAAGATAGTTAGAATGAAAAATGTTATGATTTTCAATACTTATGATTAAGAAATTTATAAAAACTAATATTAGAATAAAACACATTTATGAATATTAAAGTTATGTATTCGAATGATTATGAGTTTCGATCATTAGTATAAGCAAATATATTAAAACAAATATTAGTAAAAACAAAGTGTATAATTAGTGATATTATGAATTTCAATGATTATATTTTTTTATATTTAGTTTTTAAAATTATTATGAAGACTGATCATTATGACTTTAAATCGTATGAGAAAAATTTTCGGACCTCCGATGATAGGAATAGAAAAGTTATGTGAGAAAATGAGCACCCACATGTATTCTGTATTGGCAAAAGTGTACGTTAAATATTATGGGGCTGAATAAGGATAATCTTCCAACATTATGCAAATTGAGCTATAGTTGAATTATTTTCAAGTGGTTTTTGTGACAGTTCAAAATTGACAATCTTTGTGACGTTGCCGTAATGAAATTGTTCGATCTTTCATTCAATGGCTTTGACGTATCGAATCAGTTGGTGAAAAATAAAGTATACAAACTTCCGATTACAAGATGGCCGCTCATATTCATTGATTCAATGTCGATTCAGTAGTGTCAATCACTATCAACTGAACGTTCCGTTTCTTTGAATCTATCTATTTAAGATGAATATTTTTATGACATTAATTTATTTACAGTTAATAATAACAATTACACTTTATTAATAGTTCAATTTATAATTTTAAAATAAACAATTTAATTGACATAGTTTTTATTTTCTTAACGCGCTAATTTATATTTTTTTTGTTGTAAATAGTTTGCGCGTAATGGAAAATGAGAACTGTCACGAAAATCATGCGAAAACAATTCAACCATAGTACATGACATTTGCCAAAATATTAAAAAAGCAGTTTTGCGCATTCATACAAAAACTTTCGAGCAGTTTTATTTAAATATACCTCATAATATGCAAATGTACAATTTACGAAATTTAAAAGGAAATTAAAGCGTTTTAAAATCATACTGTCGTTTAATTAAAAAGCGACGTGGAACTCAAATTTTAATTTAAATTTGGAAGATGTCTAAATAGAATTTTCTGAGAGCTTTTCAAGTGTTCGTTTAAAGAAATGAGTGCTGCCACTTTTGCCGGAATGCCAAGTGTTTTAAATTAAATCAAGTTCTTACTGTTTTACTGTATGCTAATGACTTTCTCGTTAAAAACAGAGTACAAAACAAAAGATGGCATATTAAATGAGACTGATAGAGATATGTCGAAAGAATAGCCGTACTCGTGGGCCACTTTGATTTTATTCTATAATTATAATGAACCTCTTTTGCTTCAGGTGGCATACGACCACGGGTATCCTGTAAACATATCTCTATCAGTAAGACGTATAAAAATAAATAAATACTAGAGACTGTTACTTGTTTCTTACCTTTTAGAGCGTGTTTTAGTAGTCAGGTTTTAGTTTTGAAGCTTTAGATTTTGCTTTCGCCACGCTTTCGCCACGAAGTCGTCGTGGCGCCGTGGTGACTGTGCATATCATACGATATCGCAGGTCAAGCGCGATCGGAGTGACCGGTATTAGGATGGGTGACCGCCGACCATTCATTTCTCACGGTGACTTCCGTGCTTCGGAGGGCACGTTAAGCAGTCGGTCCCGGGTGCTGTATACTAGTATACAGTAGTCGTTATGGTTTGTCAGAAGCCATTTCGGCACCCTGAAATATCTGACATCCACCAACCAGCACTGGGCCAGCTTGGTGGATTACGGCCTAAAAACCTCCTCGTCACCTAGGGGAGAGACTCATAGCCCTGCAGTGGGCTCATTACACGGAGTTGTGATGATGATGATGAGTTTTTGCTTTGCCGTAGTCGGGTAAAAATACACAACATTATCAGTATCTAATATCTAATAGTAGAACCAAGGGCTGTATGACATCAATTGAACACGAGGCTAATTAGGCCAAGTATGCAATTCATGCTTAGGTACATCCGAAGTAAACACTCTGCTTTATATATCGACTGTTAGATAAGTAAAAAATAAGAAAGCAGGTTTGTATGAACATTTATTAAAAACAAACTTGTGTATTTAAATAGAATTAATAGTGAAATCAGAACACCCTGTAAAAAAAGACATAAGTTCAAAAAATCTTTGCATAAGTTGTATTATATGGACCAAATCAGCATATTATTTTTATGAAATATTTTGGTAACTTATTAAAAAGGGCAAGTAAATACGTAAATTGCTAAAAAATTTCACCAGGAGCTTCGTTTAAAAATTTTTGAAATACCTTCGATTTCTTGTTTTTAAAGCCTTTTCAAGAAAGCAGTACCTAAGTTTAGAAAAATCTTTCGATTTCACGTCATGTTTTGTCATCATTGTAGTTTTTAGCATGGAATAAAAGCACCATAAACTGGAAGGTTGTAGCTTCTTAGATAATTCATTAAAATATGATATATAAACACTTTCCTAAAGAGATTTAACTTTTTTTTTTCTGACCGCCACTTCATAAATTCGTCGTATGCCTTCACATATCTTTATTTCGAGTTCGGCGGTAACAGATTTTCCAAAACTGTTTTTGCTTCTTTTTTTATATAATCGGGGGTTAGACTCATATTTTCGTCACTTGACATTTTTCAAAACTTTTGAGAAAGAACTCCAAAACACGAAACAAAATTACTTTTGCGCCTAGCTAGTCGACTGCCTTTTTTACTTTTTTACAAACGCGTCTAATCGTGCTGGCCAGTTTGATTTTTAAATCGATTTTAACTAACATACGATGTGACTGCGAAACAAATAGTTCGATATTTAAAATAAAATCTTCACAAATTCTAATATAAATTGTCTCGATTCCGATTTGAATAAATAATCGATACCGAGAAGAAAAAAAACTTTTTAAAAGTATACTTCTTGCAGTATGAGTATGACAGTTCTTTTTTTTAATTCCAAAACCTATGCTGTAATGATTTCCATACACCCCGGCATTCAGGGAAGTAAGTGACTACTTACAGAGCAGGAGATATGTAAAAAATATTTTACAGTGTAGCGGAGGACAAATTATTATTTGACGTAGCAGGATTAAAATATGCGACTGATTCGATGCAAGTATGGGTGTTGTAGTTATCAATCATGAAGACTTCAGTGTTTTCAGGGTATGTTAATGTGTCGTTTTAAGGTGTACAATATTTGTATTTCGACTCATGGATAAGGTTTCTCAGATATCATTTTCTACGCCCAAACTGACACCCAGCACTGGGTTAACTTGTTGCTTTATAGTCTGAAATCTCCACGTTACCGTTCTAAGAAACTCATGGCCCTACAGAGAGCTCAATAAAAAAGACCGGGATGATAGTAATTAGACAATTTACCTTATTAATTTTTTTTTAATAATTTTGCCTTTAGTTTTTTAAATCTGTTTAATTTTTCTGTCATATTATTTAAAAAAGGAGGCGGTCTCAATTCGTCTGTATGTTTTTTTTGTGTCTTTGTTACACGATATTTCAGACATTTATGAATCGATTTTAAAAATTCTTGTTTCGTATGATACTTCATAGTTGGTCCCATATAAATTTCATTGAAATCGGTTGAGTACTTCATTGAAAATTTCAAATTTTTCAATATGTATGATTTCGGAGAATGTTTACGTGAATGACACTCTAAGTCGGCCAAAGTTTTGACGTGAAGTCGGTTTTTTTAATGCTCTGCATTCGTTGATTATATTAATAAATTATTTTACACTTCGTAAAACAGAAAAAAGTAAATTTATCTGAAAGCATAATTAAAGATTAGGTTTATTCTGAAAGAGTATTTCGGTAATCAATCAATATAATGTGTAAAACTATTCCGTTACTAACGAAACGATGTCTGAGTGACTGACCGACATCGTACAGCCAAAACTGCTGGGCATAGGGAGCTCAAAAAAAAACACACATTTTGTGTGTGAATGAGAGGTGTGGGGGTGCACTTAGAAAGAGATTTTCGAAAGTCTTGAAATTGTGGACATTTTATTTTGTATTAAAAATCTTATTCCTTGAGTACACGGATTAAATACTTGGTATAAAGGTTCTTTCAATGGCTCGCTGGTTGTATTACGGAAAGAGTTTCTTCACAGGAAGAGTAGTTACGCGACAAAACTCGTGATTTTATGAATTTTGCTTGTAGGTACGTAATTTGAACTAATTTAAATTCTGATTATTTTTATAGATAGTTTTGATAGCATTTAGTGTGACAAGAACTGCTAACGAATAACGATTATACCACGATCAATTCTTTCTCTTTTATCGCTGATGGTATAAGTGACAGAGGTTTTAAAGGCGTTTTTGTGGGCGATAGGCTGACCTCCTGTCACTACAATAGTCTCCTTCCATCTTAATAATTTTACCTTCTTTACCTTTTGTCAAACGTGACATCAGATGGTTTTGTAACCTCTGGTATTCTGTCTACCCCATAAGGGATACAGGCGTGACGTTATGTATGTATGTATGTCTATAACATGATGTATAGCAGTAAAAAGTATAAATACAGTCGTTAAACCGTTTTATACAAACCTTATCGGAGGCTCATAAAACTTTAATCCTCGATGAATGGCTATCTCTGCACAGTGGGCAGTCGATGCGACTAGTACACAATAAACTACTCGCCACACAGCTGTACCGCGATTGTGAGCCATTTGTTATTGTTACTCACAACGCAATTGATTCCATCGCACCTGATGTTTGATATGTTTGCGGCAAACGCAAAGAAAAAATAGTGACCATTTTATGGTTTTATATTGAACTGTTTCAATTTCAGTTTATAATTGTGACAGTGTTTCAGGAATTTATATAAATAAGTAAGAAGGTGTGAAAATATGTGAGTAATATATTTTTCAACACACTTGCTCGTAAAGTGAGCCTTAAGTATTCTATTGAATTTAGAACTATAAACTGGGCTATAAGTCACGCGTGCATAATATATTATACCCTAGTGCATAATATAATGAATCCTACAAAGTTGAATTGTACCTTAGTGCAAATTGCATGCGAGCAAACAGAGCATATTTTATTGATCCGGGTTATACATTAAATATATGAGCGCGCGCGTCCAGGCGGTGCGCGGACAGGCAGCGCGCGGACAGGCGGCGCGCGTGCAGTAGCAGCGGCTGCACGGCGCCTCCAAGCAACAATAGCGTGTGTACAGGGACGCGCAGCAGCTAACAGCTGCTTCAAATAAATTTTATGACCACGTATGTCTGTCTTTTACTCACAAGTGTGTTGAAAAACGTCGTATGTAACTCGTGAGCGTTGCTAATTACACAATTAGCAACTTAGCTCACTTGTTACATAATATACTATTTTATATCTCACCTTACAATGATTACATTACCTTGTGAAACATTGTTCATCTTAGCTCTCTCATTGTATATATATTTTGATTATCAGTATGTAAGTATATATTGTCATATGTAAGTATACATGTGTATGTATATATGTATTATTAGAATTTATATGTATTATTGATATGTCTGTGTAATTATTTATATGAAGTCTATTTTATAGCCTGTGTTCCAACGCCCATCTTAATTTTCCACTACCTAATCCTGTCAAGACTCGGTTGCCTGGAAGATATCGTTCTACAGCGATAAGGCCGCCTTTGTGCCAGTATGAAATTAAAATGTACCTTTTTCTTTTCTTTATTTTTATACATATTTACAATTTTTATACATTTCGTACAATAAAGAGTTTATTATTATGAGGTCGAAAATGGAAGCACATGGTTTTGGGAAGGAGCTAGCACTTCATAAAACTTTACCAGAACCAGAAAAATAACGGGTTCTACCCCCCCGGCTAGAGTCTGGCTAACGAAAGTAGACACTGGGGATTTTTGAAAACTTTTTATATGTCAGTACTAGCATAAATGTCAAAGTCGTTTTTCTGGTGTCACTGTTGTTAATCGAACGGTTGTTGGTGGTTTTCGTAATTAAGATTTTGGAATAAAATGAAAATTTAGATAGATGCATAAACAATGTAGGAAACAGCAATATCAGTGACTCTGGCGATTCATATAGAATTGCTGGATTCAGAATTTGATTACAATTATTAAAACTAATTATTAAAATTAAAAATAATTGTAATATTTTGTGGTTTTAGTTTTAAACCTGATTAATGATAGTTTCCTATGGTTTTAATAATATACTTCTCATCAAAGAGTAAGACAGTAACAATTTTGTAAATTTTACTATGCTTTATAAAAAAATTAAGCAAGTATCAAGTTTGTTTAATCCATGCATTTTGTACTATACTCGAGGTTACCACGATGGTATTTTTTTAAATTCGCCCGATTTTTTCAATGTCTACTTTCATTAGCCAGACTATATCACTTATTTTAATGGTCTTCTACAATACTCTCATCTAGAGGCAGCAAGATTATTTTCAGGTGACTCTACGTGGTAAATGACAGTTACGTTAATATTAAAACAATTTAAACTTGTACTATATGCTGATACTGTTACAGCCCGTTCACACATGATTCGTTTTACTGGATACCTTTTTTGTATAGTACCTAAATACGTATACTGAATACTGTGCCATATGTGAAGTCACTCATACAACTCAATGCGCTATCGATGAAAAAAAAACGTATCCGGTAAAACGTAGCCAGTAAAACTGACCATGTGTAAACGGGCTGTTAGATTGCTTTTTGATACCTACATTTATCTACGCATAATTTAGTGCACATGCCGTAATGTGTAAACAAAAGATAACGTATGCAAAAGCCAAACGCTTTTGTTTATGTGTATTTATTGTGAATTTAATGGTCATTTATATTTTGTGTGATCTACTTTTTACCAAAACCATAAAATAACTTTTTAATCTCAAGTATCGAGGTCCTAAGGTGTAAATGTATAAAACATATCAGTAACTTTATACAATTTTAGTACAGCTACTAGATTATTCGAAGGCACATTAGTGAGTTCTACCATTTTACATATTTTAAACGCAATAATTTACTCGTGTCAGCATGTCTATGTTCAAAATAATGACTAGTCAATCAAATGACAGGAACAATAGTTTTTCCAGTTTAATCCACGGGTCAGTTACACATCATCATCAAACAAAATTAATAAATAATCATCTCCACCTTGTCTCCACCAGATCACTTGCTATTAGGTGGCTTCAAAGCTTATTTTTCGGGTTTCGTAACATAACAAAAAGGTTGTTTAAAAAGCTCGTCATCAAAATTGAATAATCCCAGATCGTTAATTAAGCATTACAATCGGTAAACCGGTTAACCGGTATAATGATAATTCAGATCTGTTTGCATCCGATTATTGCCACGTGCTTTACAGAGCTGAATTCACATGTATGAAATTACTGGTAACGACGAAACCATGTTTGATTGAAACACATTTTGTGGTCTGGTAATGCATGTCTGATGCGTATTGTAGCGTGCATTTAGGTGTAATGGACTGGTTATTGTTAATATAACTCGTCGAACAGTGTGCATTGGGACAGGAAAATTCATTAATTTTTTAGCTGTCAGTCTACATATGTAAATATTTATTTATGTTAGGTTATACTTTTTTGTCACCAAAAGTAAGCAGAAGAATATTTGAATAGTATACTTTTCATGTTACTTCTATTAGAAGAATCATAATCATGAGGGAAGCCGCAGGGCGGGCACAGGGCGGGCGTAGGACGGGCGCGAGTGGACATCGATAATTGTAATTTGAGGTGTATTGGTGTGCAAATTAAGACTCAAATGATGTGCAAAAAATTGCAAACCGAGTGATGAGGATCGTGGCGTGTCTTGGAGGGACATTCGACAGGC